>RDPX01000857.1:9682-22538 GCA_003991215.1 Morbakka virulenta
TCTCTCTCTCTCTCTCTCTCTCTCTCTCTCTCTCTGTCTCTCTCTCTCTCTCTCTCTCTCTCTCTCTCTCTCTCTCTCTCTCTCTCTCTCTCTCTTCCCCCCCCTCTTTCTCTCTCTCTATCTCTGAAATGAAATCTTTTCTCCAAAGTTCAAGTTGGTATTTTGATTGGTTTAACACTTTACCATTGTTTCATTGTTTCATTTGTCATTGTTTCATCACGATTAAATTTTTTTGTGCCAATGCTTGTTGTAGTATTCTAAGCACAAAATTTACTTCTTTCTAATTTTAGCAACTTTACCAGCTGATTGTAGTGGATGCAGATTTGATTAGACATCTAAAAGTAAGTGTGCTGTTTGTTTTAAATTGTTTAATAGTTCGCTTGCTTTTCCTCTGCCCATTCTTGTTCAGTTTTCTAACACAAAGTCGCCGCTGCAGCTTGGCCAAGAGTTGTGATCGGATCCCACCTGGGCATTGAAGTCGTAAACTATGTACAGGTACTCTGTGGCAGGCATGTCTCTAATAATGCTGTCAGGCTCTTCGTAGAACCTGCCCTGCCCTCTGCAGAAGAGCAGAGAGTGGGAGCATAAATGCTCAGATGTTTTACTGGGCCAAAGTAGGTTGACAGGCGGAGAGACAAGAGGCAGGGTGTTCCACTGAATGGTGGTTACACCGAGGCCAGTAGAGAGTCCCTCACTACTTAGCTGACACCATGTAGACATGGTGCCTTGGGTTCCTTTCCCTTTTAAAAAAATGTTGTTCTGGTCTATGAGGGTGGCGATGGCGATGCGGTTGATGATGGGCGTTTTTTCTGGTGTCATCAACCTCCTGTAGATCGTCAGAGAGCCCAGAACACATTGTTCTGACGTTCCAGATTGTTAGTCGGAAGATAGATAGTTTCCTTTTTCTTCTTTCTTTGCATGGTACAGGGTTTACAGTCTGCTTGCCGGTTTGGCCTTAGCTCTAAGCACTCAATGAAGCAGACCGACTGTGGCGCGTCAGCACCTTATTCGCTAAGAACCTCCAAACATGAGGCAGGCGATAGCTGATCAGCAGTATGCAATAATCCCTCCCACTGTCAAATACAACTAGTAGGCTCTGGAGTGACTTCTTAAGGGCACAGACCTGGGCCAAGTCTGTGGGTAACCTGGCTTACCCATTAATAAATAAGAACCCCCTCCCCCCTACACACTCGAGCTCGCTGTTGTAACCCAAAGGAAAGCAGAGTGATATTTTTGGCATCAACTTGGCACCAGGAGCTGCCTTTGGGGCTCCACTCTTATTTTGGGAGTGGTGGGTGGGGGCGATAACGTCCGTAGCCTAATCCTCTCCTGAAGGCATCTACAAGTCAGCAGAGCCATAATGCAATGACTGGGGCAAAAATGTTGGAACCTTGAGCATCTGCTGAGCCAATGCCTTTGTGCACCAATGCTATGCAGCCCTATTTAACACTCCGTGGTTATTACATCAGACTTGTTCTTACCCTAGATGGATTTCCTGTCAAGGCTAGCCAACTCCATCCACCCAGCTTTAAATTCAGCGATTGTCGTCTCCTAGACTGGCTGCCATCCAAAGCTAATGAGCCCAGTCCACTCATTCAGTTATACACCCGGACATTGGGTCGTGCCAAAACCTCGCAGGTCAGTTGATACCAACAGGAAGGTGTTGCTAGGGACATAGTAATGTAGAAGAGGCCATTCCATATGGCCTCCTGTCTCACTCACACACTCACTATCCAGTTGGCATGTAGCCATGGCTTGGACAGGTATGCCTTTTGACTGCTGCTCGCAGGTCTGTTCGCCATTTGGTTCGGAGAGGAGTTTCTGCTTCATTAAGGCCCCAGGCCCTTAGACCTTGCTTTATTGTGGCCTCCCAGTTTTTCCGGGTTCTACCCCTCCTTAACGTACCATCCACGTTCAGTTGCAGCACTTTCTTTGACCATGACTCACTTATCCTGACGTGTCCAAACCAACGCAAGCGTTTTTCACGAAGAGTCACGTGAAGGAACTTGCCTGTAGCATTGCACTGCGGATACAGCTTTGGTACACGACTCCACGGTTCCGCAACGAGATACCTTTGTTGGTCAATGAGGGCAATAATTCACGAAACTTTTCCCATGTTACTCTGCATCTCTGTATAGTACAGCAGTCACATGTTCCTCACGGGCAAATGCTGTCTCCGGGATAGGAAAATGACTCAACAACTTCAAGTTTATCATCATCAATTTTCACTTCCACATAGGTCTACCATCGATGGGTCGTGCCAGGCCAAGGCAACGCAAGGTACTAAAATTAAAGTGCTTGACTAACCGTCCTCGAATATTGCTGCATTTTGTCTGGACCCACAGACCGCCACATATTATCGCCACATTCTTCCTACAGACACCACAGGGATTTTTACCAGAGTCCTGGAGGGAATTCAGCTCCTTGCCACTAAACATGAACTTTGTCTTACCCATTTTAACACGCATTCCTTTCTCTTCCAATTTCCTTTTTCATAATTTCAGTTTCGTGACGAGTCCCTCAATTGTTTCAGAGTGATGACTAGGTCATCAGCGTACAAGAGTTCCCAGGGACAACCTGTTCGGTATTCTCTTGACAAGGCTTCAAGCACGTTAATGAATAAGAATGGGCTCAGTACTGAGCCTTGATGAGCGCCCATCTTTATCCAAAACTCATTACTGGCTATTCAAATAGAGGCCACGCAGCGATTACTACACCTGGGAAGGAGAGGCAGTAAAATGCACTAATCCCCTTTCTTAAGTGGGGCGGGACATCTGTTCCAGACCTTACCACCTCCAAGATCAATTGAAGACAAAGTAAATGAATCACCCAACGTAGAAAGCCAAATTTTGGTGTCAGAGTACTTTGCAATTTCATGAAAAGTTGGGACATGTTGGCCAATTTTGAAAAATAGATATCTAGAGTTTGATTTAACATTAATTGCTGAATGACCCCAATAAATAAAGGGGTAGATTAAGTCAGATTTGAAGTTTTATGTCTTGTTCTAACCTAAAGGGGGATAAAACGATGTAGTATACCCGTTTTTTCCCCCTGATGCTTGTTGGCTGGTAAATTCTCTTATTCGACAGTGTTTCAATGTCAATGCTAATATTTAATACTGACAGTAATATTCTGAGGAGTGTTGTTTAGATTTTGCTTTGAGTTATGGTCCAATTTTTTAAATTAGGAAACATTTGAGGGTTACTTTATTACCTGTACGAGTTTTAAGATACCTGCATAGTATGGATACAAAGTTTGCAAGGAATTTCTGTACTGCTATACTCGATAAAAGATACACCGCCCATAAAACGTTGACATTCCTTGTACAATTTTAACAACCTTTTTTCTTTGAAACTTACACGTGAAAATGTTTACAACTTTATTAGTTTTGATTGCTGCATTGTTACCCTTTAGCCTTGAAATAGAGAATGTTTTGATTGCTTCACGCACTGTTTGATAACGAAAATCACATCTGTTTATGTTTACAGACCGTTATTTGCTGCCGTTATTGATATTTTCATCGCATGTATTATTTTCTCAACTATAATCAGTTATAATATTACAGATATTAATAGGAGTACAATGCTCAGAGATTTGTTTTGATCAATATATGTACAAAATATGTTAAGGTTGTAATAATAGTCATTTGATTTATTTTTTAATAATGAAAGGGAACATAATCACCATGGATCAAGGCAAACATTTCATCATAGTTCTATTTAACCCAGTGTTATTCAAACTGTTAACAAAAAATTCCTGTTCATGTAGTTGTTGAAATTTGAAACTCTACCTTTGTGGCCGAGGGAGCTTCTTCACAAAGTACATTGAAGCGACAAAGTAAAGAAATTTCACTTGTTAGAATCAGCCAATGTGTCAATTTTGATATTGTGTAAGAGTTTTGATTTTGAAAATTCCTGTTTTTAATGAGCTCAGTGGAAGACATTAATGTAGAATATTTATCATGTCGTGAGTCGTAAGCTTTTTCTGGGCTATGTTTCGAGAGATATTTTTCCCATCGTCAGGCTATAGAAGTAAGTAGGCATAGCTATTTTGTACTTTGATATTGCGGACATTCATGGTGACAGGGGTCGAGTTGTTTCCAGGAGTGGCACCATGCCTAGTTTGGCTTTTACATTTAAACCGTACCTTTTTGAGTTTTGAGTTTTGCGTGTTTTGTTAAGTTTATGTTATGAGGTTAACTTTTTGGTTTGGGGGATATTTTGAGTTTAGTTTTGGGTTTCGATTGGTGATTTGAATTTAAGTTGAGTAGTTTTAAATTTTCTTTGAAGTCTGAGCTTGAGGCAAAGCTAGATTGTTAAATTTGAAATTGCATACGCTATGGGTTTTGCATTTGAATCTACGTTTTGAATTTGGATTTAGAATTATAGTTTTGGGTGGGACTCTTGCTTCTAAATATGTTTTTATTTACGTTAGAGAGGAAGCCAACACAGAAGACTCGCGTTATGATTCTTCTTTTTTTTTCGCACCAAGCTTTTAAAGGAAATGTATTTACTTGGAAGAGGTGAACTCTTTCTCACTTTCATCGACCACAGTCACAGTATGATGAAGGCACCACCATCTTCATCGATTTCCCACGGTATGTTTATTTTAAACGAACAGTGATTAATTGAAATTCGTCTTACATAGAGATCTAATTTGGGTACAATTTAGCAATATCATTACGATATTTCAGTCAGCATTTGTCACCCTAAAATTGATTCAGGTTATTTTTGGACTATGTATATTGCAGTGTGATTATCCTAGCTCCCACAGTTTGTAATGGTCAAATACCTATTTTAGCGAATTATTCATCATAGGGGCAAAATTGCCACTACCAAGTAGTGATTTCTGACATCATAAAGCATATAGTTTATCAATTATATTTATTATCTTTTTAAAATTTTATTAGTTTTCCTGTGTACATATTTATTTTATTACTTGCGTTTTTATATTTCGAAACTCTCCTTTTTAATATTGTAATAAATGTGTAATAAGAATGTGTAATAAGAGACAGAGACAGAGAGGCAGAGACACAGAGGCAGAGACAGAGAGGCAGAGACAGAAAACAGCCAGACAGAAAGTTATAAAAGAATGCAGCATTTGGTCATTAAATATATTTTTCAGGACAAAATCAGCACATGTATTAAGCATTGTCCAGTCGTTTTGTAAGAGTTTTCTTGTTACTTCATTTTTAAATCCATTACCTTTTTTGAAAAAAGTTAACCACACTGTCAACTGTCGATGAAATTTCAATACCAAAACTGGCAGTTGATGGAGAAAATCTTTACTTACAAAAAGCAATGTTCAAAAGTTGACTTCGTTTCTGAATGCCCATATGAAATATTATAAATAAATATTTGTACCGAAAGACGACCAAGTGTAATTGAGCTACAGTGATGATAATATTAATAATGTATTTGTGCTACAGTCATGATGGTAATGATGATGTAATTGATCTACAAGATGATGGTAATATTGATAATGTAATTGAGCTGCTGTGATGATGATAATAATAATGATAATGTAATTACGCTACGATTATGAAGATGATAATGATAATGTAATTGAGCAACGGTCATGATGATAATCATGGTAATATAATTAAGCTTCGGTGAAGATGATAATGATGATGATGTAATCGTCCTACAGTGATGATGGTAATAATGATAGTGTAATTGAGCTGCGATTATGATGATAATGATGATAATAATGATAATGTAATTGAGCTATGGTGATAATGATAATAATGATGATGGTGGCAGTAATGTTAGTGATGATTGTGCAGGTGACTTTGATAATTTTGATGGTAATGACAATAATAAGTATAACGATGAATTGATGATGATATTGATAATCTTAAAATCAGTACAAGGCCATGATCAATGTGATCATGATAATTATGGTATGGTGATATATAATAGTTACAGCTATACCCGTTACGAATGAAATTGTTGTCGACTGAGTGTTGGGTATTTACAATGATTAAAAACTTGTAGGATCTTTTTTAGATAGAAATTTTCTTGAACTTCCTTTATGCTTTATCCATGTAATAAGTTTGAGACTACCTAGTTTGTCTGAAATATATTAAAACAGGATATTTCGAATGTATGCAAAAGCTAATTATCAAAGTAATTTCATATTTTAGTTGTTAATTCGAGATGAGCAAAGTTTTTTTTTGTTTTTCCACACCCCTTATTGTTTGTCATAATATTTCATTTTATAGATGTTAAAGTTGCATTTGAACAGAGCATGCGAAAGGTTAGTTTAAAGTTTGATATTGTTTCCTTGGCTTTTTGAAATATTATTTCATATTTAGCCCTTCAGTCAATTTCAGTTATTTTTTTGAGCTATCAATGGCAGTTCATGTTCAAAAATTGGCTCTTTGGCTCATTCTGTCTATCTGTTGCATATTTTCCTAATCGAGTCCCCACCTATAGTGCTTTGTAAAATGAGAATTCAACATCTCAAGGGCGTGAAATATACAGAGTTTGCTTGTTATTAACACTTTAAGTTAAATTGATTTAGTTTTGCGTATGAGGGGTGCAGTTTACTCCCCTTCCCGAAATTGGTCATGAGTTTCTTTAAAACAGTTTTACTACGAAGAGCGATGTTGTTCCTGTTCTTTTTTCCATTGCACTAATTTTGGCCCATATCTCACATCCATGTAGCAGCGTTGATCATCTATAAATTTCCAAATAGTCTCTTTCGTGTATTTGTTCATAGCGTATGTTTGTTACAATTTCTCTTACATAGTTTCCTTTACTTTTTATTTTATTTTAGTTTGTCATGCTTGCCTGGAAATTAAACCTATCAGCTTCCTTCACTGTAGTAACCTCTGTTTATATATTTATAAAATTTAATGTTTGACTCTTTGACTTTCCAACGCCCATTCCCCCTAAAATAATTATCTTTTTTAGATTTGTTATGTTTATTTTGAACTCCTTGTCCTTATGCACCTTTTCCAATACCTGAAGTAAACGTAGTCTGAGGTAGCAAGTAATAAATTATCATAAATCTATCTTATACTATTTTCATTTCGCCCTTCAATTCTGCCTATCGCCAACTAATTTTTTAAAGGTTTAGAACAATACATAACATAATGTTACTAAGTTTAATGAACTATGGTAACCCTTACCTCCCCAATAAAAAAGCGATTAGACCAAGAGGTAGTAGATGACCTTATATTTATAAGCTTTAAAGTCATATGAAGGAGAAAAACACACAAAAGCCAAAGAGTTCCACAATCTAACTATCCGAGGAATAAAACTACATTGGTAGAACGATTTGTTACAATGAGGAGCAACAGCAGTATAAGAATGAAGACGTAGCGAGAAACGTGTCATACGAGATGCAACAAACTGAGCTGGTACGAGCAGGGAAAGCACATTAAAACACAACCTTACGATAATAGCTAAAGACAAAAGTCAGACAGGCCACAATTATCGACGAAATAAAGGTTGAAAAATAGCAGCAAAATTTGGACGTGTTAAGTTACAAACACGTCTCTAACTCGATCCAAATCATAAAGACGAGGCGAGGGAATAGCTGTCCAGATGTGACACCTGTACTCTCTGTAAAGATGGACAGTAGATTTATAGAGATACAAAATGGCCTCAGGCGCAAGGTACTCTCTTGCGCGATGCAAAGAACCAACCTTTTTAGAAGCGGACTTACTAATAGACTAGATAAAATAATTGTAGAGAAAAACCGTAAGAAAGATCTGAGAAAGTGACAAATTTTATTTTTCTAATTTTTTAGATTTGGCACTTATATGGTACATATTTTGTAAAAAATAAGGAGCATATTTCCTTTTTTTTAGCTGACAATTAAAAACATGCATATACATTTTATTGAAAAATATTCTACACAAACTAGAAGTACTAACTTGTAAATGTTTGAAATAGGACAATTCACTGAATTACAGCGAAATAAAAGACAAATACTTCGAATGTACAGATGTGTTTACAACAGCGGAATTAGCAAAATTCATATTTTAAAACAGTGATGATGTAAATCTGTATAAAGATACTGAAGTTAGAGATACGGAGTATTTGACACATAGAAGCAAAAGAAAAAAGAAGAATATCATCATTTTAATCATGTGGCAAGAAAAGTCTTTTTCGGCTTTTCCTAGAATGCTGAGCTCCTGGGCAGTGCCATTTTAATGACTAACAGTAGTCAGCAATCCTGTGTTGATACCATCTCCCTTGATACCTCTATTCCATTTCTTTTAAAGTCCTGCTGGAACTGGTCGCCACTGACATCTCACTGTTATCTGGAAACACATCCAAGCGACTTTGGAGGAAATGGGCAGTGCCATTTTAATGACTAACAGTAGTCAGCAACCCTGTGTTGATACCATCTCCCTTGATACCTCTATTCCATTTCTTTTAAAGTCCTGCTGGAACTGGTCGCCACTGACATCTCACTGTTACCTGGAAACACATCCAAGCGACTTTGGAGGAAATGCAATTTGTTGCTCATGTTGCAGCCAAACGTATGTAAGTTCTCCAGTAACTCCGTTAACAAGCGCCTATAGTTGGGTACCTTATGATTTCCCAGGAACTGCCTAACAACAGCTACATAAGATGACCACGCCGCCTTTTCATCAACGCTCATATTTCCCTCAAAGTCACTGTTATTCATCAATTTCCAAACCTTGGGTTCTTCAAATACCCTGGCTTTGACATTTTCGTACGACACATTAGGGAAAGCCCGTCTGATGTACTGGAAGCATTCTTATTCTTTATCCAGGGCTTCCACAAATTGTTTTCGTTGAGCCCAACTTTATGTCGAGTGGTGAAAGAACAATACTGGAACGGTCTACCTAGGTTTGATATACGACATTTAGTCCTCCAACTTCCCTTTGTGGCCTAACTGACCAGTCGTAGTTTACCCAAATCATGATCGGGGTCTTCCACAGACTTCTATTTCTTGTTTTTGAGTGTTGTAACCTTCACAGAAAGCTTAATTAAGGGTTTTAACTGCACTGTAAGTCTTTCTGTTCCCAACACTGGCCAGTTTTTGTCCAATCTATATTGAATTGATCTTTATTGTAGATGGTCTTTATATCTTTTACTTTATATACACCACATTGACACTCACTATTCTTGTAGTCGTTTAAATGTTCTGGCCTGTCAGTTTCACCAAGTTCCAAATTTGCACACCTCGAACACTCCCCCACATTATTGTCTCAAAGGGAATAGATGGGGGACTTTGTATGGATTGCACACAGATATATATAGATGTAAATAATATTTTTACCTGAAAGCTGCTTGTGCCTAAGAGCTGGAGTATAACCACTACGTCCATTCTTTTTTCTGTCTATATTCGGCCTCCGAAAAATAACTAAACCAAACTATCCGTTTTACTGTTCAACACGAGTGATAAAAAGAGCGTCAAGCTATTGCTGACGTCTTGCACTTGTTTAATAGTTTTTTGACCACTGCCAGTTTTTAAATACTCATATTTTAGACCACAGTTTCACCTGTTTATCGTTAAATTCGACTTGGCAGTAGTACATCTGTCACGCATTTTGAAAATGGATTGATTACCTTAGCAGAAGTATTAGATGTTTGTTTTTGCTTCGACAAGGCGAGCTCGTCTGTGAGATAATGCTAAAGGCCGAAGTGCAAAAAGTTTGTCTCTCCAAACAGCTGATCTCCTTAACAAAGTAGGATTTGAAATTGAAAAGGGCTGTTGAGTGAAAACCAACTAATTTGTTAAACTAACTGAGGCGTATGATGTTCAGGCAGCATTAATGTCATTGTTGGGGTTTTTTTTCTGCTAGGTCCTAATAGATAGCGAGGAACACCAATCACTGTTTAGTTTGAATCTTGACCTCCCAGAAACCGAAAAAGGAAAGGAAAAAGAAAAGAGTAAAGATCAGGAAGGTAATATTGCTCGACATGGCTTTGCTTTTTTTGCAGCTGATAAGAGAATAGAAGCAGCACAGAATGGTTTTTTCTTCCACGAAAGGAGGCACGGTGCATATACAAGAAATGTATGTGCTGCTATATACAAGAGCTATAGAAGAGCTCCATAAGAGTTTTTTTAAAAAAATTAATAAGAAACCTTTTTTACAAACATTTGGTAATTTCATATTGTACATTTTTAACGTCAATTTTATGCCACCGAAGTCATCTGTAAATGTCACATTTGTCAATTAACTATAGAGTTTTTGATTTTGTCTGGTTCACCTGAATCAAGAAAAAAAATCCAATTTCATTTCTGAGTATTACTGAATATATGTTAAAAGGCGCCCCTTGTTTTATTGAAATTTTACTTTGATTTTGATTTTCCACGAACAAGACTCATTTTGAAACCATTTATATGATAATAAAGAGATACCTTCGATCTAAAGGCATTTGAAATTATCAACCTGATAAGTGAGTTACCTTTCACTCTTTTTAGGGTCAAACTATACCCTTTTATTTCCATTTTTATGATTACTGGTTTTATGAAAACCAATGTGCCGTTTTTTCGTTGAATTTGATATCCCCATATAAATAGCTGACTCTATTACAATGTCTGACGGATGAAAATGATAGCATCTGGAGCTGGTAGGCTTAATGGTTTTCAATGCCCTAAAGAGTTTGTCTAAGTTTTCAGGTCTCTTCTTACTAGTTTCATATAAGTTGATTTTCTTCTTGATAATTAGAGTGCTTATCTTGACAATGACAGCAGGACCTAAATGCTTATCCTCTTCCATAAGTGATTCAAATTCTTCAGCAAGTGTCATGTTACCACCAGATGCTGCTACTTCAACCTCAAGTTCTGCTTGGGCATTTTCATTTTGTGCAGGTGGATACAGACGTTTCAAGAGAGATTTGGCAACTGATTTTATTTTGGTCGTTTTGATTTTCAGACCAAACTGATCTTGTCATTGATCAGGGAAGTCTGATGAAATCAAATACTTCATGAGGTGAATAAGGTCTGTATTCCTCTGCTCTTTTGTTCTGATCTTGAACCTCTCCAAACTTTCCTATCCAATATCGAATGATTGCTCTTTAGTTTCTTGGTGGTGAAGGCAATGAATTTTTCAGCCAGTAGAATATCAGCATCTTCACAACAAAGATACTCAACTGCAATTTTTAGAGGCGCAAGTGAGTCACAAATGTGTTTGATCTTGTCCAGTTCTGTATCTGAAATATCAAAGTTGTAGTCCAATTTTAACATGGCAAGCTTGAACTCCTTCCTGATGTCACAGAAACGCTGGGGGATATTTAAAAGGCTATTCCTGCGAGTTTTACAGTCCCAAAAAAACTGTCGCTTCTTTGCCAAAAGACTGCATATTTTCAGGCTGCAAAGCTTCATCGTTCCTTACTGGGGAACGGCGTAACAATTTGACCACTCTGCGAACTTTCACAACAATTTTGTTCAAATACAAAACCAGGTCAGGACCGTCGGTGATATCATTGTTATCATCTGAGTCTTCAAAATCACTTTTGTCATCTTCACTTTGATCATTCTCTTTAGTCACGGGAACATTATGAAATGCTTCACTTAGTTTTGGTTTCTTGTACATTACGTCACAAACACACAAGTGTATGGCATGGGCCAGACATGCAAAATGAATAGGTGCAGTCTCGCGACCAAATTTCATTATCAAGCTTGCTCCGTCTGTCATTGTATAATATCAGAGTTTAAGTCCAGTCCAAATGACTCGAGTCGATCCTGAACGGGAGTGACTGCTTGGTCAGTGTTCATTCCGTCTTTGGCACAAACCATTCCTAAAGGTTGAAAGCCCTTTGGAAGATGAAGGTTCAAGCTCATAAACCTCCTATTTCTGTTTAAAGTTGACTCATCAAAAGTGATTGAAAATCGAACCTTAGCCTCCTTGTTTTGGTTAATTTCATCATATACTTTGTTCTTCGCAACGTCAAATTCCTTCATGAAGACTGTGCGGACATGCTTTCGACATTTCGGAATAGAATAGCCATCTGATTTGAATGCTTTTTTCATCGTATTATTGGAAGCAATTTGATTAAAAGTCAATCCATCCACAGCCACAAGTTTTGCAATGACTTCACCGAGGAAATCTTTTTGTTTGGGCTTAATGAAAGAGTAAATTTTGGTAGTTTGTTTTTGGTCCAGAGCTTTCTTGAACACAAGATTTGACTTCAATTTTGTGTTTTACTTTCAGATGTTCGATCATCCCTTTGGTACTCGAGCCACTAATTTTTGCGTAGGAGTTTTTTTACACTGGGCTTTATTGCTCTCGGTTGCAGCGAAAATAATTCCAAATGTTCGATTTCCTTTGGCCACTAATATCCTTAAAGTCCGTCATTTTGAACTAGGTTTTTGCTGTTTAAACATCTTGTTTTTGAATTAATTTGCAATGTTATTGACGTGATTTGACAAGTTTTTGTTTAGTTTATGATTTTCGTCATGTACAAACAGCATTTCCAGATTATTTACATTACAATTTATTCACTTTTGGAAAACAGCCAATTTTTATATAATACTAAATTTCCCGGGGAAATTTCAGAAAAATCCCGGGGAGTGGGGAGCAGTTTTTTGCTAATTATCCGGAAAAACCCGGGGACTGCACCCTTATGCTTAGCCCAGTACTGATTCAATCCTTCTTTGTTGCTTACATATTTTTCTGGTTATTTATGAATACTTTCCCAAATTTTAATTGTTGTTTCTCCTATGACATTAGTATCAATACATAGCTGGGCAGCTATTCAGATGAATTACACCCCACCTTGGCCACTTCATCTTATATTTACAACGAGGCTCATGAAAAGGTAAGGAAATAAAATACAACACTAAGAACTTGTAGCGAACTTGGACGAAGAGAGAGAGAGAGAGAGAGAGAGAGAGAGAGAGAGAGAGAGAGAGAGAGAGAGAG
>RDPX01000859.1:13102-26170 GCA_003991215.1 Morbakka virulenta
CTACTATTACTACTACTACTGCTACTACTATTACTTTATTACTACTAGTACTACTACTACTGCTATTACTACTACTATTACTACTACTACTGCTACTACTATTACTTTATTACTACTAGTACTACTACTACTGCTATTACTACTACTATTACTACTACTACTGCTACTACTATTACTTTATTACTACCACTATTACTATTACTACTGCTATTACTTCTACTATTACTACTACTACTGCTACTACTATTACTTTATTACTACCACTATTACTATTACTACTGCTATTACTTCTACTATTACTACTACTAACTACTACTACACTACTACTAATATTACTAGTACACCTACTCCTACTCTTCCTTCTCCTACTACTGTTTCTATTACTCCTACTCCTACTCCTCCTACTACTGTTACTACTACTAGTACTACTACTACTACACTACTACTACTATTACTACTACTAACAGTACTACTGCTACCCAGAAATCTGTTTATTTATTACTTATTACTTGTAAGAAACACTCCTAGACGGGGTATGTTTAGATTGACAGATACAAAAAGATAGATTATAATGAGCGGCTCGATACTTCATTTTGTATTGGAAATTTTGGAGGTCCCTTAAGAATTGATATTTGACCACCCTAATATTTCTAGACTTAAAACTAATGAAATTTATGGACTCGGAGAAAGCCATAGATGTAAGAATTTTATCATGTCTTGTGTCATAAGCTTTTTCTGGGCTACATTTATAGTGATACTTTCCCCATTGTCAGGCTCCAAGACTGAAGAATACCATCTCTATATGTTTCTCTAAAAATCTTGAAAATTCTGCACTTCATTAACTCGGAGGAAGTCATAGATGTAAGAGCTTTATCATGTCTTGAGTCGTAAGCTTTTTCTGAGCTACATTGAGAGGTACTTCTGATCGTCTGGCACCAAGATTGAAGCATACCTTCTTCTTCTTCTTCTTCTTCTTCTTCTTCTTCTTCTTCTTCTTCCACTTCTTCCACACGCTCCTATCGCTTGCATCGTCCTGCACAGCGCCAACTGTTTTCATATCAGTCTGCACTCTGTCTATCCATCTCAACTTTTGGCGCCCTCTACTTCTTTTTCCAACTACCTGCTGATGGTACACTTGCTTCATAATACTTTCCCCACTTTGACTACTTTGGCACGCCTTCTCAAATCTGCATTTGTTCTGTACTCCCACAGAGATACTCATCTCCAGATGTTTCTCTAATTATCTTGAAAATTCTGAACTTTATGGACTCAGAGAAAGCCATAGATGTGAGAGCTTTATCATGTCTTGAGCTGTAAGCTTTTCTAGAGCTACGTTTCGAGAGATACTTCTCCCATTGTCAGGCTCCAAGACTTAAGAACATCATCTCCTTATGTTTCTCTAATAATCTTGAAAATTCTGAACTCTATGGACTCAGAGGAAGCCATAGATGTAAGAGCTTTATCATGTCTTGAGTTTTAAGCTTTTTCTGAACTACGTTTCGAGAGATACTTTTCCCATTGTCAGGCTCCAAGATAGAAGAATACCATCTCAATATGTTTCTCTAATAATCTTGAAAATTCTGAACTCTATGGACTCAGAGGAAGCCATAGATGTAAGAGCTTTTATCATGTCTTGAATTGTAAGCTTTTTCTAAGCTACATTTCGAGAGATACTTCTCCCATTGTCAGGCTCCAAGACTGAAGAATATCATCTCCATATGTTTTTCTAATAATCGTGAATTTTCCAATCATTATAAACTTAGAGGAAGCCATAGATGTAAAAGCTTTATCATGTCTTGAATTGTAAGCTTTTTCTGAGCTACATTTCGAGAGATACTTCTCGCATCATCAGGCTCCAAGACTGAAGAATATCATCTCCATATGTTTCTCTAATAATCTTGAAAATTCTAATTTTTATAAACTCAGAGGAAGCCATAGATGTAAAAGCTTTATCATGTCTTGAGTTGTAAGCTTTCTCTGAGCTACGTTTGGAGAGATACTGCTCCTGTGGTCAGGCTCAAAGACTGAAGAATGCCATCATCATATGTTTCTCTAATAATCTTGAAAATTGTAATCTTTATGGATTTAGAGAAAGCCACAGATGTAAGAGCTTTGTCATGTGTTTGAGTAGTAAGCTTTTTCTGAGCTACATTTCGAGCGATAATTCTCCCATAATCAGGTTCCAAGATTGAAGAATATCATCTTCATATATTTCTCTAATAATCTTGAAAATTCCTAACTTTATAGACTCAGAGGAAGCCATAGATGTAAAAGCTTTATCATGTCTTGAATTGTAAGCTTTTTCTGAGCTACATTTCGAGGGATACTTCTCCTATCATCAGGCTCCAAGACTGAAGAATATCATATCCATATGTTTCTTTAATAATCTTGAAAATTCTGAACTTTATATACTCAGAGAAAGCCATAGATATAAAAGCTTTATCATGTCTTGAATTGTAAGCTTTTTCTGAGCTACATTTCGAGAGATATTTCTCCCATCATCAGGGTGTTTTAGACCTATTTGAAATTTCCTCTCACCATTCAGGGGAAAGTTTTAATGAATCCGGTTTATAACTGTCGCATGACGATTTATTTTTGTGAGACACTGTGTGTATCTGGGAATTAATAGGTTAGTTCACCTTCCACTTTGCAGACAAAACAGAACGACAAGGTGAGGTTACTACCAAGACCGTTAAATTCTCGCTTGATGAAGAAGCAAGCGAAGGAAAAGTAGAGAAAGTGGAGGAAATCGTGCTGAAAGAAATCAATACCAAACTAGATAAACCACTTGAGCAAGAAGCAGCATCAGAAATCCCGACTATCGTTGTCGAAAACGAAACTGTGACAGCGACTGAGACAGTTAATGAATTGCCAGCGCCAGAAACAGCCGAAGCTCCAACAGCATCGGCGACTGAGACCGTTAATGAATTGCCGACGCCAGAGACAGGCGAAGTTGTGTTGCCAACAAGCTCGACTGAAGTAAAAGACATTGAAAGTACTGACATCAGTACAAATCTGCCAACGTCATCGGTAACAGTCACTCCACCTTGCAATGAAGTTTCAGAACTTAATAATGTAGAAACAACGGTTCACGCAGATGAAAATGTTGTCGGAACCTACAAGGTTATTACCACTACCGTTGAAGAAGTTGTTGTCGTTAACTCGGATGGGAAAGAAGAAGTTATCCACAGCAGTACCACAACAGACGAAACCCCTATTAAAGAAAACGAGCGGGAAAGTTCAGCCACTGTTCAATATATTGTGACTGCGGGCTCAACGACCAATGAAATTTCAGAGGCGAGCGCCGACGAGCCGGATTCGTCAAGTAGTAAATTGTGATAGATTATAACTTTTTTAACTAAGTTAAAATCTATGTTGAAGGAAAAATCGAGAACTTTGCGCGATTGCTTTGTTATCGGCTACCAGATAATCATTGCGTCAAGGAATTACTACGTGCAGGCATTATGTCTCGAAGTGGTTAGCCAAGTCTATACTTTTTTAAATAGCTGAAGTCATAGTGTGACTCTATTGTATAACGTATAAAGTAGTTATCGCTTTAATTTCGTATCCAGAGAATTTACTTTTAGCGCTTACCGCGAATTAGCGCTTACCTTGAATTACCGAATATCCAAGAAACCTGAAAGTGTAGACATGATCGTGCTAAAAATTCTGAGGCGCTGCAAGAAATGCCATTGAAATAACGAAAACTCCCGTTTTTGTGCCTTTATAAAGAAGCCCCGGCATTGTAAGGGAACTTGATCCCAGAAACTGTGCGAATACCGTGTTTCCTAGGATTGATTCTTCTATGCAGTACATGTGAAAAAAACCCATCTTAACTGAGTAGATTAATATTTACGCTATTTCTGAACAGCATTGTTTCAAAAAAGTTGTTTTTACGCATACAGAAAGTACCGTGTTACCGCGATTAAACATCTGATGTGCGATCCCGAATAACCCGTCTGCAGCAAAGTGTAAGTTGGAATAAGCCCCATATACTGCATCGAGAAAATGGCATGTCAGATACCACTTTGATATTGTGTCACCTTATTTCATTATATAATTTATAAAAATGTAGCAATATGCAAGTTCTAAAAATCTGAAGTACAAAGTTCAGTCTGATATGGATTATATATTATATTTAAAGTCACGTACAACAAGACAATTTAGCCCCTATAATTCTACCCATTGATGACGTGTTTTCTACTTCGAGGAACGCTTTTTATGGGATTGAAAATTGTCATGTAGTGTTGTCTTCTTCTTTTTTTCTCTTCTTTTTTCTCTTCTTCTTCTTCTTCTTCTTCTTCTTCTTCTTCTTCTTCTTCTTCTTCTTCTTCTTCTTCTTCTTCTATGGCCTTCATCCGACGTTTGTCAGGTCGGCCGCTCGACTCCTTTTTTTTCACTTGGCTCTGTCTTCCCAATCTCCTTCTCTCGCTCCCACTTCTTTCATGTCTCGTTCTGTGACGTCCTTCAGTCTAAGCTTTTGTCGTCCTCTGCTCCTCCTTTCTGCCACTGCTTGCCATACTGCCTTCAAAATATTTTCTCTCCTCATTACTTGTCCATACCATTTGTGCGTGGACGTTTTGAATCACGTTTCATATAAAAAACTGGATCCTATACTGATATTTTCAATTCTTTGATAGCCAAGACTTTTGCTTAAACATTTCCTCAAAAAACCGCAAAAAAGGTTTGAAATTGAAATCGATTAATTAAACAAAAAATGTCTGGAAAATCCAGTGGTAGATATCAAAATTGGCGCTGATTACTGTTTGTTATAAATTATTTCGAGGAATCAGTTTTAAGGATTGTACAGTCCCTGGCGTAAATTTCAAAAACCCTTTTCCATTCCAATCAATCCTGTACACCATCGTATCGTTTATTTCTAGTTGGTGATTCGGTAGCTATCGTATTTAGTAGTTCATAGCAGCGGGCGCCAACTTAAATTTGAAGTACGTTTGGCGTTTCTCAGAGCCTTCAACGGTTGTTTTGGATTATCAGTAATTTCGAAGAGACGATTATCGGTAGTTTCGAAAAATCGATTATCGGTAGTTTCGAAAATCGATTATCGGTAGTTTCGAAAAATCGATTATCGGTAATTTCGAAGAATCGGAAGCAGTTTGTTAAGTTAACATAGGTTGTATCTTTATTTTACTTAGGAAAATACGAACAATATGAAACGCAATTTCTTAATAGAGGGCCATCGATTTATTACGTGATATTGGCCATTTTAGACCAAACCCTCCCCCTTGTTCGCACCTATTCGCAGGTAAATACCCCCCCCCCCCCATGCGAACGCCCGTTATACGTTTTTGACTGTCGTTGGTAGTTGCCATTTCGATAAATAACTTTAAAATGATGTCATTGATTCTTCTTTTATAGAAGCTCGCGTGCTTAAATTCAAAAAGTAAAAAATTGATGCCAGGCTATTGTTGTGAGAAATGAAAGCAATTCTAATTAGATACAAGCCGAATACAAACGAAAGTAATTCCATATAAACAAACAAATGTGTAAAAACAGATACTTTTTTGTGAACGTCCCCACTTTGTGAACACCACCACCCTGTTCGCTTTTTAGGATACCCCTCTCCCTCAATGCGAACGTAATAAATGGATGGCCCGTAAACAAATCTAGGATGATGTTGGTTTATCTTAGCGTACGGTCACGGTAAAAAACAGTCACGGAAGTTCAATCTTACTCGTTGGGGCTACATCCCGGTGAAATATGCCGCCAACTGTAGATGCTTTCGTGATATACCAGAGTAGTTTAATTTCCACGTTAAAGCAAAAGTAATTTATCCAATTTAATGGAAATATGGCTCCAATTGTAGAGGACCTCTTCATTTACTAAATACTCTATGGCTTATTTTGCAACCGCTCAGTTGTAGGTATTTATCTACCAGCTAAGACTCAGGTGCCTGTTTTCTAGTATTTGTTTTCTACCTTCCTCTCCACCTGCCTACCTGTCTTCCTCTATCTACCTGTGTATCTCCCTACCTATCTACTTCTCTGTCCATCTGCCTGTCTACCTACCTAACCGCCCTGTCTATCGACCCTTCTACGTACCTAACCTTCCTGTCTACCTACCTTTTTACCTGCCTACCTACCTCTACCTGCCTACCTGTCTTCCTACCTCGCTACCTTTCTACTTACCTACCTTTCTCCCTATCTACCGACCTGTCTACCTGCCTACCTACCTTTCTACCTGTCTACGTACCTTTCTACCTGTTTACCTACCAACCAACATACATACATGCCTACCTACCTCGCTACTTTTCTACTTACCTACCTATCTACCTGTCTATCTCCCTACCTATCTACTTCTCTGTCTATCTGCCTGTCTACCTACCTAACCGCCCTGTCTATCGACCCTTCTACGTACCTAACCTTCCTGTCTACCTACCTCTACCTGCCTCTACCTCCCTACCTGTCTTCCTACCTCACTACCTTTCTACTTACCAACCTTTCTCCCTACCTACCTACCTTTCTACCTGTCTACGTACCTTTCTACCTGTTTACCTACCAACCAACATACATACATGCCTACCTACCTCGCTACTTTTCTACTTACCTACCTATCTACCTGTCTATCTCCCTACCTATCTACTTCTCTGTCTATCTGCCTGTTTACCTACCTAACCGCCCTGTCTATCTACCCTTCTACGTACCTAACCTTCTTGTCTACCTACCTTTTTACCTGTCTACCTACCTCTACTTGCCTACCTGTTTTCCTACCTCACTACCTTTCTACTTACCTACCTTTCTCCCTATCTACCTACCTGTCTACCTACCTTTCTACCTGCCTACCTACCTTTCTACCTGTCTACGTACCTTTCTACCTGTTTACCTACCTCTCTACCTGTCTTCCTACCTCACTACCTTTCTACTTACCCGTCTACCTACCTACCTGTGTATCTCCCTACCTACCTACCTACCTACCTACCTACCTACCTACCTACCTACCTACCTACCTCAGGCGCCTGTTTTCTAGTATTTGTAATCAGAATAGCATGATATAAATTCCATTTTAATTCTCTCGCCAACATTCAAAGTCGATGCAATATATGTAATAATCTATTTTAAGGTCAATAAAAATATCGGTATTTAATACTTAAGGTGCTTTATGATAATTCATTACAACGCAGATCATTTTCTTTCTTTTTTTCTTTTTATTCTTTCTACTATGAATAAACTGTATTATGTGGGTAAGAACCTGACTGAGAAAGGGGAAGAGGTGGGCTGCATTGATCACACTTGAATGCATTAACCATCTAATTCTTATTATTTTATAGCTTGAGGAATATCTGTCTGTCTATCTGGGAATCTATCTGGCAGCATCCAGCCTCTCTACATGTCTACCTCCCTGTCTACGTACCTATATACCTACATATCTACCTATATACCTACCTAACCTCCCTGTTTACCTACCTACCTAAACTCCCTGTCTAACTAACCTCCCGTCTACCTACCTACATACCTACCTACCTGTCTACCTACCGATCTTCCTACCTACCCTGTCTACCTACCTATATACCTACATACCGACCTACCTACCTATCCATATACCTACCTGTCTTCCAAACTACCTACCTGTTTACCTACCTGTCTGTCTACCTATCTATCAGTCTACCTACCTACCAGTCTTCCTACCTCTCTACCTAACTACTTCTCTGTCTGTTTACCTGACTGCCTACCTACTCGTCTACCTACCTACCTGTCTGTCTGCCTGCTTACCTACCTACATGTCTTTCTGTCTGTCTAGCTACCTACATACCTACCTATCTACTTCTCTGACTATCTACCTGCCTACATACCCATCTGTCTGTCTGCCTACCTTCATGCCTACCTGCTGCCTATCTGCCTACATACCTGACTACCTGTCTGTCTGTCTGACTGCCTACCTTCTTACCTACACGTCTACCGGTCTGTCTATCTACCTACATACCTGTTTATCTACCTGCATACCTGTTTATCTACCTACATACCTGTTTATCTACCTACATACCTGTTTATCTACCTACATACCTGTTTATCTACCTACATACCTGTCTATCTATCTACCTTCCTACCTACATTTTTGAGTTAATTAATCAATCTATCATCTGTCTCAATTCACACATCTATCAACCCATGGACCTGTTTTACGCCTTCGTTTCTTCTTATCCATTTTGCTTCGTATACTCAAAATCCCATTTATGCCAACGATCAAAGTAGCCTGAATATCAGCACTCTTTTCCCCATACGTTGTCTCATTTTCTGCTCACTGATTTTACAATTACTTTTAGCGTAAATGTACGGCGGTTCTTGTCGAAACAGCCTCGTAATCATAATTATTTAAAAATAATTTTGCACGTTGGTTAATTGTGTTTTATTTGCAATTTTTGGTTTTATTTCCTTTTTTTTAATGGTATATTTTTAACTAGTATTCTTACCAATATATGGAAATGATCGGACGTTGATTCTTTAGTGGGTTAAATCGGCGCACGCGATCTGCTACTCGACGGTATGTACGATATTCCGTATGGTTTGTACGATATTTTGTAGACTCTTACCAATGACCATGTCTTTGTATTAAGGAATTTCTGCAGTATGTACTAATGATGCAAAAAATGACACAGGTCACCCCACCCTTACCCATAACCTTTTCCTTGCGATCCAAAAACTACTTTTCGACGCCGAGACCCTTGACCTGAATTATAAAAGTTTCTGCACATAACCCGTCTTATGTTATAATTTTCCCCTGTTTAAGTGTAATGCACACCTTATACGTATACATAACCGGTCATATACGTATACGTAACTGGTCATAAATGTATACATAACTGGTCATATACGTATACGTAACCAGTCATACGTATATATAACCGGTCATACATGTATACATAACTGGTCATAAACGTATACATAACCAGTCATACGTATACATAACTGGTCATATACGTGTACATAATCGGTCATATATGTATACGTAACCAGTCATGTATACTTAACTGGTCATAAACGTATACGCAACTGGTCATATACGTATATGTAACCCATCATATACGTATATGTAACCGGTCATGTACGTATAGATAACCTGTCACTTAGACCTGATCTTTGCTTTGATTCATACTTATTCTTTCCTCGAGTTTTAGCGTCACCTTGTGTTTCCCGTCACAAAGGTCGCCCCGTAATTCAAGCACGTATTTCTGAAATTTCGACTCGCAATGTGCAGTCCTCGACTTTACCTATTTCCTATAAGGTATATCTCGAACTACATATGTCGTTAGCTGTGTTCCCTATTTACAGATTCCTTTGGTCTTCATGCGCCCTGTAGCCGTCTTTCCACCCAAAGTGTTTATTACCGCAGATCATTTCCGTCTTATTTACTACGGGAAAAAAGTAGATTACATTAATGAGCTAGTATGGCATAGTTGTCTTTTGAGCGTCTATTCGCATGGTGGTCGACTTAAGTTAAAAACTACCGTACTGAGATCAAAATAAAGTTTCCAATTATTGATATGCTTAAGGAAAAAAAACCTTGCCATTATTGGAGAATTTGACTGCCCCGCTCTTCCGTTCGCTTCCCTTCCCCGTTTGCAATTTACCGAAAGAACCCAAAACAATTACCTTTTGCATGAAACCTCGCCTCATTTACAAGCATACCATTTTCATGAGGGAATGTACATCCCAGGTTAACTAAGGCGTAAAAGAGGAATAATAAAGCAGCATTCCGCTCTAACAGAGCAAGACAACTTTTTTGTAAATGCCGACTCCCGACTGCAGAGGTTTTCGAGCAGGCTGTTATCATTAAGAGGAAATCCGTCGGTCACCCGTTGAATTTAATATGTATGTAGAGGGTATATATTGGAAATAGTTCTTTTTATACTGGTTGCTAGGAATGTATCCCCAGGCTATACGTGTTGTTATAGAATTCGCGTAGAAATATGTTGTCGCGTTGCAAGCGGGACATAATGACCATAGATTAGTATTTTAGCGCGGGAAGTATATTGATGCTAGTATTTTAGGCGCCATTGAATTCCGTTTAATTGTAATGACGATATATTACTCAAGTTTGTAAAGCTATAATTTGATGATTTTTTTTAAGTTTCACCTTTGGCGCCACATGATGATGGGAGAAGCATACATCGAAACGTAGTTCGGAAATAACTCGTGACACGATAAAGCTCCACTAAAACATTTTTGTGTTTGTTTTTTGGGGAGGGTTTTTTTATCGTTTTATTGCCGTCCCAATTTTTGCGAAGATATGTAGAAACACGGTAATCTGACAAGCATATTAGAGAAATATATCAAACACGCTTCTCCCAGAGACGTGGCTGAGATGCGATTATACTAATTCCGGTTTTGTTGCGAACTAGCTGCGGAAAAGCATGCATTGTAGACAAAAAAAGTTATTTAACATTGCCTCAGGAACCAGCGAAGTGAATCCGGAAGACACGTTTCCTAGACCGCCCGCCAGCTGTCACAGGAGAGCTTGGCTACAAAACAGGCATGCAGCAACAAAGGAAATTTGAACAGCGCAAGCCAAGAAACAACTTCCTCGGTATCAGCCCCACCAGATCGTTCGCGATCAACATGTGGCAGTTACGCTAATCACCCGATTATCCGTTCAGAAAAAGCTGTGCTGACCGTATCTTTTCTTTTTCCTCGTGATGTCCTGGACCATAGTCAACAGTTACTGACAAACAACAAATGGTAAGTAAATATAGTACGCAGATGTATGTTACTTGGTAATATAGTACGTGAGCATAGTACGCTATAGCTTAATTTAAGACGTACGCATACGAGGTCTTACGGACCTAGTACTCTGTAAATACCACCACTTTTGTAGCTGGGACTAGTATGACGCCGTCAAAACCATTGGGCTTTTTAATAATACCGTTTCGCGTTACCTCTCTCTCTCTTCCCATAAGAGAGCGTACTATTTTTAATGCCCCATGGATGATTTCTAGCTCAGAGTATCAGGGATTGGTCTTTTTGTACCAGTTCGGTTGATTTTGCAGCTTAAACTTATTTGCAGCTGATTATCATCGATCTTACGTACATATTGGTTTGTGTGTCATATTCGTGCAACTGACAGCGTTGGACCGTTAATTCTTTTTTGAACTTTTCCTTTCTTGCTTTCAAGGTAGTCCGACTATGAATAATGGCGTGGCCTTAGCCGAGTGCGTTACTTTGACGGGTTGACATGCCTAAACTACATTAAAAATTTCCTTGCTTCAATGACTGAGAGACAATTTTGAGAACGATTAAGAATCAAGAAACGGTCGTCGTCGTCAGGTGCCATGTCTTGAGTAGACTTCGGCGGTCGGGCTCTGCCACAGCTTTCGGTCCCTTGCACAGTGAAGAAGTTCCACAGCGTACATGTTTGTCCACTGGGTCATGCTACCCAGGAGCGTTGTCCGTTGTCGACCTCAATCTTTCTTCCCATTGATAGCTCCAGTGAGCGCAAGGTTCTCTATGCCCCCTTTTCTTACCAAGTGGCCACGGAAATGCCATTGGCTTTTTCTTATATTCTTGATTAAGCTACGCGTTGTGTTTGCTCTTTTGAGTACTTCGTCCTTAGTGACGTGTTCAACATAATATATTCTCAGCATTCGCCTTTGGAACCACATTTCTGCTGCTTCTAGTCGAGACTGCATTGCCTTTGAGATGGCCCAGGTGTCACTTCCATATCTGAGGATGGGCATGTACGAATCAAGAAACGGTATAATTTCCTATACCATATAAATGTCACATAATTTGAAGACCGCACTCTTCACCTTCTTGATTGTACGGTTCATAGTTCGTACTTCGTTCATAAATAATTTTTGTCGGTCCAGAATATTCGGGACGTGATAATATTTAACATAAGATGCTTTAAGTGACTTCTTAAGAGCGTTTTTATCCGTATCAGCTCTTGGATTATGTTACAGTTCTTTGTTTTAAGTCTACCGTCCGGTCTTCCGGTCCTATGCAAGACAGTGCCATCGCGCTTGATCCTCGGCCAGTGCATGAGCATTTTAGAGGGACAGTCCTCGAGCCTTTAGATCATCTCTGAAGGTTGCCCTGCCACGTCCGCGCAGGTCTGCCGCGCTTCCTTCTTCCAACTACAGGTTTCCAGAGTAAAGCGTGTCTAGCAGGTTGGCCAACTGGTAGCCGCAACCCATATCCCACCAGTTTCTATCTCCGCTCTTCAATGATCTTGGGCAATGCTCTCTGTCTTGTTTGTCTTCAGATTTCTTCGTTCGTTATCCTGTCCCGCCATGTGATTTCTAAATAGAGTCAACCGTGCAGAGTTAAAATACCCAGTTCCTGCCGGGTCATTAATACCAGTAAACATTTTGATCTTCTTCAAACGATATTACAACAACTGCAGAGGCTGGACATTACAGAACTTATTTCTTCTCAGCAGATATTTCCCCTTTCCTGTAATATTACTCAGCAATCATTGCTCTGCTTGAAAAAGAAAGAATATATAATATGCATGATATTAATACATAGCACAATATTATGATTAAAGTAAAATTCGCAAAGTAATCCCCCACTGGCTACCTTCGTCCTTATGAAAAACTTAATTGCAATTCATTACTTGATGGCTTGTTTAGCAAGGAATACCACAGAGCTCATGATTTTACTATATAATGAATATATATATATATACATATAATATATACGAACAATAGAATTATTAAAAATGCCACGTATAATTTCACAATCAACAAGAACAACATGAGAAGAATTGTAGCAGCGGATATGAAGGTTGTCAGGATGATCAACAGAGTGACCAAATGGGACAGAAAAAGCAATGCCGATCTATGCAAGAACATCAGCATATTGCCTATTGACGTGAAAATCAAGCACACTCAAATACAATGGTACGGACATATCAAGAGGAGACCCTCAGACCACCACTTGTCTCTAGCCTTCAATTACGCAGTTGAAGGCACTAGACCAACTGGCCGGCCACGAAAACGCTGGCACCAGTATCTGTCTGAATACCTTGCAGAGAAGGGCACCACCTGGCAAGAGGTCAACGCGACTGAGCTCTACCTCGACCGTGGCAGATGGTCATCCCTGACGCTTCCTCGCT
>RDPX01000086.1:45957-75519 GCA_003991215.1 Morbakka virulenta
GCTACCATTTTACATTTAACCATTTATTTTCCAATACCTTTCGCTACCATTTTACATTTAACCATATATTCACCAATACCTTCTGTTACCTTTTTACATTTAACCACTTATTCTCCAAAACGTTTTGTTCCCTTTTCACATTTAGCCATTTATTCACCAATACGTTTTCTTACCTTTTTAGCTTTAACCATTTATTAACCAATAGCTTTTGTTTCCTTTCTACATTTGACCCCTTATTCACCAATACGTTTTGCTACCATTTTACATTTAACCATTTGTTTTCCAATACCTTTCGCTACCATTTTACATTTAACCATTTATTTTCCAATACCTTTCGCTACCATTTTACATTTAACCATATATTCACCAATACCTTCTGTTACCTTTTTACATTTAACCACTTATTCCCCAATCCGTTTTTTCACCTTTTATATTTAACCATTTATGCTCCAATCCGCTTTGTTACCTTTTTACATTTAGGCATTCATTCCCAAATAGCTTTAGTTAACTTGTTAACTTTTACCATTCATTCACATTACCTTGCTACTTTTAAACATTGGTTACCTTGTTAATTTATACCATTTATTCCCAAATACCCTTTGTTAACTTTTTACATTTAACCATTCATCCCCGAATACCTTTTGTTATGCAGCTCCCTTTTACTGTGTACCTTTTCAGTGATACTTGTATTATTCATTAACAAATGAGTTCATGAAATTTTTTCAGTATGGTCTATTTCATTTAACCTTTGAGCAATTGCAAATCCAAGCCAGTTTTTTTCAAATCCTGTCCAGACGATGGGAGATGTTTCAAAACATGATAAAGCTCTTACATCTATACCAATATTGTATGTTACATTTATTAACAAAATTTAGATTTCAGCTCTGAACGAAATAGATTTTGGCGTTTTGGAAAAATCGGTGCAGAATTTTGAGAAACGTTACTTCAGTGAACCCCAAAAGTTGCCCATTTGGTTTCAAAGTTTTTTGAAATATTTAGTATGTCAAAGATGTTTAATATGTTTAATATGTTTAATATTTTAATATTTTAAAGATGTTTCTCCATATGTGTTACAGTTTTCAAATAGAGACCTATTAAAGGTTCTGACTTTGATTTTTTCACCACATACCCTACATAAATACTCCTGATCTAGTCAATGTGCTCCTCCCTCGCTTTACTCGCTCCTCGAATAATTAACATGACTTAATCCTGTCTCCCTCACGCCATTTAAAAGAACTATATAACCATTAAATTTCTCAAGTCGCAAGTGCACCAGGAAATTTTCCTCTTGTTTATTTCTACATAGATACTATTTCATAATTTTAATTTCTAGATTTTTATGATTTGATTAATGAATAACTTTAAAAGGCAACACAATTATATATAATATATGTACTTTTCCCTTTCTTTAAATCAGACCCTCTTAGGCTGCTATGCCTACTCAAAAATTAGTGGGCCTTCTTTCTAGAAAGTATTTTGAACATCAATAAACAAGGCCCTGTCCATTAGATACCTCGAAACATTAAAGAATTCTTAAAATGTGCATTGATTTAAACTTATTTTGACGGAAAAACTGTTTCCCTTTCTTTTAATTTCATTACTGGCGGGGAAGGCACCCACTTTTCTGCTTGACAATCAATTACCGGGCTGGAAGTATCTTATATGATTGTCAATCTTCCCAGCTTCATCCATTCTGATGCTTTAAATGCCTTGTGATCCAGTGCATCATTAGACATTATTGCCAAAACAGTTGGTGAGTGAGCTTGATCAAGAGAGAATTGGCATTGGGCTGGCACTGCTGTTGATATGGTTTTAACAATAATCATAAAAACACTGTTTAAACAATATGTACCTCCCATATCTACGTACAGACAAACCACAAAGTATAATTAGTATTGGTCTTGCTGATGCTGGAGAAACCATACATCATCTGACCCTCGCAAAAAAGTTTTTTCAGCCATCTGACCAATAAACAGCGGGATTGACCTTCGCACAGAATTTAGGACTCTTTCAAATCCTATCAAAATTCTAAATGACCTTCCAACAAAACGTATTACAAACTGAATTCAGCGCGATTGACCTTCGCACAGAATTTAGGACTCTTTCAAATCCTATCAGAATTCTAAATGACCTTCCCACAAAACGTATGACATACTGAATTCAGCGCGATTGACCTTTGCACAAAATTCATTACGCATTGCATTAATAGAGATGGACCTTTGCATATAGTTTAAGTCATACATTTGTTGTTTGGGGATCACGTTAGGGTAACTAAGACCACTTGAGGCCCAGAACGTCGACATGAAAATCTTCACTGTCACAACTATCATAACAGAACGAAAGGCTAAACTTTGCTGATCACACACACACAAAACTCATATGTTTTAAAGAGCTTACATCTAAATTTTTTTCTTCTTTTTGAAAGCCGACTGTCACACGTGTGACGTGTGCGATGCTCTGGATCCGTTCTTGCCTAGTAATTACGGACAAAAATCATGATTGCTGATTCCATTCAAAAGGAAAGTGCAAAATGATTCATCAAATTGCTAGTTTTGATTCAGCTAAATTGCATATCTATTGTTGAGTTGTGAATGCATTGAAAATGTCGAAATCAATAGTTCCAAACCATGACATAAACAAGTTTGGCTTTGCCTTCCACTTGGCAGAATTAGAGCTTATTCATATTTAATTTGTAATCGTCTTTGTTTTGTAGATAACAAGTGTTCATACATCAGGGACACCAGGAAAGGAGGGGGAGGGGGGAATCACAACTTCCAAACTAATTTTCTTTTTACCTGCTCAGCCACCGTCAGCTTTCTTAGCCAATCTTGGTTTTGACAAACGTGAAAGTATGAAGTCGGATAGAGGACTATTTTGGAACTCATTTTCATCAAGCTACATCGACTGTTGTCATCTACATTTCAAAAGAGTACCTTGTTGTATTTGTACATTTTCAATGAAATATTTTGTCCCATTCTATAAAGACTATGAAATGCTTTCTCTTATTCAAAAGATGTTTTGTGACATTTCAACAGAATGCTTTAGTGCAATTTTGTATTTTTAATGCAGTGCCTTGTCTGTTTTTTTTAATTATTTAGCTCGCTGTGAGCTACTGCGTAATTTCAGGTTGTTGTGGAGTAACTAGTTTTATTTTAATTTACAGACTCCAAGTTGTATTGGGTAGAATGAGTCGAATAAGTCTTTTGAGTCTATTGAATCTATTGAATCTATCGAGTCATAAAAACTACAAAGATAAAAAACAATTATGGTGAGCGATTTAAACCCTAAACCAATTCACAACCAGAAAAATACTTTAGTCTAGCACATACAATTACAATTTAAACAAAACATTGATATACAAAATTGATAACTATTACAAAAAATATAACACAAACATTGTGAGAGTTGTCATATCATGGGTAGCAGGTACATACCTCTGTGCTCTCACTCCTGATATTACACAGATGTATCCTTCATAATTGTCTTTGTTCGTTACATCTTATTCACAAAATAAAAGCCACTGCACTGCGTGGTGTTTTCTGCTGGACTNCACAACTTCCAAACTAATTTTCTTTTTACCTGCTCAGCCACCGTCAGCTTTCTTAGCCAATCTTGGTTTTGACAAACGTGAAAGTATGAAGTCGGATAGAGGACTATTTTGGAACTCATTTTCATCAAGCTACATCGACTGTTGTCATCTACATTTCAAAAGAGTACCTTGTTGTATTTGTACATTTTCAATGAAATATTTTGTCCCATTCTATAAAGACTATGAAATGCTTTCTCTTATTCAAAAGATGTTTTGTGACATTTCAACAGAATGCTTTAGTGCAATTTTGTATTTTTAATGCAGTGCCTTGTCTGGTTTTTTTTAATTATTTAGCTCGCTGTGAGCTACTGCGTAATTTCAGGTTGTTGTGGAGTAACTAGTTTTATTTTAATTTACAGACTCCAAGTTGTATTGGGTAGAATGAGTCGAATAAGTCTTTTGAGTCTATTGAATCTATTGAATCTATCGAGTCATAAAAACTACAAAGATAAAAAACAATTATGGTGAGCGATTTAAACCCTAAACCAATTCACAACCAGAAAAATACTTTAGTCTAGCACATACAATTACAATTTAAACAAAACATTGATATACAAAATTGATAACTATTACAAAAAATATAACACAAACATTGTGAGAGTTGTCATATCATGGGTAGCAGGTACATACCTCTGTGCTCTCACTCCTGATATTACACAGATGTATCCTTCATAATTGTCTTTGTTCGTTACATCTTATTCACAAAATAAAAGCCACTGCACTGCGTGGTGTTTTCTGCTGGACTAAAGAAGTTTGTCATTGTATTACGAAAAAAAGTCATTTGCATCTATTTTGTCCTGGGTTCACTCAACTTTTGCTCATAGCATTTTGTTGTCAGGGATAGAGAACACCATGAATAAACATGTATTGAGTCTTTTTAACCAACGCTAAAAAACAAAATAATCAAAGAGAGAGACCGGGACAGGAGAATATTTCTAAAGAAAAACAACAAACATCGATGTCAATTGATGAAGTAAAGCAAACTGAAGAATATTTGTTGGAAAACATGGGATCTCACCAGCTGGTTGAATATCAATAGTTTATTCTGTCTTCCAGTTTTTCATTATTGAAAACGAAAACCGGAACTAGAACGCGGTCATGCGAACATCACTGATTTCAACAGTACCAATAACTACATTAGAATTAAAGCTAGATTGATTTTGTTTCCCTACTGCGATAAAGAGTGTTAAGTACTATAGAATAGATTAGATTAGTTTATTGGCCAGGAATAACGCCAAACACAAAGCAATTTGTATAGTAATAATGAAGATGATCATAGTAATACAAAATGACACGCACTAATAAAAATAGATGGCCATCAAACATTTCTTTTCAATTCAAAACAATTTTATCACCCTGAACACAAAATGTACACAATAACCACAGTTTACTGCATCTAGGATCAATGTTGATCTGAAAATTTAGTTTACAGACTCAAAATTAAAGCCAAGAAAACACAGCAACTTATTAAAGGTCAAATTTTACGCTTTTATTACGAAGTCGTCATCAGGACAGTAAAATAGTAAACTACAAACAAGGTTAAATCTATAATGTACTGTCATTGAAACCCAAATATAGATAAGATGTTGTTCTGTTTGAAAAAGAGAATCAATAAAGCTGCTTAAAATAATTAAGCATCCTCGACGCTTTAACACTATTTTCTAACAAAGGTGATTTTTCTTTGATGTGGAGAGCCTCTTTGATTCGGAAAATGTTCTAATTTGTGGACTGGTATGTTATTTGAGTGTTTTGCCAATCAAATCGACATCAAGTTCTTTGTTATCATGGTCGTTACAGTCGTTCATAAAGATACGATGTAATGGTAACAAACACTAAAAATTCTTGCATCCTAAAATAAGCATTTTAACTGAAAATTCACTTTGTGTATGATGTTTTCTTGTACGTTCTTGTAATGGTCGATCGGTTTTGCCAATATAGGACGTATTACAGCCGGGACAAGAAAATTGATGCAGTACAGATGATTTTGATAATTTGGGGATTTTATCTTCTGTGTTGGGAAAGAGAGAAAATTTGGTTGTGGAGTAACATACAACAAAGTTAACCTTCTTTTTAATGCATCTTTTGAGTTTTTAGTCGCAATTTTTTTATTAAGTGGTCACCCAGCTCTCCTGCATGATGAACATGGGTGTAAATATTGGTTACGTCGTCTTTTATTAAGCTTTCAGCTTTGGATTTTGATTTTGATAATGTAGGTCTAATAATTTCATTGACAACATTTTTCGTGTATCATTTACATGCTGGAAATATCCTGATGATTTGGAGTTCCTTTCCCAGATGTATTAATGAGCAGGTCTTGCTGACTCTTCCAGTAAGGAGTCGAATCTAAGCCACTCTCCATCTCAAAGTTGTAAAGGAGTTCATGTTAACAAAGTGACCTGTAAAAGTGTTTTTCCTAAATATCTCAGGACTAATTTCCATATTCAGGAAATAAGGTGTTTCATTTTCAAAAGTGTCTGTGGAAAACTTGAAATTGTTGTCAAAGCTGTTAAATTTGTTTACGAGCGTTTCGACGTCATTACATTAGACAAACGAAAATAGGATATCATCCACATTACGTGCATAAAACCTGTTTATGCTATTTTTAATAAAGTCATTAAATATCAACAAGACTTTATTTCAAATATTGTTTCCGTTATTCGAATCGTGTTAAGCAACTGTGCTACATCTTCAGTGCCATATTCCATTCAACGTCCGTTTTTGATGGCCAGAGAATTAAAGACGTGGCTCCGGTCAATCATGACACAAAGACGCTTTCTTGGCCATACTAAGCACCTATAAAAACATCCTTGACAAACTAGCCTAGAATGACTTTGTAGAAGGACTACCAGCTAGATGTGATGATTTTGGTATTTTTGTAAAAAGTGATGTATATGCTTCGGACTTTCTATTTTCTTATTCGATTAATTAGTACCGTTTCTTACATTTTCAAAAAATATTAAAAGTTTGGTTGTATTTGACCACTAGTTTATTGATTGCGGGTATAACTCTTTGTGATTTTTCGTGTCTCTATAAGAGCAATCACCCTACCCCCTGGTTTACAGATCAAAACTTGAGTACCCAACTGTCTTTAATTCTGTTTGTTTTCTTTAGCCAATTTTTCCCCGACACACAAGATAAAGCTTGACTTGGACCTTCTCATTCTCGTGTCTTAGCCGAGTCGAGTACCAGTGAAGAAACCATCGACCATAACGAACGTAATGTTTACTGAGATAATTCGGAAAATGTAACTGTGAAGACCTAATGATTATTAAACAAAAATATCTAACCTTATTGTCGTACGTTTCTATCGACAACGGAATGCAACCAGGTAAAAAGAACGCTTCCATAAGCCACTGGCCATGCTTTTTTTGTCCTGCCACTGCCACTGCCTTTCTGCATCATGTGGTGTCGTAAATATGAAACAAACGGATTATAACAATACAGAGGTGTAATTCATGGAGGGCTAAAGCTCCCTGATGCTTCAGACAAGTGACAAAAAATTCTAACACAAAAATATTTTTGAGTTTATAAATAATAAAGGCTTCTTACCTTAAAGTCAATGGTTCGTCGTCAAAAGTGTAATTTTAATCAAATTCACCAAGGTCTTTGCTGCTCGCAACACCCGCATAGAATATATTAAAAAGAATTCCTCCGCCATGTCTTTTATCAAAACTAATTTATAGAACAAAACCCTCAATTCAAAAAAATGAAAAAGATTTGCCAATGTAACGTCCGTTATTCAAGGATCACTGCAACCTCGTGCGGCGGCCAGATATGTTCACATAAGATTCTGTTTATCAAGTTGCAGATACGAATGTCGAATTTGCGTCGTACTCCATGAATTGTTAGCAATCGAACTTCAATAGTCGTTATTGGGCTTATACCAGGCTTACAAATTAGCACAACACTACCTTGTTATGGCTGCGATCAATACTTAAAGAAAACTCTCGTTCAGCTCAATATATAGAGTCGGCCCGCCATCACAATATTAAATTACCGGCAACTTCAACTGCCAATAGAAGTTAGCGCAACTGTATATTTCATAATCTATTTCAACAACTACTGTTTTTTATATCACACTAATACGATATCACATAAATACTAAAAACCATTGTGGCAATTTACACATATTTTACCCAATCATTTTATCATTTTATCATTTTCGCTGTCACATACTAATAGCTACATCACAAGTTACTTGAAATTTACTTTATCAATATAATGGTTCATCTGACCTTGGGCCTTTTTCAAGATCCTTGATATTTCTTTACTGACTGCATTACCGTTTACCTGACGGTTGCGCCTGCACCATATGGATCTGCGGCAATTGATCTCCAGAATGACCAAAGTGAACTTCAGACCAGCATTTAGTGAGTGGGTGAGATCCACTTAATCGGAAACCCAGACAATAATAATCAACAATGAACACAGTTGAGACCCTTTTTCTTTGTTCAGAGGAGCGAAAAAAGGCTGTCTTCCCTCGCCTTTGCTTTACTGCCGCGTTGCAGAAACGATTGCAAGCACAATTGGCAAATCCAAGCTTCTTCATGACCTTAGGATATCAGTTTGTGACGATGAGGTCCGCAACTCTCAATACGCAAATGGTGACACAATATTCCTTGGCGATCAAAATTCTTAAGTCACTGAACTGAATATTGTTTTAGTTTATGACAAGGCCAGTGCCTCAAAACATGATCTAACCAAGGCCCTTGGAGTTGACCCTGTGCAACAAAGACAATTGCACCATCTTGGCAAAGAGTGGTATAACAGTATATAAAATGGTATATAATAAATAATAGTATATAAAATTTATATGATATAAAATATAAAATATATAATAACTATTATACTACAATATCAAACAACGTTTTCATGTAATAATATCCCATTTTATTGTTTTCCATATATTTGATACACATAACTAAATAATTTATGATAATTATGCATCTTAATACCATCAAAAAGTATTCATCTTAGGGTATAAAGAGATATCTTTAAGCCTTTTCAAAATACAAATGCATTGCAGTCATAATCTCTAATAAATGTTATGAATTATAACATGTGTCCTTCTATGTATCACACACACTAAAAAATAATTTACATTAAACACCTTTCAAAAGCAACCATTTTCTAGCTTAATCGCTATCAAACAAGAAGATTTATACTATTCACGACATAATTCCAGTAGTTTGTATACAAACATTAGAATCCATCATATGTTATCACCTCTATCAAGAGCAGATTAGAATGCATCATGCATTATTATGTAATAAAAATCATTGATTATATTCATTTATTTTTCCTGCATATAATATATCTTATAAAACGTTTAATGTGTAAGCCACTTCAACAGCAATCAATCTACTAGTTTAATCATTATCAAACATACAGCTTGATGCTATATATATATATATATATATATATAAGGGGTGTCCAGCTTAGAGCGAGGTGGATTGAGCTAATAGATCAATCCACGTCTCTACGCTTTACCCAGATTCACAGACAAGTCCTACAATGTTTTTCCACCTATTTCTATCCTGAGCTAACATTTTCAGACATTCGAGGTCATATACACAGTTCAAGGTTTTAACATTCATAAGCTCAGGATTCAATTCATTAGCAATTTTAATATCCTTCTTGATGCTATTCACAACTTAAATCATCTTATGCTCTAACACTTCAGTTATTCACAGCATCGATTTCCAATGGATAGTACATTACAAAAAAATAGGTACTGGTCAGGCGAGCCAGAGGAAGACAAAGAAAGACATTTTTACAGTCTCTAAACAATTGGGCTTCGAACAACAGTCTGAGCTGTAATGAACTCATCCATGCCCGTAGTGATAGGATGGTTTGGAATTGCATGATCGCCGATGCCTGTATCAGGTTTAGCACCTGACCAACCATTCTTTATCGCTTATAAAATACTATTTTTTATTTTTTCAAAGCATATTTTATATATCTCTAGTCTCTTATAGGTATTCATGAATTAAAACAATCAGAATAACCCTTCCTTGATACATAAGCCTTATTATTTGTTTTCTCTGTCACTTAATCAATTCTTAACACTTCTTGTTTTGGTCTTAATAGCTCCTTTTAAAAAATTCTCTTGTATTTCTTCACCATCAAGATCCTTTATTTTAGAAGTGACTGGTTATTGTGTTGGATCCTATCTATTATAAATAGTTCTTAACTCCAAATAAAATATGTAGAATTTATCAAACATCTTCCGTTTACATTTACTTATTTTAACTTGATGACCTGTTTAAAATATAGGTTTTTGGTTTAGTGGTTCCATATCACTGAATAGAAGTATATAAAAGTAAAGATTAAAGTCCTTGATTCTTCTTTTGACTAGCTTCTTTAGGTGGTATTTTTATGCTTGAATGTTCTGTATTTCAATACCTTAGGTAGCTTATCAAGATATTGTGTAATATTTGGAATAGTCAATTGCTTCCACATTTTGATCTTGATTGTACAATTGAAGCTTTCAACAACCACAGCTTTACTTTCATTAAAAGTTCTATAAATACAGATATTATTATTATTCAACATTTTCGGAATACTTTATAAAAAAGAATTCTGATCCCTTGCCGGTGCAGAGATGTTCAGGAATTCCAAGAATTGAACGACTCAACTATTCTTTTGCCAGTCTTATTCTTTAATGGTATAATCCAACTGTATTTACTTAAAAACACCTATTATCATGAAAAGACATACAGTTTTTGTTCAAATTTATTGAATTGTTGGATATCAACTAAATCAGTTGACCAAATTTTGTCTATTAATTCACTGTATACACGTTGTCGAATGAAATTTCGTTTCACTGGCTTAGGTATTTCATTAGCCAATTCTATTTGCCAGTCTTCACTCGACGAACGTTTCTGACTTCATTTCAAATCCCAGCAATCGTTTGACTTTCATTAATCGCGGTACAGCTGTTGTTTTCCATTTTTTGAATAAAAGGAATTTCAGATATGCTTTTAAACATTTTGTCCCCTGCTTTATCTTTATCTTGTGAAAAACATAAGGCATAAACTGTAATCAATAGCATGGCGTTGGCAAATTGCATCACGTTTATTTATAGGATCGCGATGAGATGCATTAATTGTGATAATCTTTGTTCAAGCTTAGTTCCGAGTCCACAGTAGTTGTATATTTTAAGGCTAGGTTTGCCCATGTATATTTAACCCAATTTTGATAAGTGCATTTGCACATGCTTTTGATATGAAAACCCAAACCGCTTTGCTTGACTTTAGGGCTCTGTGGCTCTTTTTCGGTTTTTATTAAAATAAAACCATTTCAGATCAGGATATTAAGTTACACCATCATGTTTTGTTTTTTTTCATAGAGGAAATTAAGACAACAGTTAGAAGAGCTTGGGCGAAGTGAGTGGCATAGTATGCAGCACGAGAATACCAGTAAAACTCAAGACGAAGATCTATTCATCAGTGCTACAACCAGTTTTATTATATGGTTTAGAAGTCGTACCTTTAAAAAGGGCAGAGGAGAGAATGTTAGAAGCGACGGAGATGAGAATGCTAAAGCGACTAGCCGGAATATCCTTGCACGAACATAGAATCAATGATGACATAAGAAGACTTTAGAGGTAAGGAAAATAACAGAGCAAGCAAGAGAAACAAGGTTAAGATGCTATGGACATGTAATGAGGAGAGAAAATGACAATATTCTGAAGGCAGTATGGCAGGCACCAGTGACAGGAAGGAGGAGTAGAGGACCACAAAAACGTAGACTAAGGGACGTCATAGAACGAGACATGAAAGAAGTGGGAGCAAAAGAAGGAGATTGGGAAGACCGAGTCAAGTTGAGAAAAAGGTGTCGAGCGGCCGACCTGACAAACGTCGGATGAAGATGTTTTATGTGATATCTACCAAAGGAGATATTATATTTTGAATTTAAGTTTTAAATTAATACGAAATATAAGATTGATATTCATCCTAATCAAAGACAAAAATACTGAAACTATTTACAAAGATCAATAAAATACTTCCTGAGATTTCTGAAAAAGAATGCAAAATGTAGAATACACTTTAAGAAAGCTGTATATGATGCTTGATTTACATTATGATAAAATCCCTATACCTAACTTTAAAAGCACTATTTCTGAGAATGAAAACTACTGGTATCAAATATTGAATTTACTTAGTGATAAGATCAGAAAGATTCTTTTCTCATAAATACCATGTTTTGAATACTGTTCTGTGAATAACAAAGTTGACCAACAAACTTTAATTGAGAAGTTTACAACAAATTTCAGTTCTAAAGTTTGTCATAGCTCTAAACACAAAGCAAGTTCATACCTGATTAAACTTGTCTGAACTATTTAATGGAATTTAAGCTAATGACATGTATATAAAATATTAATCACTCTCTTATTTAACAGACAATGATAGCTTACGTTGCATGACACCTTGTTTTATTGTCCATGTTGTAGAGATCAAGATGAGAATTAATCTGATTACATAATTGTACAATAGTGCCCACAGCTTGTCTAGCTGTCTGCTTTTAAATGACGTAAAATGCAATGAGTCTATCTATCAGCTTTTCTGTAGACGAGTTAACTATATGATTGTTATCAATAGGAGGAGCTAAATACGAATTTTTTTGTAATGTACTACCACTTCAGTTATTCACAGCATCGATTTCCTGTAATGTATAGGAAATCGATGTTGTGAATAACTGAAGTGATAGAACATAAGATGATTTAAATTGTGAATAGCATCAAGCTGTATATTTGATAATGATTAAACTAGTAGATTGATTGCTGTTGAAGAGGCTTACACATTAAAAGTTTTATAAGATATATTATTATATTATAATATATATTATATATATTATATTATATATTAATATATAATAATATATATTATATTATATATTATATTAAGATATATTATATTATTAGATTTGGGGACCTGTTGTTAGCGTAATGCAATGCTCACTGCGCATGCGTAGTTTGAGCACTCTGACAGGATCCCACAATACCGTATTACTTCGAATAAACGCCCGGGGCGTTTATTAAATAATTTCAAAAATCGACAAGAATTGAAAGGACCACAGAAATTTATTTCGTTGACTTTGTATATTTTTCTTTTTAATCGACAACTAAAATCTCATTTTCCACACTATTTACATCGATATCGACCTCATCCTCTTCAATTAAAGTAAATTGGGGAGCTGCTTCAACTACATCCTCATCAGATATGACAAAAGGATTTTTGTCCAGCTCCCCACTTTTCAATAATTCAGTTTGATCTTTGAGAAGGCTTGCTCCTGCTTCGCATTTCTTTCCTTTCTTGAAACACGAAATTTCCTCATCTTTGGACCCGTCAACAGGTAGTCCTAAAGCACAAGATTTCATAGAGGAGGCAACCATCTCAGAAGGCAGTCCATTCCATGCTTGAATTACCCATTCAACAACAAGACGACGTGGCACAGGTTTCATGTTGCCTGCATCTGTATACTCGTGCTTTCCATTTGCAAGCCACTCATCATAATACTCCTGTATTTTACCTTTAAATGGTTTGTTCCATACAACGTCTGGAGCCTGGATGTACTTAGTGCAGCCTCCGGGAATAATGACAGATTCAAATTTAGCTTTTTTCAACTTCTTTTTAACAGGATCCGTCAAATGGGCTTCAAATGAATCCCATGCTAAAAGCCTTTTCTGGAAAGAAAATTGCCCGAGAATTTCGTCACACCATCGAAGTGTAAGATCCTCGTTCATCCAGCCGTTTGCACTACTAGCAACAGAACACTTTTGCTTAAACTCTTCGTGCAGGGATTTCGATTCTCTCTTTGCACCTGCGAACACAATAAACGGCCTACATTTTGTTCCATCTGCTCTGGCTGTTAAACAAACAGACACACGAACCTTTTCGTGTCCAGTTGTTTTCATAGGCACGTCTTTAGAGCCTGTCTTTTCGACTGTCGTATTCGATACCATGTCGTTCCAAACTGGAGTTTCATCCATTGCGAAAATATTGCAATCAGCAAATGAATGTTGCTTTTGTAATCTACGAGTGCGAATAACATACGCAACCAACCTATCGATTAAAAACGAAGGATCTTTCTGGGCTGTTGTGGTTTTTCTTCTCAAGGAGAGACCATGTCGTCTCATAAACTTTTCACACCATCCACGACTGGCAACGAATGAGTCCCGAACAGCTGGATCATCAGTTTTTTTATCAAAAAGTTTTTTAGCTTTGAACATGATCATCTTGCGGCTGACATGTAACATTCGGCTTCTTTGATCGTAAATCCACAAAATGACGTCTTCTTCCAACTGTTCATCCATACACTTTCTACCACCTCCTTCCAATTTTTGTTTCGACTGCTTTGTTGTCTTGATTGCTGCTTCGTGACTTATCCACTCTCTCACACGTTTCGGTTCTATATTGAACTTTTTGGCAGCAGAACGTTTTGAATGAGCTCTTGCATAAGCAATGACTTGCTGCTTAAACTGCATCGTGAAAGATCTTCTTTTTTCATCTTTATGTGAGATAAGTTGCCTTTCATCCATTTCTCTTGTTAGTTATTCCTCTTCTCACTAATCACAAATGTAGTAAAATTATCGAGGCGAGAAAAAAATAAATATTTCTCGCTCTTCACCTTTGCGCTTTCTCACTTTATTTCACAATTTAAACTTATTTCATCACATTTGCTTTTTCCATGGCGCGTGCCAGATAATAGTTTCGGTACTCCATCTTTGGTGTTAGAAACAAAGTTGCTAAAACAATTATCATTGTTCAATTATTTACGAGTTGAACGGAAATATTTTCAAGTGTTCTAAATTGAATAGTTAGCTCTCTATTCAATAAAGATGAAATTTTAAGCAAAGTTACTTTCTGCCTTTCCTTCTTGAAGGTTGTAAAGAAAAGAGAGAGAGAAGTGCTAGAACAAAATTATTTGACTTTCATTAGCAAGTATGGCTAGAGTTTCTGGTTACCTCCCTTTCAAAGTCTGTCACAAAACTGAAGTTTCCACTGTCATTCGCGGCCACCATGTCTACATGTCTATTTGGACATCAACTGTTGGAGAACACCTAACTACTGCTCCAGAAACACGAGAGGAAGCCATTCAATACGACAAGTATTCCATTGGAGTGTACAAGGACGTAGACAAGGAAAAACTCTTAGTCGGACATTTACCTGCTGAAATTTCAAGTCTTTGTTATCATTTTCTTGGTCAGAATGCTGACAACGAAATCAATGCTGAAATCACTGGTAAAAGACGTCGAGAGGTTGGCCTGGTCGTCCCAACAAAGTTGAGTTTTGAGACGTACAATAAAAAATGCGCTGAAATTTTAGAGAAGGAACTTTTGAAACGCAGAGAGAAGTTTTCTACACTGGAATTGAAATTTAAGAAAAAAGGATTGTATAGAAAATTTCCAGTATATAAAAAAATAAAAACTGAGAAGAAAAAAAACGAAAACGCAAAATAAGCAAATATAAATGTTGTTCCGTTGTGTTCTTGTATACCAATATGTCAAAATAGTCATGTTTCGAATTAACGCCCCCTCTGGGGGAGGGGCGTTTATTCGAGGGGGGCGTTTAAAAGAAGGGGGGCGTTTATTCGAAGTAATACGGTAACTCTTTAACCTGTGTTTGCTTCGGCAATATGGCCAGAGCGTTATGTCTCAGAAGCTCGGTGCTGCACTGATGAGCCCACAAAGGGCGAAACGGTACTTTCTGCATATTGAGTAAGATATATTATATGTAGGAAAAACAAATCAAAACAATTAATGATTTATTACATGATAATGCATGATGCATTCTAATCTGCTCTTGATAGAGGTGATAACATATGATGGATTCTAATGTTTGTATACAAACTACTGGAATTATGTCGTGAATAGTATAAATCTCCTTGTTTGATAACGATTAAGCTAGAAGATGGTTGCTTTTGAAAGGTGTTTAATGTAAATTATTTTTTAGTGTGTGTGATACATAGAAGGACACATGTTTTCATAACATTGTTTCATAACAATTCATAACATTGTTTTATAAAAAATGATCGATACAAAAAGATTTATGTTGTAAGAGGCAAATATGGGATCATTCTGAGATTATGACTGCAATGCATTTGTATTTTGAAAAGGCTTAAAGATATCTCTTTATACCCTAAGATGAATACTTTTTGATAGTATTAAGATGCATAATTATCATAAATTATTTTATTATATGAATCAAATATATGGAAAACAATAAAATGGGATATTATTACATGAAAACTTTGTTTGATATCGTAGAATAATTGTTTTGGAAATTTCCTGTTATGGTGCATTTTTATGAAATACGTCAGATCCCCAAACCATTATACTAGAGTCCAGTGCCTCAAAGCTTGATCTGAAGCCAAAGCCTTTGCAATTGAGCCTGTGCAACATAGACAACTGCATTATCCCAGCATATAGTGGGATAAATGTGCAGGACGTGGAATTCATTTCGGACACTCCACGTAAATGTATGTAAATCAAGTGATTGAGGAACTAAAGACAGTGTTGAACATATGGTCCCCCCCCCCATCCCATCTGTTTTCACTTCGTGTCAAATTTCGTATTTCAAAACAACCTTGCGATGTCAAAATTAGACCACATGCGATGTTCACACTCCCCACTGGAATATTTCAAATTGCTAAGAAACTTTTTTGAGGCTTTTATGGAAAAGAGGTGATACAATTCTAGCAAAAGCATCCTACTGACGCTTTCCTGTAAACCAGTGGTTCCCAATTTTTTTTAGCCTACCGTCCCCTTGGCTTTGAACCTACATCCCTAGTGCTCCAAGATATACACATACAATAAACGCACAAACTACTCTTCATATTGCATAAAAGTTTAGTCGTTACAGTTTTTATGGGATGGATTTACTTGATGTAAGGATATCAGCTTATCAAGATCAGATTGGAAGGAGATAAGAAGTAGCTGCAGAACTACGCATTCAATAATATTTAGCCTGTTTCTTTGCTTAGAAAGAACTGAAGCCTCTCTCTACTAAATAAAATGTTGGGGAAGTATTAAAATATATCATGACTTTGTTTCACAGTACTAGGTAGCGGTGACAAATGATTTTTTTGCACTTCAACTTTAGCTCAGTGTCCTTTTGCGAAGAAATCAATTCCTCCTCTAAAATTCCTGTTTGCACATCGGTTCCGTCCAGAAATGGGTTGATCACCCAGTCAGACACTTCAAGGAAAAGCAAATTTTTAAATCTGGAAGGCATGTCATCGTGTAATTCATCAAGGCCTAGACAGAATGACAACAGCTCTTCATCCCGTAGAGGCTTATCCTTTTCCAGTTCAACTAAGATCGGAAATTGAAATAAGTCGTGGCCGGCTATGTTACATTTAAATAGGTGTAACTGGACAGAAACTTGGAGAGGGCTGATTTGAATTGAATAAAGTCGATATCATTTCCTTGGAGTTGCAAATAAATTTTGTTGAACTTGGCGAATATATCTGGCACATATGCACAGTCAGGCTTAACATTTTTTAGTTCTTTACAGAAAACAAAATCGCAGTCTTGGAAGAATTCAATAACTGTGTTAACAAGTGAATAGAACCTCCTCAGACAATTGACCTCTGATGGCCATCGAACTTCTGTGTGCAATAAAAAATGCTTTCTTTCTATCTGTCTATCCATCCATTTATCTATCTGTCTATCTATCTNTCCCCACTGGAATATTTCAAATTGCTAAGAAACTTTTTTGAGGCTTTTATGGAAAAGAGGTGATACAATTCTAGCAAAAGCATCCTACTGACGCTTTCCTGTAAACCAGTGGTTCCCAATTTTTTTTAGCCTACCGTCCCCTTGGCTTTGAACCTACATCCCTAGTGCTCCAAGATATACACATACAATAAACGCACAAACTACTCTTCATATTGCATAAAAGTTTAGTCGTTACAGTTTTTATGGGATGGATTTACTTGATGTAAGGATATCAGCTTATCAAGATCAGATTGGAAGGAGATAAGAAGTAGCCGCAGAACTACGCATTCAATAATATTTAGCCTGTTTCTTTGCTTAGAAAGAACTGAAGCCTCTCTCTACTAAATAAAATGTTGGGGAAGTATTAAAATATATCATGACTTTGTTTCACAGTACTAGGTAGCGGTGACAAATGATTTTTTTGAACGAAAACGCTTGGTAGGATTTTTTGCACTTCAACTTTAGCTCAGTGTCCTTTTGCGAAGAAATCAATTCCTCCTCTAAAATTCCTGTTTTGCACATCGCTTCCGTCCAGAAATGGGTTGATCACCCAGTCAGACACTTCAAGGAAAAGCAAATTTTTAAATCTGGAAGGCATGTCATCGTGTAATTCATCAAGGCCTAGACAGAATGACAACAGCTCTTCATCCCGTAGAGGCTTATCCTTTTCCAGTTCAACTAAGATCGGAAATTGAAATAAGTCGTGGCCGGCTATGTTACATTTAAATAGGTGTAACTGGACAGAAACTTGGAGAGGGCTGATTTGAATTGAATAAAGTCGATATCATTTCCTTGGAGTTGCAAATAAATTTTGTTGAACTTGGCGAATATATCTGGCACATATGCACAGTCAGGCTTAACATTTTTTAGTTCTTTACAGAAAACAAAATCGCAGTCTTGGAAGAATTCAATAACTGTGTTAACAAGTGAATAGAACCTCCTCAGACAATTGACCTCTGATGGCCATCGAACTTCTGTGTGCAATAAAAAATGCTTTCTTTCTATCTGTCTATCCATCCATTTATCTATCTGTCTATCTATCTATCCATGTATGTATGTATGTATGTATGCATGTATGTATGTATGTATGTATGTATGTATGTATGTATCTTTCTATCTATCAATCTGAAGGCCATCCATTTATTACGTTCGCACTGAGGTGGTAGGGGGTATCCTAAAAAGCGAACAAAAGCGAAGAGGGGGAGTGGGGTTCACAAGGTGAGAACGCTTACATCAAAAAATACTTTTGCTCACAGTTTTCACAAAGCAGTGACAGCGAAAGACAGGTGTGCAGGTGTAATTATTGTTTTTATATGGAATTATGTTTTTAATATGAAATTATATGTTTTTAATATGGAATTATATGTTTTTAATATGGAATTACTTCCGTTTGTATTCGGCTTCTATCTAATTACAATTGCTTTCATTTCTGCAAAAGAAGAATCAATGACACAATTTTTAACATATTTATCGAAATGGCAACTACCAACGACGGTCAAAAAAAGTTTGATGTACGTTCGCACGCGGGATGTAGTTGCCTGCGAACAGGCGCGAACAAGGGTGGAGAGGGGTCGAAAAATGGATGTGAACGTAAATGCCCCCCTACCTACCTACCTACCTACCTACCTACCTATCCATCTGTCTATCCATCTATCTACCTATCAATCTATCTACCTACCTATCTGTCTATCTATCTATCCATCTATCTGGCTATCTATCTATCTATCTATCTATCTATCTATCTAAATATCAATCCATCTACCTACCTACCTACCTACCTATCTATCTATCTATCTATCTTTCTATCTATCTACCTTTCTATCCTTATATCTACCCATCCATCTATCTATTCATTCATCCCCCTCCTCCCCTCTCTGTCCCTCTTTTTCTCTCTCCCTCTTTCTCTATCTCTCCTTTTCTAGCTCTCTGGCAAAGTAAAGGCGAAATAAAAATGTATGATGCCGCCAGCCAAGACATAAGAATTATCAGAAATCAGGGAATTTTAATTAACAATATAATATACAAATAGATAAATCTTGAAAGTTTACAATGTTATACTCTTAAAATAATTAAGCAAACAAAGAGATTGGTTGATCATTTCTTCACAACGAAACCAAGATGAATCTATCAAGCCTAGCAGTTCGGACACATACACAGTCAGCTCTTTACTCTCTGAAAGAATTCCTCCATGGTGCTTAATAAAGAGGCCAATAATTCCTTGCACCAATTCAAAATCTCGCCCACTAACGAGTTCTTTTTTCAAAAACTTAAGAAAAAACTCTAGATTCCTATTATCTAAAAACTCGTTATGCAAAGAACGTATTTCGACATCCATCAAAGATGGCGACAAATTTTTAAGGTAATTCATTAGGCTGTCAGCAAGACCGGTTTGTGAAAAATCCTTAAGTAATGAAAGAAATTCACTATCTGCTTCAAACAGATTGCGGGATCCTACTTTTGATCCATTTGAAACTTTGGTATTGTCATCTCCTGCAACAAACGTTGGTTCTAGGCCAGGTATTGTAGTAAGGAAAAACGGTGCCTGCTTAGGCTTCTGTGGTGGCTGTTTCGGTTTATTTCGACTTTTGATGACATCAAGATGTACAAGACTACGCCATCTCGATTCTGGAAGAAGGGAAAGGGTAACTAATTGCTCCCCTAGCTGATCAGGGCTTTCATATTGTGGGTCCACGTCATTAGAATCTTGTTCTTCCTTATTTTCTTCCAGAGTGATTTCCTCCATTGTTTCATCTTGACACTCGACGTGTGAATGAGGTAAGTCCATGGGAACTGGTACTGAATCGTTGGGTAACGGGGTAGAATATGTTAAACCGTACAATGTCTTGTTTGACCATAAATAGATTGCAGGATCATCGAGATGTGAAGTAGCAAGGAATTCATTGGTTGGTGATAAAACCAAAGATGTAACTGGTACATCAAACAAAAAATGGTCAATCAAACGAGCAGACGGTATGTTCCAAACGCGAACTGTGGAGTCCATTGAGGCTGATATCAGCCACCTTCCGTCTCCACTGAATGCAATACTATTGATCACATTTGAATGTCCTGGAAATGTCCGGACCAACTTTCTTGTTTCTATATCAAATATTGAGATGGAGAAGTCATCTAGAGCTACAGCTAACAAGGAACTATCTTGATGAAGTAACATGCTTCTTACTGGAGAAGTAACTTGAATCGAATCTGCTAACATCCGTTTCTGAAACCACCAGAACTTGATTGTTTTGTCAGCGGATCCCGATATGGCTACCACATCGGCGCAGTCAATAGCCAACCCACGAACAGCTTTACTATGTGCATTGGTGTATTTGGACGCCGTCTGGTTACAACCTTTTCCCTCAGTTTCACTTTCCTGAATTTCTTTGATTTTGCCTTCTTCTCTATTTGCAGAACAGTCCACCAGGCTTCCTCGATGAAGGCCAGACTGCAAGTTGAATATCTCAACTTGGCCTGACGAATAGCCAACCATTGCAAAGTGTCCTGACGAGGAGATTTTAACAGCAACTGCAACAGACCCATTCCTACCCCTAGTTTTCATTTTTAATGACCGTAGACCAAGACGTTTATTTTTTACTGACCAAGTCCTTACTTCAGCTGAGCCTGAGTGGCAAGTCACAACATTGTCCCAGTGTTTTTCCCGCGATAAAGAAAGATCAAATGAAGTAACTGGTGAAAGGCGAAGGTTTTCAACTGGGACACCTCGTAATTTGGCTTTGCTTTCCAAAGAACCCTGTGAAAATTCACATGACTGGCTGTCATTAACAATACTACTAAAGCGCAAGGCTCTATCTAATCCAGCACTAACAATAATATGACCAGAAGGTCCGTAAAAGTTCAGATGTGTGACGGCACTTGAATGCCCACCACGCGCCCTCAACAAACGCGCTGAACCATCAGGATTGTCAAAAATCCACATCCGAAGAGAATTATCGTCACCTCCGGATAAAAGAATGGGTTGCTTCATTAGAAACCTCAGGCTATGAACAGCACCAACATGAGCCATCCTTATGACACTAAAATGAAACGAAAGAAAAGAAATGGGTTTATATTAATCATCATGCTTTATTAATAATTTTACAGATAAATAACAGCCTTCAAAATCAATTTCAATTAGAAACGCTAATTTCCCCCTTTTTATCCATATAGAATTCTAGTAAGAAAATAACGTGACGTACCACTTTGTGGTAGCTAAATGCGAAAATAAAACTTATGGAGAGAATTTGTAAGTGAAATAGATGCGACCTTCGAATTGGGTTCGAACTAGTACCTGTAGCTTTCATGATCATACGGTCTTCCACCTGATCTATTAGCACTACGTTCTTAACCAGATCATTTTGCATACATTAGATGGTAAAGCATGTGGCCATGGAAGCAATAGGCACTGGTTCGAAACAAGTTCGAAGTACACATACGTTTTATTTCTTTAACTGTTAATTTCAAATTGTTTTATAGCTTCTGCTAATAAAAAAAATTCCCACAGCATATTCTAAAAATATGGTGTTGACTTTTTGTCTTCGTAATTTTAGTTTGTCAATTACAACGGAGAAACAACTTGTTGCATGATCGTGATAGATTTTAAAAACTGTTTACAGTGAAACCTGTGTATAGCGGACACCATCGGGACCGGGAAAAAGTGTCCGCTATAGAGAGGTGTACGTTATAAAGAGGTTATTCCTTTTCAGGCAAAACGTCTGTAATACAGGCTATGTAGGGGCTTCTAAGTCAGTTTTAAGACTTAATTCAAGGATTAGGGCACTAATAAAAACAATCATCATGCTTTTTTAAGCACATACGTATGTCTACTTATGTTTTCTTAAAAATTGAGAAAATTTTACTTTGCTTATATGAACCTATTTTCAAGCTTTCAACTTTACTAATCGCTTCAGATATTAATCCACTCAAATACTCATCATTTTGACTTTGAGAAAATAGAAGCAGCTCTTCAAGGCTATTTAAAGCGTCAGTAGTTGTCATTGTTGATTTTTCTGTTGAGTTAGTATCATCAATGTCTGATTCATCATCACTAGAAGTTTGTGTAGCAGCTTCTTTTTCCTTCATAAAATCTGAAATCGCTTCTTCTCTAGCGGTTTCTCGCCAGTCCACAAGGTTGGTGTTTATCTGACCAACGGAAGTCGAGAGATTGTTATCAAAAGTAAGGTAATTCTCTAAGTTGACATCTTCACTATCATTCGTAAGCTGATCAAAGAGGGTCTGAAATTCCTCGTCAATTTCATCTTCATGATCATTAAGAACATTGATTTGTTTAAAACCACATTTCTGGAAGCAGTGTTGAATGGTATCTTTAGAAACATGTTTCCAAGCCAATTGCAACCAGTGAATAGCTTTTAAAATGTTGACATCTTGGATGATTTCTGACGCCTTCTTTCCTTCATCTACACGGGCAATGACGTACTTTACCAAAATCTTTCTGTACTTAGACTTAAATGATCTAATTATCCCTGCATCTAAAGGCTGTAGACGAGATGTTGTACATTTTGGTAAAAAAATCAACTTGATATTGAGCAGTTTACTTTGCAATGTGTCTGGATGGGAGGGAGCATTATCAAGAAACAAGAGCACTTTTCTATTTTCGTATTGCACTTTTCGATCAAGGCGAGTTAAAATTGCTTCCATCAGCTCTGTTGTCATCCAGGCCTTCTTGTTAGCGTAATAATGAACATTGCATGGTCTAAGTTTGTCTTTTAGATTTTTGAAGCACCTTGGTGACTTGCTCTTCCAAATTACAACCGGCTCTGATACAAATGAGCCATCAGCTGCAACAAAAAAAGCTACAGTCAAACGTATTTTGGATTTTTTACCACCTTTACAAGCTCTTGTTTTTTGTACCAGTCCCTTTTCTGGTAATGCTTTAAAGAACAACCCCGACTCATCCATGTTCCATATGTCCTTAAGTTGATAGCCTGATGTTAGCTCAGGTAAGCGCTCCATCCAAGACTGGATTGTAACTCTTGGCACATCATCAGCTTCGCCTGTGACTCTAGTTTCACGTAAACCATATGTTGCTTTAAAGCTTTCGAGCCAACCATTAGAAGCAGTAAAGGCAGTAAATTCATTGTCATTTAGACGTTCTTTAATTAGCATTGCCTCTTCTTGTAACATGGGACCATCAGGGTAAACGTTCACATCAGCACACTTTTTGTACCAAGAAAAAAGAATCCGGTTTATGGTATGAAACTTTCCATGTCTAAGTTTTTTTCGATTACCAGTGAAAAACTCGTACTCCTTTTCTAAAGTCTTCGAATTCTTTAAAATGTTTGCAACAGCTGTTTTTCCGATGCCAAAATGCTCAGCAATTTTTCGACAGCCCAGTTTTGGATTTTTCTTTGAATATTCGATGACTTTCATTTTCTCATCAAGATCGAGATTTTTTCGTTTCATTTGGGCAGATAATTGATGTTTCGAGCACGCCATATTTGTAAATTTACTGTTCAATGGTTTGTAAGCAAAGAAAGTGTTCAAACATTCGAATACAAAATATACATAATTTAGACATAATTCGAACGTTAATCATTCGAAATCTGCTGTGAACTCCTTATTACTTTTTTAAAACATATGTCAAAGACTAAAACGTAGATAAGGTCACTACTTGCTACATCATTTCATTTCATCTTTAAAATGGAATTAATGATCACTGAAAAACTGTACAGCATACCTATCCCACTGATTGTAGATAAAGAATTGGCAAAGATGGAGCATGAATCTTTTGCTAGAGGTTATCATGCCTACATGTATATTTGGAAGCCTTTCATGGGAGAGGTATTGGAATGTGTAAGAGAACCAACTAACATAGAAAATAAAAATGCTGTTGCCATTATTAGAATAAACTCGACTGGGAAGAAATCCATCGTTGGACACATCCCAAAAATTATTTCAAAAGAGGTATCCAAATCTCTAACAATTCCTCGTTGTTCCCTGGAAGCAGAAGTTACTGGTAAAAGAGTAAATCGTGGAGGTGGATATGTACTTGAAATCCCGGTTACATACCGATTTTATGGTCCGGAAAAAGCTATAGAGTGGCTTAAAAGAAGGATGGACTTGGTTCAAAAGGAATTAGAGAGTATAGTTGAAAAATGTCTGAAATATAAAAAAAATGAACGAATGTCGTGTTTTCTTGATTTTTGTACCGTTCGCTATATAGAGGTTTTTTCCAAGCAGACCCTTCAATCGGGACCGAAAAAATAGTGTCCGTTATACAGAGGTGTCCGCAAAAAGTGTCCGCTATAAAGAGGTTTTTTTATAAGGGTTTGACCGCATTTCATTCGGTTCCTAAAAAAATGTCCGCTGTAGAGAGGTGTCCGCTATAAAGCATGTCCGCTATAGGCAGGTTTCACTGTATTTATTTCTACGTAATTGTTTGCAGTGTCGGAAGTGAGTGTTAAGTAAAGTATAAAGATCGTAATACCAAACTCGACGATACAACCGACACACATAAAAAATCAGCAAAGGCTGGGGGCCATCTATTTAGTACGTTCATATTGAGGGGGAGGGGTATCCTAAAAAGCGAACAAAAACAAACAGGGGGAGTGGGGTTCACAAGGTGAGAACGTTTACATTAAAAAAAATTTTCTTACGATTTTTACAAAGTAGTAACACCGAAAGACAGGTGTGCAGGTGTAATTATTCTTATCTGTTTTTACACATTTATTGTTTGTTTATATGGAATTACTTTCGTTTGTATTCAGCTTGTATCTAATTACAATTGCTTTCATTTCTCACAATAGCCTAGCGTCAGTTTTTTACTTTTCGAATTTAAGCACGTGAGCTTCTATAAAAGAAGAATCAATGACATAATTTTTAACTTATTTATCGAAATGGCAACTACCAACGACGGTCAAAAAGTATAACGTACGTTCGCACGGGGATGTACTTGCCTGTGAACAGGTGAGAAGGGAAAGGGGGGTCGAAAAATGGCCAATTTCATGCGAACGTAATGAATGGATGGTACCCTGGGCGCCTAAAATACTAAAAATCAGAATATCTAAGTGTGCAGCCTACTAAAATACTCGTAATCAGTCTTACAGAAATTGCAGGCAACAGCCAGTCGAAAAGCCTACTTTGTAATTACACAGGGTAAAACATGGAGCAACTCTACCATTAAAGTTTTGCAAACAAGATGTCTGGCAGTAGACATTTTTAGCGTGTACCAGAAGTAACTTCATTGGAAGCCTTTGTTTTGCTGTCACAGAAGTAAGCAGGTAGTAATGAGGAAAGGAAATGTGAAAAACCTACAGGACGTCAGACTAGTCTGCCCTGAATGTCCTGGAAAGTCGGGATCAAAAAAGCTAATTCCATTACCTGAGATGGCTTCCAAAAGATCGAATTACTTTTGGAGCAGATTCCAGTCGCTGAATCTTGCCCTTCTGCTCTGTTAATCTCTCATTCTGATGTAAGCAATGGGCCAATTTTGATACATATGTATAGTGGTGGTAATGCTGGTGACAGTGCAAACGGTAATGGCAGAGGTAGTGATGAGAATCGCAGTAATGCAAATAGTGGAGACAGTATACGTGAGTAGGTGGAATCGTAACGGTGGAAAGCGTGGTAACTGCGGAAGTGGTGGGATGGTGTAAGTAGTGATGATTTTAAAATTTGTGGTAACAGAGGAAGAAATGGTGAGGGTCGAGGGAGTGGTTATTGTGAAAGTGATGATAATAGTGGAAGTACTGGTATTGGGGAAGAAGTGGTGAAGGTGGAAAAAATGATGAAAGAAGGAGTGGTGGTGGTCATATTTATGGCAAAGATGATAATGGTGGAAAAAGTGATGAATGTAAGGTGAACGACGATAGCCATTAAAATAACGGCAATGGAATTAATAAAGTGTAACCTATCGAATGCGGAGACAACAGTACAAATGCCACAGTAAAAACAAAATAATAGTCTTATGCGGGTATACCTGCACACGCTGTTTTTCTCCAGGTCCCAAATAGTGATATGACCACTTGGTGATCCTGTTGCCATGTAGGATACCCCATCAGTTCGAAACACTATAGATAATGCTGGTCCAAATTCCTGACTGAACTTCATAACAGTTTCATCATATCGAATATTGTGAAGATAAATATCACCCGAACTAAGTCCAATGGCCATGACATCCAGTGCGGGAGCCTACAAGATAGAAATTCGCAAAATGGGAATAACATTTTACACAGTGTATGGCCATGGTACTGTTCCAGTCATGGAAATATTAGGTGCAATGATAAGGTTTTGGGTTGAATTTCAACCTGCATGTCCTTTCTTGGACCATTACGTCATGCTTAACTTACATAAAGCAATAGTCATTAAAATATTTCCTTACACTTGGCACACATATTGTATACAGACATATGTATCAACACACATATTGGCACATGTAATCCATTCGGGTTTTCAATCAGTTTTCGCTTTCAGTGGGTCAAAATTAGCCTTAAAGGAGCGCGCGATTTTAATGTTATACTAATCTATGATATCAAACGTTCTGAATAACTGCAGTCCTAAAATACGAAATATTGAGTTACTATTTGTTAAAAAACATGGGGGAGCCGTGGCTTAATGGTTAGCGCAGTTGCACCATAACCAAGAGGTTCCGGGTTCGATTCCCCCGAGCGGGCGAGCAGAATTTGGAACTTTACAAAAGAAAAAAACATTGGTTCGCGTCAGGAAGGGTACCCGGCCAAGAAATTTCTCACTACCAAAACAAAGTCCTGCCATCTGAGTCCCAATTTGTGGGGGAAAATGACGTTAAAAATAAAAGAAAAAAAGTGTTAAACAACATGATTAACTATTATTATTAACACACTGTCTTGATTTCCCAAAAGACCAAAAATCAATACTGATTCAAAATAGGATCTCAGAAAAGCTGATGACGTCACACATTAATAATATTCCATAAATAAAAAATAATACAAACGGGGGTACATGCGACTTTCGACCGTAAGAAATTTATGACACAGGTATTATTTGCATTTTACCAGATATATTTTACGATTTCATATCGTAAAACATATCTGGTAAAATGCAAATAATACATCAAATAATATGTCATAAATTTCTTACGGTCGGAAGTCGCTTGTTTCGTTTCAAGCTGTTCTTCCGTACCATGGAAGAAATCGATTTCGTCGTTTACGTGATTTCGAATCTGGTTTGTCGTTGATTTGGAACATTTTTTTTAAACTTGTGCCACCCCCGGTGGTAAGTGAAAGTTTATTGTTTCTGGTTTCTTTCCAAACCAATCTGCCTTGCTTGTGGGTTGCTGATGCTTTTCAGTGTCGTCCTTGCTGGTATGAATGGGTGGCACCCATGAGTAATTCTGGGAAACCTTGTGTGGTAGGATAACATCTGTTGGCTCTTTCCCACCAATTAAACCCTGTAGTTCAGAGAGATATTCCCGGTGCAGCCTACTCACTTGGCCACAGATACACATTGGGGGACCGTTGCTGTGGGCTATATATATATTCATTTGTTTGGCGGTGAGGGAAGGATTGTTTCCCGTTTAATGAGGCTGGATCGAGCTCACCGGGGTGGTCTTCCAATCTGCCTCCAGCCGTTTACACAACAACAACAACGATTTCATATTCCCTTTGTGAATAGTCTTCACACACAGACAAATAATGGTCATGTGAGAAAAGAAGAACTGGCTTCAGGCATAATTCAAACGACTGCACTATTTAAAATCTGTTCGGGCATCTTCCAAATTAATACCGTTGTAATTAAAGAGCGCACAAAAATATATGCTATAATATTTCCCAAAGAAATGTTTCCCGCACCTCCTAATGATGAAAAATATCAGCTCAAGCCTGTACACGGTAAAAAAACGTTTTTAACTATATTAAATAATACTAATTTGCTTCAGAATGTAATAGTTCTTCTACAACTACTTCGTTTCAATCAAAATGATGTCTTTCTAGCAAAGTCTATTACAGATCACGACGGCAAACTACTGTACAAATATTAGATAAAATCATAAAAATTGTCTATAAAATAATATATATAATCCAACTTCCCCTTATAAAATAGTTTCAATCAGCAGGCTGTTCAGAAAAATTACTCTATTAAGATAGCTTGTACTTTTGTTAATTCTAGTTCAATTTTAGTAAAGCGAATAATCTCTTTCTTGTTTCAGTTCTAATTAGTTGTGATTTCCAATTCCAAAAGAATCTGTAGTCTTTGTAGGCTTTCCTCTTATGCACTTACGGAAAAGTAAAAATTGTATTTTTGTGTTTCTGATTGATGGAAATCATATACCCTCAGCATTGATAACTTTTTTATTATATATATCACCTTTTTCTCAGGCTGTTGAAATTGCCGTCATTACTCGACTGGCGGGTCAAAACAACAAAAAATGACATAAATTAATCGTTTTCTTCGAGTGAGGCCAAAAAAGAAACTACGAGCGTAACTTTCCCTATCCATTAATATCGTCCTTTGCAGTTTGCTTGCAATTTTGTAAATAAGTTCATGATTTTCAAAGGGGATCAAAGGAATATTGTAACCAGGACGTATCAATCTTGTTTTGCACGCCCTATTATTATTATTATTACCTCTCTGTTACACATTGATTTCAAATAATGTTGTTCGTTTTTTAAAAAAATCGATCAGTGGATTCATGTTCCTGAGTTTTGGTAACAACAAGTCAAAAAAATGGTCTCCCTAGCGAGGCTTCACCCAAGACCTTAGGACTAAGTAACAAGTGCGAACTCGGTACTCAGCCTTTTAGAACAAGAGATCCACGCTCACGACACCTAGAGATGATGCTCCCCCACTACTCCCGCCTGTTAAACAGAAATGCATGATGTGTCACCGCTTTCGGGACATGCACAACTGGTTAAGGTCAGGCAACTGACTGGCAAGTCTGCGGTTATTATTATTATTATAAAATCTGTTTATTTTAATTGCGTTTTCATACAATTACTAACCGGGTCACACCCAGTGACCTAAGGCGAGTAAAGGTTTTAAATGTATTGACAGGAAGGTGTATGTATAAGTATAAAATTGTAAAAAAAATATATAAAAATTTGGTAAAAAATAATTCAAATTTATAAAAAAGGACTATAAAAATAATAAAAATAATTTAGATATATATATATAAAAAAAAGTAAAAAAGTGTTGAAAAAATATACTGTTTACATGGAAAGAGTTTTTCTGAGGATATGAGCAGTGCTGTTTAAGACAATCTTTTGGATTTCCTGGAGGCAGTGATTTCCTGGTATTTTGTCTAAGTGTTTTTGGGTGCCCT
>RDPX01000086.1:78461-134672 GCA_003991215.1 Morbakka virulenta
GGTAAATCTTGTATTACCTTCAGTAAAATGTGCAACGCTTTGAACATCGACAACAAACACGAGCGCTTTCTTTCAACCAAACTTTCCAACATAATCATTCGCACCACATACTACATATTCTGTCGTAGAAATAAACCATGGACCAGCCCTGAACTATTGTCGCTTTATTGATTTTGTTAGTAAAATATTTAATTTTGATTTTGTTAAATAGGCAAGTCAATGCAAACTACCTTGATTAGTGAGGTTTGTAATTGTATATGTTCAGATGAAAAAATAAAAAGTTTCCATTATTATTATTATTATTATTATTATATTATTATTATTATTATTATTATTATTATCATTATTATCATCTCTAATTTTTCTTTGCAGTTCCTTTTTCTTCAGTATTAGGGCCGGTTCCAATCCAGGGTCTTGGGCTCTAATGGGCAGTTATCATCTATTTAATTGATAATACTTTTCGTAGGATTAAGGCGGCTCCTAGCAGATCAATCTTTTGCAGTTTGGCAACGTTGATGTTTCCGGAAATTTTCCTAATCAATGCCTTTCTTGATTACTCCAAGTGCTCCGATGGCAACTGGTACCATTAATGTCTTCATTCCCAACATTCTTGTAATCTCAATTTTCATACCTCTGCTACTTTAACCGATGTATGCCATATCGATTAACATGTCAGGTTTGTTGGATGTGATGGTTCTTTCAGTGTGGACTTGCATATCCCAGAGAATGTTAACTTCTTCCTTTCTTTGTTGTAGATTGTAGATATTATCCAGTGTTGTACGACCATTAGAAAAAGTCAAATTATCCTGTCAATAAGTAGTAATTTGTTTGACGGTAATGAATCAGTCGACTGCAACACTTAATTCAACATTTTGAAGGCCGTCAACTGGATTGATATTCAGCGATACCTGTACAGGTTTTTCTCACCCCTCCTGTAAACTTTTGTAACTTCACCCAGTCTTCAATCCAAGAGCCACGACTGATGTTTCGAAAATCACATTTACAAGACAACCGAAACCTCATGTCAATCCTTCAATAAACAAGTTAGTACTTGATAAAACCCGATTTATTTTTCCCCTTCTTGTAGGTATCGTTTGATTTTACAAATTCACAAATACGAATGGAATAGCAATGTTGGACGTATCACTTTTGGATACGTTCATAACGAAACTTCAAAAACGACTCTATAATTCACAAAAGTTTAGATTCGACCTGATAAAACAGTGTTTGCCATCAGGGTTAAGCCTGTGGATAGAATTTCAGCTTCCAATAAACCTTTTAACAGAAAAATAATCTACATAAAGGATATTTTTCAGGTCAGTTCACTCATTCGCACATCACCTTATAACAAAGCATTGACTACAATTAAAGGTATTTTACCTCCGGCTGTAATTAGCTTTATATAGTTTATTAAAGTTTTCCTAGTTATTTCATAGAAACCTCGTAATTGAAGTTTTAGTTGATTGAAAATTTTGTGTCGTTACATCCTTACTTGTCATTCAGTCACGAAAACAGAAGCTTATATTATAAAGCATGAAGGCACAGGTTGATAGTAGTGAACTGATACTATCGATATTCAATAGAGCTTAGGAAGTATTGCAACCACAAGTAGTTAATTCACATTTTATTACTTCCACTTTCTGCTTAATTTTATTAGACAAGTGTAAGTTGAAAATAGAACAATTTTTCTCTGAGGAATAACATATAGATTGAAAATGAAAAAAAGGTCTTTTGCCGATGCACTTTAGGGTACAAAATAATCCTGTAAATCTAATTAGAATGTCTCCTTTTACTTTTTAGCTGTCTTCGTCTTAACCTGCCCTTATGAACTGCTGGATCAAAATCCAACAAGTACATGATTTCTTTCTCTTACTCCAACAATATAGAACAGAATGTTTTTAGTATTCCTCTTAATAATGAAAGATAAAAAGAGAAACTGAAATAAAAATTTGGTGCTGGGTATCTTAATGTGAAAGGATCTGTACACCGCAAAAAAAGACCCGTAAAGTTAGATGGTGCAAGGGCAAAAGAAAGAGACTGGAGGCCTTTTCCTTGAAAAATAGATGCCAAGCCTGACGAGTCAAGGGATTTATAATTCCAATCATTATCTTTTTCGCATTTCGAACAGATCTTTATTGATAAATCTTCATTAGGAAGTTCCCTCTAAATGACCAGTATATTGTTCTCTACAAAAGCAACGTTTTTTCTATATGCCACACAGTTAAGTTCCCTCTTTCCTTTTTCTTCTATATCACTTACCTGTATGCAATACTTATCAGTAATATAGTTTGCTGCAGAAGCTCAATTACGGTGTGTATACTTATCAAGTATCAATTAAACATTTTAGTAGTTTTGATCTGGAAGGCGTGGTAGAGTGGCAAATCTAGGTGTATACTGGATCACATGCACTAAATTTCCAGATGCATAAACACTTTGTAAATACAAAAAAAACATAGGCTCGTGGGAAAATTATTTTCGGCCAATACATTCTCAATCTTAAAAAATGATATTACGAGCAAACAAAATAAAAGAGAATAAAACAAACATCAATAAGAACTAACACTCTAATGGTTTGCTGTACACCTGTGTTGTCAAGACTTGATTCTATGCTTTGTACACTGAAGCTATTAACCTATTTTACTGAGCAGTAGCACTACCATGAAAATGTGCTGAGCAACCCTCATTTCAATTGTCACTATGAGCTTCTGTCTAACAAGAACAATTTCAACCAGTTTAAGCCCTAAGCAACTGCAGGTGAAAATAGGCTCAACAAAATTCATGAAGAGACAAGGGGAAAAATGTAAAGAATAGGGAGAGTATCTAAAACAATGTTCCTTGATATTTAGAAATAAGTGCCATGTTCAATTAATGTAGAGTAATGAACAGAAGTCTACAATATTCTATTAGCCCTTCAAGGTAATGTATGGTGATGACATAGCAAAAATGTAGTAAATTAATTTCTTAACTATGGCCTATGTTAGACAAATGCTGGGTGTAAGTTTTTTATACATCACTTACACAGCAGTTCAAGCCCTCTAATTTTATCTTCAAATGCAGGCTTTGACAAATTGCGTACGTACGTACGTTACGTACTTCAAAACAAATAAATTCCTTTTTCACGTATAGAAATATTTCGCTCCAAGTCCACACATGTACAAGGTTTTTCTATTCTTGGTGTACGCCCGGTATAAATAATGAAATAAATTATTGCTGCAAGTACGTCTTCTATTTAAATAATTTTTCTTTCTTTTGCATACATGTACGGACACGCAGCATTAAAATTAAAAAAACGTCAGTCAATTTTTATTTTGGTATAATTGACAATCAACGGAATGTTTTGTTTGTATCACTTAACAGGTGTTATGGTAAAATCGGTAAAACGTTTTTTCTTCTTTTTGTTCGATCGAACATCGATGGGACATTATAGAAAAGATGTCTACGCAAGCAAGTAATTTTTTGGAGGTAAAAAAACCCAAAGTTAGTGAAGAAAATATAAGTGAAAAAGTGAAAAATGTAATCGAGTCTCTCTTGCTTGGTGTGGAGAAAAACTTATCGAATGAAGAACAACGAGAAAAACGTCGCAGAAAACCGTAAACGAACAATGTTAATGATTATGTACATACACGTACGTACTGTCTTATCAACAGAGTACGTTTGACGAAATTTCACGTACAGAAGATAATTTATTCGAGTACGCACACGTACCGCAGCTAATATTCGATTTGTCAAAGCCTGAAACGCATGGTCAAACGTCATCATCGTTAAATTATACACAGAAACAAGTTGACCATAACCATCTTTGGCTCAATGACCATGTCCATGACCCTCTTTAGTTACAATGAGTATTAACCACCCCATTCATATGACAAATGGCAGAAACAAACAGAAAAACAGGCAGACAAAAAGACATAAAGAGAATGAGGTAATCAATAAAATAGTGAAGTATACTTCTGGCATTAGATTTGAAGCAACACAGATGATTGACTGGATGGACAAAAAGTAAAAGTGGAGCTCAAGATTTTTGCAGTTTTCAGGGACAAGCTATCACCAAAGAAATCCCTCAAAACTTCCACTCCATTTCAAATCCCTCCAATGGCAAGATTATACAAAGAATTTTGTCTGTCTGGTTTAGAAACAGCCTGATTTCCTTTTGTTTTATTACGTCTATTGTTATCAACACCCTTTGCTGCTCTTGTAAGGTTGGTTAGTATCATTATACAATATATCACTGAAGCATTGAGAAAGTTCTTGGACAGATGCCAATTCTCATATCAACCAGCCACCTTCTATGGTATCCCATGCTCTTTTCTGCTCAATTGATTGAACCCTAAAGTTTGTGTGTAAATTTTTACAGTTGAGCTAACCACCAAGCCATGGCTTTTTAAACTAATACCATTTTCGGTCTTTTTCAGTTTTCTGGCTGGTTCTTCATTTCAGTTTGTATAAATTTACTACTTGAGGGATCAAAAATATGTATGAAGGAGTTAAGCATGTTGCTTTCCAATGCATTTTGCAAAGTAGTTCTGAAAATAAATATGATTCAGTTATGCTATATTAACTATATCACACTCAGTTTTCACAGATAAAGAATAAGTTAATACCTGCTCCAAAGTCACCACAGCAGATGACCATCCTGAAAAAGTGAATAAAAGTTTGTTTGTTTTTATGTTCCACAGTTGTAATGAACCTTGGTAGCTTCCAAACAAGACTTTGTTAAGATAGGTTGCTGGATGAATGACTGTAGACACTTCAAATGAGTCTTTATCAAACACTAATGTAATGTATTCCTCTAAAAAATTAAAAAAGACACAAAATTAGACAAATACAAAAATGGAATCCAAGTGAAACTAAAATATCAGATTTCTACATATCAAATTTTAGTCTTATAAATTGCTGGTGATCTGAGGTGACAAATCAAAGTGTTTAACCAATAGTTAGTACTGTTAGTACTGTTAGTGTTACCTTGATTCAAACTGTTTAAATAAACTATTTTTGTACAAAACAATCATGATGCTAGGGTAGGAAAACACATCAAAGAATTAAAACCAATATGGAAAACAAAGACAGGATGAAAAACCCTGCACTTTTTCTGACCAGCTGTCTTAAACAATTGAAGACCATACACAAATTCATTAGGTCTACAAAAAGGAGGTGATAAATATTGAATATGGATTGCCTGCAACACCCCTTTATGGAAGGCAAATCTAGTCTTACCAATTACTTTGAACTGTTTCAACTCCAAACTTTTACTGCATTTACACTTCAGCAGTATATGCTGTTCTATAGCTGAATCACATCAATAAATTGTGTTTACTTTCAATGATTCAGCCAAATAGTATGAATTATTCTTCTCCATAATATCTTCCCTAATGCACCCACACTCATCCCTGTGTTTCTTCATTCTTCATTTACAAGGGGGAATTTTGCCCACGAAAAGTGGCAGTAATTTCAAAGCTACAACACATTCAGATGTCTATAGTACATTGGATGACCAGTTTCTGGCTCCAAGTTTAAAAGTTTTCATCAAGGCTGCCGGAGAAATTTGGTTTGATCCTGTAAAGATTATTCTGCACACAAATAAATGATGATTTTGTCAAGTATGATGGCAATTAACTGCATCAATAAAAGGTGACCTTTAAATGCAGATGGCTAGTAGTTAGGAAATGAGAACCCTTAGAACAATGAGAAAGAAGTCATTATTCCAGATCTTATATGGTTTTGATTCAATTTAAATGAATGGATCTCTTGTTGAACAAGTCCTTGAAATACTTATATTTGATCTGTTGCTACATTGACTGGTTCACTCCAACACTGCAGAAAGTGACTGACTATTGATGGAAACCTCTACCAAAATAGAAGTCAGGTTTTTCCTCTGATAGAGTACTTTGCCACAGCAGAGGAGATTCCATCCACTCTTTCCTGCCATGAAAGAATTCCTAGTTAACTTCACAATTTTGTTAGAAATAATCTCTTTTTTCCTGTGAAGCTCACAAAAGAAATATTGATAGGTTTTCTTTGCTTTATAATTATTTTGATGATAAGTGACCAGTAGGAAGAGCTTGTCTTGAAATTACCAATAGAAAAAACATTCCTTTCTTCTTCAATAAACCTAGCATCAAATGTATTTTCCATTAAAAGTTTCTTTTAAATTAATCCATCTGTTGCCATATCAAAAAACAATCTTCATAACTCATCAATAAATTGAGAATTTTATCATTTCTCTTCTTAAAAAAATTATTCATCTTTTTTCACTTGTCAATCAATTATTTAACTCTCATCCTTGAGTGGTTGAGAAGTGGTGTGCATAACAAGAGTTGAAAATAATTTATGTTCTAAATAATACAAATTGCATGGAGAGTAAAGGGGAGAAAAACAATATCAAGTTTGTTCTATTAAAAGTTTAGTTAGCTACCACTGTGGCATTGTACAAAATTGTGGCATTTCCCCTTCCTAGTAGCAAGCTTTGTATAGTATGTCAATTTCTTAGTAACAGTAAAAAAACTATATTGCCAGGCAGAATATATTTTTCTGGCCATTTGCACTTACCTAGCCCATTAAGGTCCCAAATTTTTACTTCATTTCCTTCATCTATTGATACCAAAATATTGGCATACGTCATTAAGTGCTTGATATTGTTTTGATGTCCACTTAATTCACATGCTTGTCTCCCTCTGTCAAACAGCTTGATCTTCTGGCCAACTGAAGCAATAATAAATTTTGTGCCTGCTGTAATTGCTGATATGTTATCCTTTTGGATTTCCCCTATAAGCAACATAAAGCACTTATAGAAAGTGATGGTGTACTATTATAACAACAATGCTAATACTATATAAATGTCATAAGATGCATATGATGTGTGGAAGGGCAGTTAATGACTTTGTGCATATTGTGTTTTCCTAGTTTCATCTTTTAAAATTTCTTCTTTAGCAAATATTCTCCAACACCCCGTGGCCACATTGTTTTATCAAGGGCCATAGGAAGTGTCTAAAAGGTGGGGGACCAGTTCAAAAAAGGGACACATGACCACTCCCATAAAGCTCTTCCAATCTGTTTGTAAGATCTTCTACTTGTTTCATTTTGGTCAAATCTTAGATATTATGACTATCTGACTGAGATGCTGAGAGTTTTTGAAGTAGCTTCCTGTATGAACATAAATCACACTGCTAAAAATCCGTGCATGAATCATACCTATCAGCTTTGTGTCCATTATGATTTCCTGCTTATTTTTTCAATACAGATGACTGACAGTGACAAAGTCTGATCCAGAGATAATGCAAAGTTGTGAAAACAATTCTGACAATCCTCCTCATGGAAAGCCTTGACTACAAATATCATTCTGGGCATGTTCTGGGTCTTATCTTAGTTGAGAATTTGAGCAAAGGATCATGCAAAATGGATACTTTGGGTTTGGAAAGGGCACTTTGCATAGTTGCCAAAAAGTGAGGGGACCATGGCTCGTCTTCCCTCCAGTTCCTACATCCCTAGTTTTACAATCTTTTTGGATGTTTATAGTTCTCAAAAATTTTATGTGTCCCTCCAAAACATTGCTCTTATCTGACATCAATGCTACAGGCAAATAGTAACTCAATATTCTCTTTCAATGCATTTCAAAAGTCATGTCAAATAGAAGTAACCCTTTGTCTTCTTTTGGGGGTAGATTTAAAATTACTTTCTTAAAAAATTAATGTTTTTCAAACTTCTATGATTTTTTTGCAAACATTAAGTTATTCTTGATACTTCAAATACTTGACAAAAGTATGGCTTTGCTGGGGTCCAATTTTCTAAAACTCAATAAGATATGGTGATATTTATTAAAAACATATGAGGCAGCTTTTGAAAAAGATATGGAATGGTGCTAAATTGTGGAATTCTCTACCTGCTGATATTAAATGTTGAAATGATAAATTCAAATTTAAATCAGTGTGTAAGAAATACCTGTTCAATAAAATGTCTAAAATTGAATCTTCCGAATATGTAATGTAATGTATTATGTAATTATGTGTATTTGTAATGTATTAATGTTTACCATTTTTATACTGTGATAAAAGTGCCATCTTGAAAATGTATTACAGGGTACACCATGGAAATAAGTTGCTTATTTCTTAATATCTTTAATATCATAGTTTTTAGTTTGTTAATAATTTATTATAATTAGCAATATCCAGTATTTTATACTTCTTTACATGGCAGTATTTATTACTTGCTAATGTTATTGACAATAGTTGGCAGAAACGTATGCTGTCTTTTAAAGTGGATGGCAAGTGCATTGGCCATCCAAAGAAACGATGGTTGGAAAACTTGAAAGCTGATTTGAAGCTTTTAAATATAAATGAAGAATTGACTGTGGATCATCCGGCATGGAGAGCAGCAATTCGTGGAAAATATGGCAAAGAAGTGTGTCCAACCCCAGCTGCTGGGAACAAGAGACGTTAAGCCATGCAGTAAGTAAGTAAGTAAGTAGTTACTGCTGACATTTTTGTAATATTGGGGTAATATTTTTTTAATTTTTACACGTATTTATTATTATGTTGAATTCCATGTTTTCATCATCACCATTATCATATAGTTTAATGTCCATTTTACACGCTAGCATGTGTTGGACACTTACTTGAAATCAACTTCCAAATTATCCTATCCATCACCAGGTCTCTGCTGACACCTTCTTGTTTGAGATCCATCCTTATCACTTCCTCCCATGTTTTCTTCGGTCTTCCTCTGCCAGTGGTTCCTTTCACTTTGATTGTTCTGCATCTTCGTGCCCAAGCATTCTTGTTCATTCTCTCCACATGACCAAACCATTGAACTCTCCTATTATGCATACAGCTGCCTATACTGGCTAGATTCAATCCCCTTCTCCGTTAATTCGAACTGAGCCTGCCCTTCAAACTTACGTTGTATATCCATGTTTTTATTCGAAACAGTGATAATGAATAAAAGAATTAGAAATCCAGAATCTAAACGCCCTACTAAAGAGGTCTATTTTATTTTTTGTGTTTCAGTTATAATTTTCCTGTAGGTTTGATCACTTGTCACATGGCCAAATGATCAAATCTACAGGAAACGCTCTCTTGCAGATAATAATGAAATTGTATCATAATTAAACTACTTTCTAGTTATGATTCTAAGATGTGAAAAAGATATGCCCTACTAAAGAGGTCTATTTTATTTATTATATTTCAATGATAAGTTTAATGCTCTCAATGTTGCAGTTTTTGTAATGAGCAACGGCTGCATTGGCAAAATTGTCTCTTGGCAACAATGAATAATGAATTTTTGAATAATGATGATGCTCTACCAGATGATCTGGTCACCAAAAAAAATGCAAGTACTAAGGCAGCAGCTTGACACACATTACCTGATTGTGTCACATGGCCAAACGATCAAACCTACATGAAACCCTCCCTTACAGATAATAATGAAATTGGATAATAATTAAACTACTTTCTAGTTATGATTCTAAGATGTGAAAAAGATATGCCCTACTAAAGAGGTCTATTTTATTCCAAATTATATGATTCTAATTTGTGCTCTAGTCACTTTTAAAGTCAAAATAAGAAATTTTGCATCTCCTACCGGTACTAAAGTTGAAACTTAGCATCGTTGATTAAAACTATGAAGCATAAAACTGTTTGTTTCACACAGATGATGTTATTTCAACTGAGCATTATCACTTACCAACAAAACGCAAATTGAGCTTCACACAGTTATAAGTGTGAAATGATCTTCCAACGACTGTGGTCACAAAGTTTTCTGTTCCTCTAGCTTGAAGGCAAAATGGTACATTGTTTGTTACCAATCCAATTGCTCTGTAAGCTGCAAACAGATTACTTTCACCACGTGCATCTGCTTTCTCCATATCCGCCATCTTCTCTTCATGCAGCCATCATCAACATGCTCAAAATCTCATGGTTGTGTAAGACTCCACATGATAACGAGATTTCTTCTTTGTGGGGTCATCACCAAAGTAGTGTTTCACATCTTGGATTTTGAAAAAATGATAGGAATAAATAATTATCATCATGAGTCGCTGTCTCGAGTTAAACCAACTTGCGCACTAATATTTTATTTTCCATTGATTCCGGTCTTTCGTTACCATATTAAGTTCTAAAGTTAACTGTAATCAAACGTAAATATTGTCACGCCAGCGTTTGCACGGCCGTCTTCGTTTTCTCTTTCCCTCTACCATCCTTTCTAGACATATCTTAATAATCCTGTTTCAGACCTTTTGATGTGCCCAAAGAGTTTTAGTACCTTACTCTTGATTACTGGAGTGATGATTAGTGTCAGTGCTGTGATCCTAAGGAGTTTCTTAATTTGGGTGTGATCTGTTAGTCTGTTGCCAGCCATGAATCTCATTATATGATTTTAAAATGTTTCTATTTTCAACAGCAAGGAAGTTGTCCAGTTAATGCACTCCATAAAGACCATAAAGTACAACTGAGAGTATGTAAATATTATAAACGCGGACTTTGATGTGATATGATACTCTTTTTGAAGTCAGTTTGTTTTTCTGAAAGACGGCCCATCCTAGAATTATTCTGTGCTTAACATATGTTAATCCATCATTAGTAGAAGAGAGTATAAATGCAAGATATTTATACAACACTGTAATATATAAAGCTCAGAGCACAGAAATTATAATAAAAGAAATTTTTTCATTTTTATGTCATGTTAACACTATTAATCACTTTTCTAATAAATTTATTGATATTTTATTCTCTAAATTATTGAATTCTCTTTTATCCTCTAAATTGTAGTATGTACATTTTTTTGTGGTTTTGACGTCATTTTTTCCCAGTAATTGGGGGTCAGACGGTGCCCTTCTCAGTGACTTTGGTTCGATAGTGAGGAAGTTCTTGGCCGAATGCCCTTCCAGACGCCAACCAATGGCTTTTTCTTTTGTGAATTTCCAAAGTCGCCAGCTCGGGGAATCCAGCCCGGAATTCTTGGTTACGGTGCAGTTGCACTAACCATTAAGCCACGCCTCCCCATGAAAACCCCTCTAATTAACCACTAACTTGCTCAATAAAACGTCTGTTAATGCTAAACTGTATTGATATTATTCTATATTTACCTCTTATTACCGTTGCCTAGGTAACCCTGCTGATTTACACCAACATAATTAATAGCTTACCTTTATAAGTTTATATTGCCATTTATGGCACACGTGACGGAAATTTTCGAAGTCCAAGTAATTTTCGCATTTATCAATATTTGTAGCCCGCAAAATTGTAATAAACCCTAAGCATTTGCCGCATTCCTGCAAAATAAATATCGTATTATAATTCACTATAAATATAAAAGACTGAGAAATATAAAATCCACAGAGAAGACACGAGCGAAGAATGGAAAAAATGTAAACATCTGTGAAGCTTATTGGATACCATAGAAGACATCAAAAGAAAGAAAGGTTTAGCCCTCAGTACCTATAATAAGTTAGATCATATCTTTAAAAGCAACATAAAACTACAAATCAAGATCAGAACTCTAAATGCTTTCATCACCAGTATATTTCTATATAATAGTGAATTATAAACATTTTAAAATAAACATTAACTAAAAAAGAAGAACAACAGATCGATGTTTTCCAACGAAAATTACTTAGGAGGCTCATTAACATAAAATGACCCAAAACCATCAGCAACAAAGACCTCTATGAACTCACAAACACAAATAAATGGAGTACCCTAATCAAGAGAAGGAGATTAAGATGGCGTCGCCATTTATTACGTATGCCAGAAGAAACACCAGCTAAACTTGCGCTTAAAGAGTTCTTGTGACCAGTCAAAAAACCACCAGGCAGAACCAAAACCACCTGGTTCAATATCATATCTCGTGACCTTACAGGTCTTGGGATCACATTTAGTGAAGCAGAACAGGTAGCTCAGGATAAAGACTACTGGAGAACACTGACTGCAGGGAGAGCCCTGCACATTGTCAACAATGTGAGAAGTGCAGAGTGAAAATAAGTGACTTCAAGCACAACAGAGAGAGAGAGAGAGAGAGAGAGAGAGAGAGAGAGAGGTGTGTGTGTGTGTGTGTGTGTTTCAGTGTTACACTGTTGAGAACCATCAAAGAAAGAAAATACAAATAGATTGGTCATTTGTTAAGGCGCCCAAGTGAAACTCCAGACAAACAAGCCTTACAAGAAGCTGTAAGACCAGTAAAAAGACCCCAGGGAGACCCAAACTGACATGGGTAAAACAAGTAGAAAAAGATTTGTCAATACTCCTTGGTGAAGGTGTGGTTGGTGGTGGTTTCAAACTAGAACTGGAAACATTAGAAAACATAGAGAATATAGCAGCCGACGGAAAGAAATGGCTATCCTTAATTAGACGCGCAATGTCACAGAGGCCTCCACCAGAGCCAGATAGTGACGTGGAGCGACAATGATGATGATTATGATGATAATGAGTGTGAACTGAGCCATCATATTCTTTCTGTCACAAGAGACCTGAAAGAGGTTGCATGTATTATTCCCAAAATTCTGCAGTTATGTGATCCTTTGTCTTCCTTTTTCACGTTTTCCATATATTATACTGGAAAGAACTAAATGGTCTAGTCCCTTCTTTGTCACTGAGTGTCCTACAAATCCTAATCGTTTCGAACAATTCCGGCTTACTTCCTATTCGTTTGAGCACATCATCATTTCTGACCCTGTCAACATAGGCGATGCCTAACATTCTGTGATGACACCACATCTCTGCTGCTTCGAAATGATTTTCCATGAGGGATCGGAGTAGGTAGACGTTAGTACTCGGAGTGATGTTGCGTCCTTCCCGATGGGTTTCAACTTCGCCAAAGCAACTGTTGTCTGTGCAATTCTTGCCAATATCTCTGGCCTAGATCCCATCTTTGGAAAGAATGAAGCACAGGTACTTGAAGCTTTTCACTCTTTCTAAAGCTTTGTTTCTACCCTTGATGTCAGCTTTGTTGCTCTGAACATTGTTGGTCATAAACTTTGTTTTTTCCGTTGCTAATTTTCATCCCGTAGACAGCTAACGTTTCATCAAGACCCTTTTCAAGGCATAATGGATCATTTTCACTTTACAGTTGTTTTTCATATCGCACGAAATCCTGCCTACCCTTCGTGAATAATGGTTTCAGATATAGGCTTCAGTCTGTTCAATATCACCATTAGCTTAACTTTGCTGAGGTCACTTTTCAGACTTATGGTGAAGTAGTTCTAGCATTGTTGGAGATTGCCTTTTTTAGGAAGTATGATAACGAGTGACTGTATCCAAAGAGTCGGCCAAATTCTGTGCTGCGGATCGTGTTGCACTTGGCAGTTAGGGCCGTTATCATTGTCTTTCCTTCTGTCCGAGATCTCCGTGTATGCGACTTACTCTCGTCGATTTCCTTTCCTTCAGTAAGTTCAATGTGACTTCAACCTCTTCACGTACAATAGAAGCTTGTTCTTTTTCAGTTCTTGATTGTAGACAATTAAGCACTGCAGAACAACCATTGAGTTGGTAGTTATATAGCTCTGAGCAATAACCTGTCCGTCACTCTAAAAACCCTTTCTCTTCCATGAAATATTTTCCAGTAGTATATAGTTCTGAATTTAATACAATTATTATAACTACAAGCATACTACTTAATCATGATCAGATGTAATTTTTAATGAAGAGTGTTCAAAACAAAAAGTTGACGTTCTCGGCTAGGAGCCAGTAGCGTTTCTTTGTGGGACTGATGTCAAAGACGCACACAACTATCTTCGTGTAATAAAAGTAACTTTGGAAAATCAATCCTTATTAAGTATCCAACATTGCAGAGGATTGCTCCTGAGATATAATACAGGCTCTTCAATTTAGTTGGTAAACTCATCTCTAAAAGACTGTTGTTCATCTGAGTAATCTTTCATTAGAAGAAGATAGCCTTAGCAGGCTTGTTTGAGGGTGGCTGCGCTTCACTTTTCAAACTCGAATCCTTTATTGGATGAATGCCATCAACGTCTCGACGACAATTTTTAACCTTTTGAGGTGTAGATCTATGCAAGGAGGCAATGCAAATGTGGAATCTGATTAAAAATCCTTCAAAAATCTCTTGCTGAATTTCAAAAAACTGTTGGCTTAAAGGTTTTCAAATACTCATTGTCTGTTGTCAGACTCTGCAGAAAGTTATTTTTCAGGATATTCACAACAAGCAAGACACAAGAAACAGATACATTTTGCTCATCTGAAATTGATGTTGTGGCAATTTGCAATCCTTCAAAAAGGAGGAACATTTAAAATATTTCTGGATGTTGATGACAGGCTCTCCTCCTATCTTGTCTTGCATAATTGAATCAATCGATGGTTCACTGCCGTTCACTGCTAATTGCAGGGTATGAGAAAAACAAGGCAAGTCTTCCCAGTCTTTAATCAGCCTTCATGCAGCTGCCTGATCAAAGGCGTTGCCTCGCACACAAAAGCTAATTTAGTTACAAGTCAAAGGAAGTGTGAACACAGAAAAACGTAAACGCCATTTTGATTAACGACTGATATAACTTGTATTTGAAATGCTGTGACTGGCGATAATGTAAATATGATGTAACAAAGATGTATACTTAGTCAAAGTTTTTGGTATTTCTACTAGTGTCTGTGTCATGGGCGTGATTGATAAATCTGATTGTTCTGTGGTAGTCTGAGGCGAATCACTCGGCGGGCTGACACTCTCTGTTGGTTGGCAATGTTCTGCAGGTTTTGTTGGTTGATATGGAACGAGTACTGGTGTGCGTATGATAAGAGATAACATGCACTCTGTTTCGTCGGATGAGTGTGTTGTGGGGTGTCTTCAGCGTTTATGATTGATTGTCAGATTCTATTATCTGTCCATACACCCATGGTTTTCCATATTTATGTGACGAATGAATGAATGAATGAATGCCGTCTCACTTATCCATCTTGCAAGAAGGAGAATGCAGTGGAGAGCTATGATCGCCAACGTCCTTAGAGGATATGGCACCTAGAGAGAGAGAGATGTGATGGAGGTTTTGCATATACGTAAGAACCGACAGCTGGTTTAGAGTGTACTGGTCCTGCATGTCGGTCATAGTTGATCTTTGCTGTAATACGTTTATCAATAATCGGTTGTTTTGTGTTGGTGATGTAAATCGGTGATAGGATGAGGCCACACTTAGATGTTGGAAGTAGAGTTCTTGTACGACGACCCATCATCCTCTGTGCTGAAGAATACGAATGTCCTTGTTGTGGTGTGTTTTTATAGTGTAGCAGAGCTGTGTGCAAGTCATTAGAGCATTTAAACATGTTCTTGGTGACTTTTACTGCTGCCTCAGCTCTACCATTTCTTTCAGGATAGTATGGGGCTGATCGAGTGTGTTTGAAATCATATTCTTTGGAAAATGTTTTAAATTCATTACTAATATACTGTGGGCCATTATCAGTATGGCATATCTCAGGAATTCCATGGCAAGCAAAATGTGCTTCGGTGCATTCGATTACTGTTTGGGAAAGTTTGTTTGGAAGATAGTCAACTTCAATCCAGTTTGAAAAATGACATACAGTCACAAGGTAATCATTGTTATCGTACTCAAAAAAGATATTGGCTGACAATCTGCCAAGGAAGTGATGGTATTGGTAATGATTGCTTTGGTTGTCTTGGTGCCGTATTTTGGTATTTGGCACATTCTGAACATGCATTGCACATGTTGGTGATATCTCTTGACATATTAGGCCAGAATAGTACTTCTTTGGCCATTCTTGTATTAGATACTGCTCCCATGTGATTAGCATGTATCTTTTGGAGCATTTCTTGTCGAATGGATTCTGGAATTAAGGTACATTGTCCTTCATAAATTAATCCATTGTTTATTGTTAATTCATCACGAAAATTCCAGGATTGTCTTAAATCCTTGTCCAAAGCTTTGATTCTGGCCATCCTCGTTGAATGGTTGTGTATAAGTACTGAAAGAGATGATCACTTTTGGTGGCTGCAAGGATTTTCATTTCTGTTTCATTTTTGAGTTGGTAGTGGTCTTCTGGATACTCAGTTTCTGTCTCTAGACGAAAAATTTGAAAGGAGTTGACATTGTTGGTTGATGAGTTATCAAGTGGTGCTCTCGATAGAGTATATGCGATGTGTAGAGATGTTCCTTTTTGATAGATAAGTTAGAATTGGTATTTCTGAAGCCGTGACAGCATTCGTTGAAGTCTGGCAGGTGCACGGTTAAGGGGTTTCTTCACAATTTTCTCTAATGGCTTGTGATCACTATAAACTTCAAGGTCTGGGTGTCTATATAGCCATTGATGGAATTTGGAGAATCCATTACATATTCCAAGGCACTCTTTTTTGATCTGTGAGTATCTTCTTTCAGTGTCACTTAAAGTACATGATGTAAAAGCAACAGGCTGCAGTTGTTGATAAATGTTCTTTTGTAGTAATGCTCCTCCATGTTCTTTCTCACTAGCATCAACTTGAAGTACAACTGGCTTCTTTGGATCAAAATATTGTAGGACAGGTGTTGAAGCTTCAATAGATTTGGCTTTGTCAAATGCAATTTGATGTGTCTCAGACCAATTAAATATCATGTCCTTTCTGGTGAGTTGAGTTAATGGTTCAATTGTGGTACTTAGATTCTGGCAGTATGGTGAAAGGTATTTGATCATGCCAATGAATCGGAGTAGGCTTTGTTTATCATGTGGTGTTGGCATATTCATGATAGCACTGGGTTTTTTGGGTCTGCTTTAATTCCATCTTGTGTCAATATATGTGCAACAAATTTCAGTTGCTTTTTCTTGAATATTAATTTCAGTGGGTTGAATTTAATGTTCTTTACCTTTGCTCTCTCCATTAATGTGATAAAGTGTCTATCATAGTCAGTTTCTGCTTCCAAATAGGTATCTACATAACCGTAAACAAGTAGATCATCCACTATTGGTGCAACACCATTGAGGTCTTCTACTGCTGCAATGATATGTACTTGAAATTCCTTAGGGCCACTGTTGATACCAAATGGGAGGCGGAGCCAGCAGTAGCACCCATATGTTGTGTGCATGGTGGTCATTTTGGATTATTTTTTATGGAGTGGTATATGAAAAAATCCATCTTTCACATCAATTACTAAAAAACATTTAGCATTTCTAAGTTTATGTAGATGTTCATTTAGTATCGGAATCTTGAATACTGGGCGTTCAATAGCAGTATTTATAGTTTGACTAGGGTCTATGCATACTCGAAATTTATTTGAAGTTTCTCTGCAGAGGATGTTCGAGCACCATGGTGTCGGTTCGGTTACTTTTGCTAAAATCCCTTCTTTAACATATCGGGCAATAGCAGCTTTCTCCTTTTCACGCTTGCTCAGTGGGACCTGATGTATGGGCATTTGTACAGGTACGCCATTCTCTTTGACTTTAAATGATATTGGTGGCTGGAGGCAACCAACGCCATTAAAACTTTCCTTATGCTCAAGGAGTGCCTCCTTGGTGAGTGGCTTTGATAAGTTGATCAATGATTTATTTCTGTCGGTCTGATTTGTCTGTTGCATAGAGAATACATTGTCAGCGTTGATTTTGATTATTCCCATATTTACACAATCCTTTCCAGAAAGGAGAGCTGGTTTTCCTGCCATGATATTCAATGGTAGGACTTGAAACACCAGAGTATGGTATTTCTTATGTTTCTCACATAGTAGGGTGACTTGTCCGACAGGTCTGATAGGTTGTTCATCACCATATGGATATAGTAAAAAAATGTGATTTTTGTAATTTGATGTCTGGGAATTCACGTTGAATAATATCTTGAGAATTTGTATTGCATGTCGCAGCAGAGTCAATCTGGAACTTGAGATTTTTAAAATGTGAACCAGTATGTGAGCAAGGTAGGTTAGCAAAATATTTATTACCTACTGGTGTGTCCTGTTTTGTGTGATTTATAATGTAGGTGGTGCTGTAATATAATGGTTGTTCATCTGCATAAAATATTGGCTGCTCATTATTGCTCATAACTTGTGCTGTCTCATTGTGTTGTGGTTGAATCCTTTGTGCTTGTTGGTTGTTGTGTTGACGTTGAAGGGCATGTACAGGTCGACTGTTTGGCTTGGAACGCGGTGAAAAATTACCTCTCAGTTGGCTTGCTTTGATTGGTGATGTTTGTTCCATACATACACGTGCAAAGTGGTCATTGCCACCACATTTTGAGCAGGTTCCTCCATTGGTGCGGGCCTATGGTATCTCCACACCAGTGACAAGTGTTTGGTTCTCGTTTAAGTTTTATATCTTTATGTTTCCTTCGTGTCATTTTGGAGTTTCCTGTACCAGTCCAGTGAACGTTTTCTTCGATTCCTTTAGATATATCACTAATGCGTTTGTCAGCTATTTTGCTAAATTTGTCTCCACACATAATATCTGTAATTTGCCCATATACGCAAAGACTTCCAGCTTGTCGGATTCGAACTTCCCAGTCTTGTATTGTCTCATTTGGGTTTTGAGATGTATGCCAGAATTTAAACCTATCAGTCATTAATGTTGACCCTGAAGTGCCAGTATAGTGGGTGCGAAGTTTGTTCATCCATATCCATGGCTTCTTCTTATCGTTCGGTAAGATAGAAGGTTCAATAGTATATCTAATTACTTGTAGAGCCTCATCAGGTAGCGCTCGTCGTAAGGCTGAAATCTCCAGAAGAGGTTTGTTGTTATGTTCCTCTTTTTCTGTGTCTGGATCCTTTTCCAAATCTCTGTCATTTGATTGAAAATAGTAATCGTGAAATCGTAACTCAAAGTTTTTTAAAATTTTCTGATATATTCCCAGATAGTTTAAGTTTTGATCTCTTCGAGAATTCATTATAAAATATGAGGAGTAATAACGAATAATAGTATATATATAATCACTTCTAACACCAAGTTACAAGTCAAAGGAAGTGTGAACACAGAAAAACGTAAACGCCATTTTGATTAACGACTGAAAATATAACTTGTTATTGAAATGCTGTGACTGGCGATAATGTAAACATGATGTAACAAAGATGGCGGGTAAAGTAGCGTATGCAACAGTTTTTCCATCAAGGTCTCAGTCAGCTGTTATTGCCCCTAAGCGTATTGCAATGTTTCCAGCACTATGACGGTTATATAGTTTGTTGGTGCCAATTTTTTGTGATGTAGTGTGCCGTTACAGTAACGGGACTTAGAAGCTAATAATGTTCATGCATTGCAACATTACCGACTTCATTCAGCCCTTTCTGCTCAGCTTCTTTTACTTCTCCATGCATTTTGTTCATTCGTAGCATTATCGTTTGATAAGAAAAAGCTTTGTTTCGTGGTTCAACAAAATTGTATGAGATTGTAAAAAATATATGACAGATTGAGCTTGTACCATCACGATACGAAAAGGAGTATCACAGCAAAGCTTACATTTCACTTCATTTTTGTTTACTCTATTAAACGATGCCCTTACTAGACTTGACTTTTTTATTATCTTCAAATCTTATTTATTTGAGTTTGAGTATCCTTACGATGCTTACAAAAACTTTAACCAAAATGACTAAATATTAATTTTTATAAGTGGGGCAGCAAACATCTATTTCGGTATAAGAACAAATAGTAAAGCATATAGGGCAACACCTATCCCTAACAGGGCACTTCACTTGGAAAAGTTTATGGTATCTAAAAGAGAAATATTATGTTAGTAAAAGAATTCTATCAATCATTCATTTATCTCAATCATCTTGAAAATAGGCAGATTTCTGTTCCCCCTCGATCTCTATTCTGAGCGAATCGAGTATTATCCAATCAGGCTGGTGTGTGTGTGTGTGTGTGTGTGTGTGTGGTGGTGGTGGGGGGGGGGGGGTGTGGGGGGGTGGGGGGGGGGGGGGGGGGGGGTATTATGGTGAAGCTGTTTTCAAGTTGACGTCAGGCAATTTATTTGTTTTCTTCAATTGCTAGTTACAGCTGGATACAACATCAAAATTTAATTTGTGCTCCTGCAGTGATTTTGTCATAGTTATTTATCTGTTGGTAAGGTCTTTCATTTGTTTGACAACCTGTGTAACACAACAGCTATTAACACCTACTCTTGGCATGCAAAAAATCCAAAGGAAAACGTGTGTCTAAAGGGCTTAATGCAGCCTCTTTTTCCAGGTCACCAATTTTTTTTTCAGGAACAACATCTCTTTCAGAAAAAACCTGCCAAGTACATAATTTTTTTACGAAAAAGCAGTGATCAACAGAGAAATACAATGTATCACAAACGCCATTTAATTATTGGATGATGTGCTTATTTCCACTGCTCTTTGTTCTGTAATCTCCTGTCTCATTTGATTTTTCAATAATTCATGATTTACAATTTGATTTGTCCACCTATTCAATTTTTTGATCGTTGGCATTCAGTAAGACGACTGATCAATCTATTCAACTGACCATTCTCTCCGAATAGTAGTAATCGGTTGGCAGCGAATAACCGTTACATTTCATTGGTTTTCGAATACAAATCAGAAAACCGAATACAGAATATTTGACCTTTAGTGGACAACCCTATTCCTTATTCTCTGCCAAAGTATTTAGAGATGCCTCCAGGTTGTCCTTTTGTGCCAAAAAACCCTAAGCTCTTGTCTGTGATACATTTATTACTTTTTGACTATATTTTTTTCCCACTCTTTCCAGCATCAAGATTTCTGAAACGATACTGATCTTCGTCGTTTACCCAATGTCGGGATTAAAGCTACCGGTTTTCGTCTTGTTAAAGAACGTTGAGGATATCATAAAAAGTCTGCATCTGTCTTTTCACCTCCTTTGTTATCAGAGCCACAAAAATGGAACTTGTTAGACAATGCAAAAACATGCATAACCTGCAGATAATGACCTTAAAGAAACTTACAATTTTCTGGATTCGGGGCAAGTTAAAAATCCCTTTGTTCACCACCTAATTCGATTTATTCATGTAACAGATCAAAGGGCACATTGAAGCGAAGTATATGAACGTAAGGTTGGTCTCACCAGCCGCCAAGAGCATTTATGGAAGCTCCTGGCCGCTCCTTCATATTTTTATCGGATTTATTTCACTGTTAAAAGAAATTTAAATTGTACGTAATTATCACTTGGTTTTCCTTAACTTAAACAAAAATCTTCAAGTTTTATCCTTGAATAATCTTTGGTTATTAATATTAATTCAATTCCTTATCCTACATTCGACACAGATAATCTTATGGAACCTATCGTAGATCAAGAGCAAATTATCACTGCACACAAATACTGTATCCTTCTTTTCATACCCTTAGGAATATTTTCGACATATTTCTTTTTATTATAAATCTATGCTTTCTACTTCATAAAATAATCTTTAAAAGACATAATGATCAAAGTAGGCAAGATTATTTTGGCTGCTTGGAAAGCATTCCAACATCTGGAATTTAACTAAGATCAGAACCATAGAAAGGAAGCTAAAAATTCAGTTCTTGCTTCTTTTGTTCGCACCTCAAGCGAACTGAATAGCAGATCAGTAGACAAATTGTGCCTCTTAAACTTGGCGTTATTAACAGATATTTGAAGGGTAAAAAAAGTTGGGTACTTGTTGTCTATCCCCCCACCACACCCACAAAGATTAGTCAAAGTCGTCATCTTTTGAGGTAACCGCGAGCACTGTGTGTGGACATGTCTAGACTATTTACGTAAATAGTTCCGCGAGGACTGTGTCTAGACATTCGACACATTGAAAACTATTTTCAATTAGACTACTGAGGTGGCCAATATGCTGCAATATTGTGCAAAATATGATCAAATAAGTCCCGTTGCCTTTGTCTCCACATCCACTCGCGTAAATATGAATCTAACATGTGACGCTATTTACATAAATAATTGTTGGTATTGAAGAAGTAGTGGATGTCAGGTGTAGCTTTCTAAAGTGAAGATGAATTTGTTAACTCTGTCAAATGTTGTCCACGACAAAGCGTCGAGTGTTGTTTTTGCAACAGAGAGAAATTCTACACAATCCCAGAGTTAGTGTAAATGATCATGATATGACACTACAATTAGGGGATAAAGGCGACAGATTGAGGTGCCGCTAACGTGACTGTCGAACGGAATACTTTGTTGAAGGCTCAAAACTACCTTACAGAGACATAATTTTATTTATATACTGCCGGTCTAAAGAATATACAAAAATTTCTTTTGTAAAGAAAGAACTTTGAATAGGAAAGAACGCCACGATTGATTTCAACAACTACCTAAGAGAAATGTGTGCATCGGACCTTCTTGCTAATCCCATAACTATTGGTGGTCCAAATATGACAGTGGAAATAGACGAATCGCTTTTTTTCAGACGGAAGAACAATCAAGGATTAATGTTGGGCCAACAGTGGTTTTTGAGTGTGTATGCTGTTCCTGCTTGCAGCGCGGCAACTTTACTCCTGATTATTCAAGCATCAATACATCCAGGAACCACCATTACATCGGACCCCTGGAGAGCATATGAATATCGTTGATCCTCAAACTGGAGCATACATGCAAAGCACAGAAAGGTCATGGAAATCAGCGAAAGCGCGTAATAAATGACACAACAGAACGCACCGTCACATGTTAGATTAATATTTGTCTGAGTGGGTGTGGAGACAAAGGCAACAGAATATGGACTTTTTTTATCATATTTTGCACAATATTCCAGAATATTGGCCACCTCAGTAGTTTTATTGAAAATAGTTTCAAATGTGTCGAATGTCTAGACACAGTCCTCGCGGAACTATTAATGAAAATAGTCTAGACATGTCTACACACAGTGTCAGAAGTCCGAGGAGATCTCTTGCACGTCCCAACACAACTTTTACCACCAGATATTGGAATATGAGAACTATGTATAGAGGAGAAGCAGCACATGTTGCGCGAGAAATGGAGGGTAGCAACGTGACTTTCTTGGGATTAGTGAGTGTAGATGGACAATGGCAGGCAGGATGAAGATGGCCTCGGTCCAGAAGCCAAAGGAGAAGGGAAATAAGAACTGAAGGAGGGTGGTCTGTATAGTTCAAGCGCGAGGAAATTGGAAGACACCCGGGCATGACGGAGTGCAGGGCTTCTGGATAAAGAAACTCAATAGAGTACATGAAAGGGTAGCCAGTCAGTTAAGCGATATTCTTGATGGGACAAAAGAAATACCAGCTTGGATGGCTTATGGAAGAACAGCGTTGTGTCAGAATGAACCAGCAAAAGGAAATGCTGTCGAGAATTTCAGACCAATAACCTGTCTTCCACTGATGTGGAAGCTGCTAACTGGTGTTATTTCGGAAGAGATGTATTGTTTTATGGAAAGCGAAAATTTGCTTCCGGAGGAGCAAAAATGTTGGAGACAGTCTTTCCCCACTGATATTCGTGATATACATGATTCCACTGTCTCTTGTCTAGAGAAAAGTGAATGCATCATATGAATGGAGTAAGAAAGAATTCAAGTTGAATCACCTCCTCTTTACGGATGATCTCAAATTGTTTTGAAAGAGTGAGGATCAAATTGGTAGCTTAGTACAAACAGTATTTGTGTTCAACAAGGATATTGGCATGCAATTTGGCTTAAAAAATGTGGAGTGATTATTTTGAAGAGAGGGAAGTTGATTAAGTGTGACGGAATTCATTTGCCCACGAAAGATATTATGAAAGAGGTAGATGAAAATTGGTATACCTATCTTGGAAATTTAGAGTTAAATGAGATTAAAGAGAAAGCGATGAAACTTAAGGTAGTATCTGAATATAAAAGACGTTTGAGGTTGGTGTTAAAATCTAAATTAAATACTAAGAATAAGATCCAAGCTATTAATACTTTGGCAGTTGCACTCTTAAGATATGGGGCAGGAATCATAGATTGGGAAGTTGATGAGCTGAAGAAGTTAGATAGAACGACAAGAAATACCTTAACGATGTATGGGGCGCTACATGCTAAGAGTGATGTTGATCGGTTATACTTGAAAAGAAAAGACGGGGGGAGAAGCCTGATTGTGATTGAAAAATGTGTAAGATTGGAGGAAAACAACTTAGGTTTACATGTTCGTGAGTCAGATGAATTGGTTTTGAAAGGGGTAAGAAAAATGGGCATAATTAGAACTGTCAATTTAGTAGAGAAAGAAGAATTTAAGAGACAAAATAAAACTAAAATCTAAGGTAAGCATGAAAAAAGAATGTGTGGGCAGTTCGATCGTGAAATGCCTGAGGAAGTAGATAGATAATTGTCTTGGAAATGGATTTTCCAAAGTGACTTGAAAATACAAACAGAAGCAACGATATTTGCGGCGCAAGATCAGGCACTAAGAACAAATTATATTAAACATAAGATCGACAAAACAACAGAAAATCTGACGTGCAGAATGTGTGGTGAAAAGGGTGAAACTGTACAACATATAATTTGTGAGTGCAAAAAGCTTGCTCAACGCGATTACGTCGTGAAAGGAAGGAGAAGTGGTATGAGCACTGTTCGGAGGGAGTAGTTGAAAATGATGACATGAAATTGATTTGGGATACTAACATACAGTGTGATAATGTTATTGAGACCAGAAGACCTGATCTAATTGTGGTTAATAAGAAAGGCAAATCTTGTATCATTATTGAGGTTGCTGTACCAGGAGATTGTAGGGTACATGATAAGGAACAGGAAAAGATTGAAAAATATCAAAACCTGAAAATTGAATTAAAAAGGCTTTGGTCACTGAAGAATGCTCGTGTTGTACCAATTGNGCACTGTTCGGAGGGAGTAGTTGAAAATGATGACATGAAATTGATTTGGGATACTAACATACAGTGTGATAATGTTATTGAGACCAGAAGACCTGATCTAATTGTGGTTAATAAGAAAGGCAAATCTTGTATCATTATTGAGGTTGCTGTACCAGGAGATTGTAGGGTACATGATAAGGAACAGGAAAAGATTGAAAAATATCAAAACCTGAAAATTGAATTAAAAAGGCTTTGGTCACTGAAGAATGCTCGTGTTGTACCAATTGTTGTTGGAGCTATAGGGTGTGTAAGCAAAAATTTCAAGAGATAGACTGACATGATGAAAATTGAGTTAGACATTGGTATAATACAAAAGACAGCCTTATTAGGAACAGCTAGGATTCTTAGAAAAGTTTTAGAAATGTAAGGAGAAGGAAACCTCTTGGCCTTTGGCTGCTAGTTGTCACTAGCCCAAGAGGAATAAAGCGGCATTAAGAACAGCCTGTGCAAATGCTACAAACTTAGATGATGATAATAATAATAATAGTAAGTTTGGTAAAAATATTGTGCAATTTGTACAACTTGTACATAATATCATTAGAGAAGTTAGTAGAGAAAAAATTGAGGACAAACTTGTGGAGATCAATAACTACGATCCCAACCAAAAATTTACCATGGAGAAAGAGCAAAATGACAGTATCCCATTTCTTGACATGCGAATCATACACAGAGGAGAACACTTAACATCAACGTGGTACAGGAAAGCTACGGATACAGGGCTGACCCTGAACTTCCACTCACTAGCTCCTATGAAGTATAAACGCTCTGTAGTTACCGGTCTTGTGTACAGGATTCACTTTGCATGCAGTACGTGGAAGAACTTTCACCAAAGCGTCGTCAAAGCAAAAACCCTCCTGGAGAACAACCAGTACTACCCATCATTTAATGATGAAATTATTGAGAAGACTCTGGACAAGATTTATCAACCGAAACCACCGACAGAAGAAAAAAGTAATGATGATAAAACAGAGAAAAAAACTTATTTTTCTTCAATATCGAGGGAAAGTGACCGAGAAATTTGAACCCTCGTTGAAACGCATTGGATAACCGTGCAAAATTGTCTCTACAATTAAGAAAATCAAAACAGTTCTACCATCATTAAAAGTACCCGTGGAAAAACCTATGCAAAGCAGTTTGGTATATAAAATTACGTGTTCTCGATGCCTATCGTGTTATGTGGGGCAAACTACCCGCCATCTGCTAACCCGTGTAAAGGAGCATAAATTTAAAGCCGTGGGACAGCATTTTAAAACGTGTAACGTAGAGCTATCAAGTCGACCAAGTCGGAATACAAGTTAATGACATTAGAGGCATTACTCATTCGGGAAATAAGACCAACATTGAATACAAAGGATGAGTAAAAAAGCCGCGAATTAGTCATAAAACTTTAACTAGTCAACAAGGTCCTTCAAGGGAGGTTTTTCAATTATCATACTTTATTCAAAAATATTGAAGATTTGAATTCACTGTGTTACATTTCGTTATAGTTGTGTATACTGTAGAGAGATGTTGATATGTGATGGGAAATATTGTATTCAGCAGTTTTACTGTTTTTGTATTTTTACCTTGTAGCCTAAAGATGAAGTATTAACTTCGACATATATTGCAAAATTAATAAAATAACATTGTTGGCTTGATTATATATCAATAATAGTTTACTATTATTGATATATAATCAAGCCAACAAGGTTATTGACCTTCGTTTTCTTTGTGGTCAGAAAAAGACTTTTTTTTCTCGGGACGACCATTATGAAAGAAACTCGTTTTCAATCGTGAACAACAACCACCAATATAAACACCTCCCTTTTGCAAAAAGAAACCTCCCTAAAGCTTCGCTTCGTTAATTTCGAGTTTGATCTCTTTTTTTTTAATTGCACATCGTACTCGTAAAGCGATTCTCAATCCTATACCTAACCTAACAAGAATACTAAAGGAAGTGCCCAGTCTAACATGGTAGGTGATATTTTAATATCGTTGTTTTAATTATTCTTAATTAAACAGCATGTTGCGCCTGATAAAGTAGACATGTTAGTCATTCACTCATATTGGTAGGGCTAGTATCGTTTGCTTGATATTGCCTGGCGAATTTCATACTCAAGGAACGCCTAATATGAGTTTTCAGTATCTGAACATTTAAGTTTATCACTTACTTGGTCTAGTGATATTTGATTCAAAGAAAAAAACCATTTTCGTTTTTTGTAAAAGCCACTCGATCCACGGTAAGGCGAGTTAACTTTATATTTGAGATTGTCTTGCCTACATTCTTAACTAAAATGACCTTTTTTTATGTTTGGGACGGTGTAAAGCAGTTTAACATCCTTAGCAGTTTGACCAGCGCAGCTACAAACCATTGCGGGGCTGAATTACGATTACTGTCGTTCAGGACATTTACTTGGAAAATGATCATTTGGTCATAAGAATGTAGAATGTAAAATGATCATTTCGTATTTTGAATGTGATTGTTTACATAAAGACTTAAGATTCAGCTAACAGCTGTTTTAAAACTTATTCTTTACACATCCCGTCAACAGTTGTTGGCTGCTAATATTCAGTCGCTGCCTTTGATAAAATATCATTATTAAACCTTAAACTAACAATATTGTTTGCGCATGTTATTATGCTTAAACTTAGTTTCAATGAAAGAGTATACGAGTAACAAGAGCAGAAAATAGGTTGCACATGTTCCACAAGCATCTAACGACACCTTGACAAAACGGTTCATGTTCATCGATGAGAAAAATACGAGAAGAGGCAACCGTAATAAGACAGTGCTGAAAATGTGATAGTGCAATAAGTAAAAAAGGGCAAGTCATTGGAGACATTTCTGTGAGAATGCACAAAGAGAAAGTTTTAGTTTCTCAAACTGACTTAGGTCCCGTAAGGTCTATTGGGTTAAGAACGTCTGTATGTATGTATGTAGTTGTTGGTTGTAAGACACTGCGTTTACCAAGTTTTTGAAATGGAACTGTCTACTTTTCATCTGCACTTTATTTATTAAGCAGATTAAAAATTTAATTACAGTAGGATAACTTATTGGCATAAACTAAGTAAAAAATACAACAGGATACATTTGAATATGCAAGTAGAGGCAATGGATTAGGTTGGAACAGCATTGCAAATGCAGGTGATACAACTCCTGTATGAAGCAAAATTTGACAAAATTATAGTAATCAGTGTAATACAGATCAATAGTTTACACTCAGCCTTATTCCAAAAATCCTTGTTTCTCTCCTATTTTTGAATTTTTTTAAAATGAAAAACAACGAGTTAAAGAAAAAATAATATTTAGTAAACAGTACCTACTTTATATCATTAAAATCTGCTATAAATCTAAATCAATTTGAAAATGTACTAAGTAATTTGATGCCCCTAAGGTTTCCACACATCATCACATCACCAATGCTACTCATTGGTGCATAGTTACTTGGCACATTCTCTTTCATCATCATCATTGTAATCAATCAGGTGTACCTGAATTCATGATCATCATTCTCTATGGGTCTCTGTTCTTCATCAATTTCTGAAGATTGGGCATTGGAAAACCTGTGTCTGTCTGGAGCATGGTAGCATAGTTAATGTAGGTTGGCCAACATTTCTACAACCATGGCTTGGTTTCCACAGCACAATGAGCCTGGCAGGTTCTGCACTTCTAGAGCAGTGACATGTGAGGCATAGTCAGCATACTCTAATGGTATCAGTAACTTTGGGTAGGCTTCCGTATAATTCTTTGTTTGTAACATGTTGCTTCCAATTGATGTTTCTTAATGTAAAAAAGCATACGAGTGTAGTAACCATTAACTTCCTTTTCTAATTTTCTTGTCAGGGTCCATGTTTCTGATCCACAGAGCAGTATACTTTCAACTGTGGCATGGAAGAAGTTGATTTTCTGCTTCCATGGTAGCAATGATCTTCAGACAATGTCTAGTTTTTGTTCTGCTGCTCAGCCCTTTGTTTTTCTTATTTTTAGGTCTTTTGCTGAATTGTCTATCCACGATCCTAGATATTGGAAGTCATCTACTTTTCCAATCTCTTGTTGATTTACTACTAATCTTCGGTTGTCTTCCATGTTGTAACACATGAACTTGGTTTCAGATTCATCAATTTGAAGACATACTTTGTTTGCAGATTTAACAATGAATGATAATAGTGCTTGGGTATCTTCAATGCAATCAGAAAGTAGTGCAATATCATTGGCATAGTCTGTGTCAGTTAGATATGTGGTTGTGGCTGATTTTGGCATTCATATCACTGCCAGTGATTAGCATGTTGTGTTTGGGTATAGATCTTATATAGTTAGACAGTGAAGTACAGAAGTTAGTTCTTTCCATTTTTCCTGTTGTATTAGTAGGAATATAATAGGAAAAAATAGAAGTTTCTGGATTGCCATTGAATGTTGCTTAGATTATTCTTGAGTTAACCTTTTCTTTTTGTGTTAGTGCTTTGTATGTGTTGGGACTGAGAAACAAACGAACTCCTCCAACAGATGTGTTTCTTTGGTTCTTGTCCACCAGGGTTGTTATTATCAGCCATTGTTTAGTGACTAATGTGTATTTGATGTCTTCTGTGTGGTAGATTCGGTGTTCTTGGATAAAAATTACACTTATTCCATATTTTTCGTGACATTTTTTTGTGTGTAAGTGTTCATACATTAAACTTTTTTAATTTTGTAAAGGTTTTTTCTCAAAAAATCAAGGTCAAGTGGACCATAACTCTAACTGCTTAACTTCAACCAAAACATTTTGGATGTCATTTCACAATATTGGTGTATATGTACCTTCAGCTTGATGCTGGCCCTCTGATATCTTGAGATATTATAGACAGCAGGTTTTGACTGATTTTTTTCCCACAAAAATGTACATTACATAGATAATTTTTGCAGGGATTATTTATTACTTGAAATTATCACTTGCATTATAGCTTTCAAAGCTGCTTTACATTTCTTTTAGTTTGGCGTTGCTAGAGAAGCATTTAAGAATGCACCTCCTTTACTCTCAATTTGCAGTATAGGCTTACAATTAGACCTGGCATTGTTGCTATCTTTAGGGGAACACATCAACTTTTGATGTTGATGACTTTATTTCTGATTTTCCTTTGTTTTAGAATGATTCACAGTTGTCCATGAGAGAAAAGGCAGCAAGGAAGAAAAGAGTGAAAGAACAACATGAAAACAATTATAAAGCAGGAAGTGTTCCAGTCACTGAAAGGCAATTACATAGAACTGGCATCCGTGGAAGGAAGATCTATATTTTCTTATTTTTCTTAATATTGCTCTTGCTTTTGTGCATCATAAATCTTATAGTAAGTTTGTTTGCTTATGCCTAAATATATATAACAGTAACCATGGTTGCTATTTTTAGTCATTCACATATAGAATATTGTATAAATTTGTATAACGTTTGAAGGGTGTTAAACTAACCTGACTGCAGAGGTAGATTAAGCTTGTCCAGAGGTACTGACTGATGACTTGGTTGGGACTCTGCATCAAGCTGATTTTAGTTACTGGTGTAAAGGGGCATATTTTGGCAATTTGCTTACACACTCACATAGTTATAATATGTATACAAATAAGTATGTAGATTTTTTTTGCATAAAGACGTATAGGGCCACATCCTATCAGTTTTAGAAGAAAATCATATCAAGCTCTGAAATTGTTCTGTAAAGCATCTGGAGTGGCTAGAAGGGCCAATTTCAGGAGTGACAGTCTCAAGTGTCATGTTGTGCTGATGCTGTAAGAGAAGTTGGAGTGACCTCTCCAGTGCGCAAAGCCTGGGTAAAATAGATTTAGAGGATAGACTGTTGCTCATGCAGCAAATTTCCCCCCTCTATGTTACTGAAAAGATCCAGTGGGAAGGGAGAGGCACAATTGGTTAGGAAATGCATACAACATAAATTTAACTTTGAAATTATGGAAATGGTTTATTATATTATAAATTATATGCTTCATATAAAAGTGAAGGGATAACATTGGAAGCCCATAATGTCTTTCTACACTGTAGTCCCTAACAATATAAAGTAATAATGGTAAATTAATTGTATAAATTACTACATAAACTATTGAGGTAAAGTTCATATAGGTGTTTACTTGTGAAGAGTGTAAAATAAAAATTCTAACAACCCTGCATATGCAGAAAAATCAGAATAAATAATTAACATATGCAGAAAAATCAGAATAAATGATTAACATATGCAGGAAAATCAGAATAAGTTAACATTTCAAACACATAATTAAAGTAATGTTGAATATTTTTTGGATAACATAGCTTTGATTGCCAGTTTCAGGTTAAGCAAAACATCAAATATAAAGTGTATGGAACAGACTATAGTGTCACCAATGACATGTGTAGTATTGAAAAATACATAGGAAAAAACGTGTGAAATTGTTCAGTTCATGAAAAATGATACAAAATAAAAATTATATTACACATTAATAAATGACTAGAGAAAATATAAAATGGTAATAGTCCAAAATTGAAGTATTTTATCAAGCCATTCACTAAAATTTTATTGAAATGATAAAATAACTGTTCATTTGCTGCCATTATACTGTATAATTATCATAATTAAAGTTTCCACACACTATATACAATACTTTTATTTAGATTACATGTAAAGTTTTTTCAGGAATAAGTCATCAAGCTTAGTAACCTTATTCTTATATTTATATATTTGTATCATCATGATTGACTCATTCACAGAAGGCTGAGCCCCTGCTTTCTTCTAAGTTTGTTTGTGCTATTTAACTTTTAAAATGTATGTTCCCCATTGCAATTGTGTTTCATTGTTGAGCAGTGGATGTGCAGTGCATTTACACATTTGGAAAACATACATGAAATCTGCAACAACATTTTCAGTTTGTTACCCATTTTGCAATAAGATAAGTGCTAGATAGAGATAACTGCTTTAATGATAGCCTACATTGGACTGGACAAAGCTGAGGAACAAGCTCACTGATTGGGTCAAGCTTAACAATGTAGGGGTGTCATAAATATGTTGTTCCCTTTAAAGCTTGGTAGAAAGAAATACTGTCTGTTGGTTTAAGTTGTATACACTGAAGTATCACTTCTTCAGAGCAGAACTATGAAATCATTTGTCATGGAGCTAAACATGAAGCCTTGTTTCAGCAATCAGTGGTCAGATGGTTGACATGCAGCAGTATGGAGGGGGGGGCATTAATTTGCCTCTGCCACTGCCACTGTTTGACCTTAAGATAGTAGATAACACTCAATTTATTTTGCTTGGTCAACATTTTATAAATGCAGACCTAAATAATTAGAAGGGAAAGTAAATGGTTGCATAAGACTTTTCTCGTGGCCCTGAAAACCCTTGAATTTTTTACAAGGCAGTAGAACATATGAGTTTATAGAATGCATTGAAGAAGTTGTTGAATCTTGTGAACTATATTTAATGTTCAAAATACTTACATTAAACTGTTGGTTGCTTGCCACCAGCAGTTAATAAATTTATTTGTATGGCTACAGAGGAGTTCAAAGCTATACCAGTTTGAATTGTTCATTCAATGGAGTCAGCAACCAGATATTCACTAAGGTCTATGATCAAGACCAAACACAAAACACACAATAATAGACAATAATCTTTCCTTTCTTGCTTGCATGATTTCTTACTCACTTGTTCACTTACTTCTTCACTTTTTTACATATTTACTTAATGATATCACAGGTTACTCTCTGGACTACCATTTTTCTTTTTTTATTACCAAGGTTTCTTGGCAATGCTGCTTTGAGTGGTATCTTATTTAATCTGATGACCCCTCCTGTGTTTTTCTTACAGCCAATAACCACCTTGTTTCAGTGTCCCGTGGAGTCTTTTATGTTCACTTTACGTAGAGAAAGCACACCAATAAAGCCATACACTGTGGGGGGGGTTTTCAGCTGAAGTTCTGTTTAACAATTTTACAATAAAATCATATACTCTTGCTTTGGATACTGATAAAATATTTACGTTTTTCTTTGAAGTCCCCAACCCCAGTTCCTAATGGTCTTCAGCAATATGTTTAGACCTAAAAAACGAACTTTATCCCATTAACTTGTGAAAATCAATCGAGTCTGTAACATCTTAACTGCTACTTTTATGCTGTTGACACCTGGCAGATTACATAGGTTTTGCAGTTGGCAATTATTGGCAATAGTTCACAAGAATGTTGGAGTTCTGGTTTAGTTTTTAGAAACAATTACTAGCTTGCACCTAGCATTTAGACCAATCATATGCCTAAGCTACCAAAAATTATTACCTCTAATGCCCCATCACTGATATTCTTTCTTTTCTACAGGTCTGTCTGTTGTTAAGCATTATACACTTAACTGTTTTTTGTATGTTAATAATGCCTATGCATTTGTCTTCTGTTCAGTTTCGGGATAGTTGTGACCTCCCACACCAAAAGATCTAAGATCAATAAAATATGAATACCATATTTCCACTCATAGACACTGCGGCGTCTAATAGTGGTGGACTTTTATTTCACATCAAATATTATTTTGTAGTTGATTGAAAATAACTGCAACAAAATCAGACCATTATAATTCAGCATTGATGTCTTAATCACTGTCTTCATCCAAAAGATGAAATGCTTGATCTTCTTTATCGGGATCTGTTGGTGGAAAAGGATTCTCTGTCATCGTCATCTCTTTTGCAACTTGGAGATGATCTTTATCAAAGAAGATTGACTTAAGCAAGGTGTTCCATCTTCGAAACAATGAAATAAATTGTCTTGGCTACTATTAACAAATATCCTTTTGATAGTATTGATGAAGGATAAAAGGAAATACTAAGGAATTGTACATTATTTTGTGTCTGCTCAATTTTTTTAATAAACTCCGCTTTTTATGCTGCGGCATTTATAAAAGGTTAGGTGTTTATAAGAGGAAATACAATATTGTTTCTGAGAAGTACTTTTATCACGACACATGAAATGAAACTCGCAAGCACAATCACCTAGAGCATACAATGAGCTTAAAGGAAAATAAAACATAGTAAAAAGTAATGTGAAGAAGAACTGTTGGAAAGCATTTTAAGCAAGTTTTTTAAGTTTGTAGATTTATTTGACAAGAAGCCTGAGAGAGATATTTTGGGTGACCGTGGTTAACCACGGTATCTCTCTAACTCAGATTATGCAGGTACATTTTTAAAGGAACAATACAGACTTTGTTCAGTAACTTGGCACAACATTAAAATTTATTTTTTAAGAAACCAATTCTTTTAGTGTACAGGGTGGCCACAAAGTTCCTGGTCACCCTGCCTTTATGCATGCATTTACTGAAACCAATGCATAAATTTACAAAATTGTACATGAGACTTGTAGAAGAAAAGAAGGGCTCATCGTTGATCAATAAATTTTATTGAAACAAATAATTATGATATCCAATGATCAATCAATAAAGTGACGATGAATCACACTATCATGGATCCAATATGTGTGTTCACTGTCATTCTCAACACACAAACGAATGTGTCTCCAAGTGCATGCTGAAATGTGTTACAAAACAAAAAAAAAACAAAGATAAAAATACCGTACATAATTGCTATAAATATTATGATCATCGTGCACATATTAAAGAAAAGGGATTGCATAATGTGAACATCAGTTATGAATAACGACCAGGGACTTTGGCCATCCTGTATATGCCCATCAGTTTGCACTTGAAGTGTTAGGAATAAATCATAAATTATTAACCTGGGTTTGTTTTGTTTTTTGTTGTTGTTTGTCTGTTTGTTTTTTAGTATTTTTAGCTCTAGCATACATAATGCCCTTTTTGGTATTAACCTGCAAGATATGGCACTGTATCGGCTAACATGAAAGGCCTAATTATTGAAGACAAAGGTAATTAGGTGTAATTAATCAAAGTTCAAAGAAGCGCAATAATTTTGTCCCTTTATTTAAGGCTTTAATTGTGATGTATGAAACACTGGACATCAGCTATGCAGGAATGAAGACACTGTCGTTTGAAAAAGATGGAAAGCTGAAGTGGATGATGGATTCTGATTTGGAGTTTGTTTTCCCACATGATGGAATTATTGGTGGCTACTTGCAGCAGGATCTTGATTTTTTTGGAGAAGAACAAAATGTAAATTTCAGTTTTTCCTCATTCTTTTTTTTATTTCTTGATTCTCGTTAATTAAATCATGAAGAAGTACCTATTAATGTCTCAGTATTAAATTTTCCAGAATGTGTCTTAACATATTCACACGCACACACACACACACACACACATATATATATATATGTGTGTGTGTGTGTGTGTGACGTCAAAACAATACTCCAGCCGTGACATTTTTTAGAAGTTTCATATTGATTTAGTCGCCTTTTTACTACTTTTAACTTTATGTTTATGTATATGTATATGTATAAATATATATATGCAATCTATGTCTCCAAGAGAAATTTGCTATTATTTCTCTTGGAGACACAATATCAAGTTTATGATGCTAAAAATGGTTCCACAATCTAGCCTTTACGAGGTAAAGGAAAGCAACAGCAAACAACGACGTTGTTTACCATGTTAGGCAGCTAGGTGAATAGATTAATTTAAATTTAACTAAATACCTTATCATCATATGATGCACAGCTGGAGAGTACTTTTAGTACTCTGCACTGGAGTGTGAATCTTCGCTTTATTGATCTAACTAATAAGTTTGAACTTTGTCCATTTAGGTAAAGTCGATTGTAGATGTAACAGCCATGGCAATATTAGTGAGCTTGGGTGCATTAACATATTTCATAGCAATATTAGGATCACACATGTGTTATTTTATAGAAGTTCTAAAAATATAATTGTTGCAGACAAAGATGACAATCACATGGCATTCTTCATTTCAAGGGTTGATACATTATGAAAGTAATAACATTACTTTGATATTATCTTTGATATTTTCACACCATTTTTAGTGTCGCAAATTAATATAGCAGATCGCTCGAACAGTAGACACCGTCACTAGTCTGATTATTATTGTACGATCTGAAGGATTTTATATTCTTACCATATATTGCACCAGTTATCAAAATATGTGCACAAATTTCTAATATACGTTAATGACTAGAACTTACCACATATATTATGAAAAATAACCTCACAGACACCAGGAGCTGCATCCCAACATACTACTATAATTTTAAACTGTCAGTTTTCACTGTTGGTTTTGTTTGCCTGGTAGGTACAATTTCTTGCTGGAGCAACACAGAATATGTCTTCAGGTGGGTTAATTATCTGTTAAATTGGGAAATTAGTGACTGTTTCATTTATTGTATATATTCCTACTAATTGTCTGTTTATATACTTAGTCTCTTTGAGATGGATTCAAGCCAACTAGACGGGGGAACTAAAGTAGAGTCTAAATAAATAGTCTTAGGCTAAAATGAAAGCTTAATACCTTGATTATGCTTGATTCGTTATATGAGATTACCTTTGTGGACAATCCGAGAGTCGTTTTTAGTAATTCTTTTGATTTTTAATTGTATTTATTTAAAAGATGACAGACCCAAATGACCTGACAGTATAATGCTCTGTGCATATAGACAAGTCTACTGCATTTACCATTTACAACTTTTTTTAACGTCATTGACCCCTAGTAATTGAAGCTTAGACGGTACCCTTCAGAGGGACTTGGGTTTGCCAGTGAGGAATTTCTTTGCCAGATGCCCTTCCTGACGCCAACCAATGGCTTTTTCTTTTGTAAAGTTCCAAATTCATGCCCGCTCGGGAAATGGAACCCGGAACCTCTTGGTTACTGTCCAACTGAACTAGTTATTACGCCACGGCTCCTCTATTTTCCATTTATAACTTATCGTACTAATTTAAAGTTGTTGGCTGTTTCACATTTTTAAAAGGTATGATACTATAAATTGCAGTAGCCTCAAACAGAATAAGTTTTTAGATTTTTGACACGCTCTGCACAGCATTTACTTACTGTTTCTCATTTTAAACAAGACTGTCATGTTTAAATACACAAGAAAATGAAATACAGACGCAATTAGAAATATAGTAATACATCAACAGCATAAGCTACTTATTTAGCTGCACTAAAAGCATTCCTTTAACCATTGCGAATCAGCTATGTACGAGAAAACTAATCGACAATCAAATTACTATTACTGAAAATCAATTCAGCTGAACTTAATTCCTTGTTTTACAAGCAATGATTGTATTTCATTAAAATAATTGTTATTATGGAAAATATTGCAAAAGTCAACTAGTTTTTGCATTCCTTGTTCTTTGTCTTTGGGCAATATCCCGTTCGGGGTTGCCCCAGCGGATCAGCCGTCTCCAGCCTATTCTGTTAGTCACATTAGCAGCCCTCGCACCAACAGACTCCATATCCCTGTCAATCACATCCTTCCTCCTTTTCCTCGGTGCCCTCTTTCCTACATAACCTGCATCACGCCTTGCTATGAGCTTTTGCATTCATCCGGCGTGAAAACCTTACTGCCGCTGTTTGGGGTGGAGGAGTAATTTATATTTTTCTGTGTGCGGAAAATCAATTTTGACTTATTGAACTTCATTTTATTTGATGACGGAAAGTTGAGCAAACCTATAACCCTGCAACTCTGGTATGTCATGGTTTGTACTGCCCCACTTTGGTGCAGGGCAACAATAGTGTCATTTTTTTAGTTCGACCTTCCCGTTTGTGCTGTCCATATCATTATATTCTCGAATAATGTTTGAATTTTTAGTTTCTGTTGGCCCAGAAGGAACAACAATACAGGTAAAGAATTCGTTTAAATTTATTGACGCTGAAGCTAAGAAAAGAATTTTAGAGCTCAGCAAGGATTCCAAGTTTTCTGTTACTGGTATGGAAACAGGACCAGATCTCAAGACTACAAATCTGAAAACTGGAAGGGTAAGTTCACAAGTCAATTTACAGCTTGCCTCGTCATCGTAGAGTATTGCCAGAAACTGGGAGATATTTTACTTCCGTTTTATATGCGTGTTTAGAGGTTCTGACATCTTATTGTTTAAATGCCTTTTTTTGTACCACAAACAGTCTCAGAAAGCTTGAAGATCCGAATTTTGGGTGAACCGTCATCTTATATTATATTGCTTCAGTCTTTGATAAAGATAGTATCTTTGAAGTTGTTCTGTTAAGCTTTCCTCACTGGTAACAGCTCAGTTTTGTTGCATCCCAATTGAATTGTTTCTTTAAGCGCCTTCATCCTCATGCAGTTGTTGCCCCTCCTTGTAACATCTTCCCATGAATGTATGTCTTTTCCTTCGACGACTAGATTGCGGAACTCTGGCTCCGCAGTGCTTTCCCTGATCATATGACCTAATGTTTTTAAGCCCATGGTCAACGTTGTTCTCTTGACCAACCTTTAATACCTTTCTGATTTTTCTTTCTTGAGCGTTATGAAGTTTTAACATTTTGTCGAACCATGGTGGACGCTTTCGATTGAGCCTTCATTTTACTCAACGCAGAGGCACTTGATCATTTTTATATGGAAAAAAGTGGCCAGTTAAATTTGCTGTTAGTTGGATTTAAACCAGGACCTATCATTATCAAATAGGAACATATTTGTTTACTGTTTGACAAGAATTTAATTCGTTTTGCATATCATTTGCCCACTTGGTTGTGGTACTTTTTCACCCGTTTCCAATTATATTTTGCCAAATACAGTTTGATTTACTTTATTTCATCATTTTTATGCTTTTTGCAAAATACCTTTCCCCGCCTCATTCAGCAGTTGAAGTACGTATTGAGGGGTAAAATTGTATGACATTGGCAATTAAAGAGCTCTTTGCCGTAAGTCATTTCATTGATATTCCATATTTGTTGTTGATTAAACTTTTGCCAATAATGGGGATACTTTCTTATATCACTGCCTGTTGCATACCCGTATCACTAGGCAGGAGGGATGGAGTGTATGTAAGCCTCCACAATAACCGACCGAAAGAGTTTTTAATACGGAATCAGAGTCACAATGTGGGAAAGGCATCAGAAAGGAAGAGAGAAAAACCGACTTGCGAACTACGATCGTCGACGAATCTGGCAAGTCCTCAGCCAGGCACCATTTAACCCATTTATAAAGAACACCCAGATTTACACCAGTATGGACCATTGTGACTGAAGAAGCAGTAAGGTCCTTGAACAAAGATGCATGGTGGTGGAATGAAGGAGTACAGAGTGCACTAAAAGCAAACAAAGAAGCTTTTAAAGGGCACAGTTGGAAGTCACAGTTGGAACAAGAGAAGAGTACAGAAAGCAAAACCAAGTAACAAGAAGGACTGTTGCAAAAGTAAAGGTGCAGGCTAGTTAGAAACTGTATGAAGAAGAACTCGAAAGCAAAGAAGAATAAAAGAAAATATTCAGGATGGCAAATTATAAACTTTCAAGATTTATCTATTTGTATATTGTCTTTCTGATCATTTGTACCATTCTTATGTCTTGGCTGGCGGCATCATACATTTTTTATTTCGCCTTTACTTTGCCAGAGAAAGAGACAGAGACAGAGAGATAGAGAGGGAGAAAGAGACAGAGAGAGAGAGAGAGAGTTAGAGAGCACAATTATTACTGACTAGAGAGGATCATCGGAGTAAGCCAATAGAGGAATACAAAGAGCCTTTTAGAAATGGATAGATTGTACTTGTGTTTGGTGTGACAAGAGGGAATCGACCAGCTTGATAACCAAGGTGTACAAGTGTGTAATCGGGGCAGTACTACTTAATGAATTGAAAACGCTAGCACTGGGGAAAGCAGAAGAAAGGATATAAGGAAGCACGCAAAGGTAGTCAAAATTAGTGTTAAAGCACGGGAGTTCCGGCTACGATGGTTTGGGCATATCACAAGAATGGAGGAAGGGTGTGCACCGAAACAAGTCATGCTAGTGACAGGAAGGAGAAGCAGAGAAAAACAAAAGAAACGATGGAAAGATAAATTGAGAGAAGACATGTTGGAAAATAGAGCTCGTGAGGTGCAGGTGCTGGACAGACCGGCATGGAGAAGCATGCCCCGAGCAGCCGAGTGAACAAGAAATAGAAGAAAAAGAAGAAGAAGGAGAAGAAGTTGTTACAGTTGTTACTTTAAATTAAAAAGTATGAACGGATGCTAAAGTTCGATGCTTGAACTAAAACGTTTCGTAAAATGTAGATGAACATCCAAATCTTACAGTGGTCTATTAGGCCATGCGGTTCTGTTAGGTTAGAAAGTCCAGATGTGTATTGAAACTAATTTGCCAGTATTGATGAAAAAGTGGTGAATGCACTCAACTTGTTTATGTTTCCATTTCTTTTTATCGCAAATTGAGAGAAAGAGGTCTTAAGAACACAAAGAGACACATAGATTTAAGAATGAGCATAATAAATATTAAAACAGTGACTGTCAGCTTCATATAAGGTATTTTGGCCAATAATCTGACGAGAAATAATCTCCATATATGGAGGTTATTACTAGTCAGGTTATTGGGTACGGGATAGTTCTAGTAGATAGGACTGCGCCAGCATTCGCATTCCCATTCTTCAGTTACTCTGAAAGTCTCAATTATTACAATTTAGAAGAAAAAATGTAATATCTTTCGCCCATGACACTTTTTCCATAGATTGTAGCAGATGATGATCAAAGCCTTAGGATAGATGCAAAAGATTTAAGCTTAACTGGTAATGAAGGCATCTTCATGGATGGAAAAACTATTGATTTCAAAGCGGAACAGAACGTCGTCTTGTCAGTAAAGGAGGCAGATAACGTAAGTATTATTTATATCTATTTTTTTACCTGTTTTGACGAACTGCTATTTGCAACACATCTCCCCTCTTCCCTTTTAACTTCACCCTTCTGCCCCAGAAACTCACCATTTTTATGGTATCGTTACTACGGTCGATCTTGAGCCCGTTCATTCTCCTCCTTCCATTTGTCATTGACTTTCAACCGCCCTCTTTTTTCACCCGCTCATTGTCCATTTCCTCCCTACCATTACTATCTATTGAGCTTTCTGTCATTGCTCTGTGGCCAATTTCTCTGCACCCATTATCCTCTCTCCCTCCCTCCTCTCTCTCAATCTGTCAGTCTGCCTGTCTTTCTTTCTTTCTTTCTATTTTCTATCCTATCTAACCATCCATCTATCCATCCATCCAGCACTCACACACACACCGTTAAAGTCTAAGGTTCAGAATGATCAAAATTGAAAGAAAGAGGATTTTGAAAAATACCTAAGATAAGTTAAGGTGTTCATTACACTAATGTGTTGCATCCTGTTCTGAGAATTGTGAATTTCGTATCCCTCAGAATTTACTACAGAATCGTGGAAAAATATGTCTCACCACAAGGGACTGGAATTAGCCTACATAGGAAAATTGATCCCTGTGTGTGAGTAGATTGGGTTCAAATTGCTCTTCTTGAAATTATTACCACCACAGATGCTGTAAATTTATAGGTTTAAGCCCAAGCGGTAAGGATAAAGAAAAGAATGTGTCTTTAGTGTGAATTGTCAGCAGATAATGGTTATTGTAGATCGAAAGTTTTTTTAATCGTACAATAGGAGAATTTCCTTGTATCTCTGATATTCCAGGCAGACCAACCTTCCTAACAGTACTTAACACCATAGACTTTAATGCCAAATATGGAAGAAAAATACATTCTTAAACACCATTCCTACCCGCTCCTGAGAAAATGTGAGGTAATAGCACTACTAGAAAATGGGAGAAGCCGAAAGGAAGAAGAAGGAGGAGAAGGAGGAGGAAAACGAAATCTTTTATTAGAGGGTACTTGGTATCTGTTTAATGATTGTTTGTTATTTTTTAATATATCTTTGTGACTTTGGCATTGTTGGTGTAACCATGATTTGGCAGATAAGCAAACTTTTCTATCCAGAGGAGGCATTTCTTCCTCCTTGCTCTATTGGAAACCAGTTGTTTTACAAAAGTCAGGCTTGACCATCTGCATGTCTGATCTCCTGCATTCAACTACAGTTTCAATTGTACTGTAATGCTGTTGTTGTGACAGTGCAAAATGCACATGAAACTCGTTGGTATTAATGCTTACTCACCAACCCATCCAATGGTAATCTTGAGTTGAATCTGAAGTTAAAGAACATGAACTTGCAAGAGGGATGGGTGGCAGCATTTAACATTTTACTATCAATACACGCTTTGTGTTTACTACTTTTTGTGTTTGTACAATTTACTAGTTCTTTAGATTACTGGTGTTACAATGGTTTCTTAAACTTTGCATAGCACAAGGCGTAATACTGTACTATGCATTATTTGGTTGATGTTTTTTACATTTCAACAAGAAATCGAAAGTATAAGTTAATCTAGGCTGGCAGATAGGATATATTTAAATGCCTTTTTTGTTGGAAAATTCAACGATAACAGCATTAAATGGATAACTAAAATAACATGTAAGAAATTGGCATGTGAAGAAGGAAATTGCACAGAATGCTTGTAAAATGTCAGTTGCAGTTGGATAAGAGAAACTTGTCAAAGTCCATCACAAAAGTCTTTCTAACACCAGTGTATATTTTAAGTCAAAAATTTTCATCAGAGGCCACATGCAGCTTTCATCTGCGATGTTTACTTACCTCTTTTCCCACCTCTTTTCATTTGCACTTTTAGGGTGTACAGTTCAATGCAGAGAAAGAGATTCAACTCATGAGAAATAGACTGAAGGATACAACATCGTCTAGCCTAACATTAAACTCTGGTGTCATTAAATACCGTTTATGTGCTTGTGCAAACAATGGTAGACTTTACAAAGTGCCTCTGCAGTCAGGAGTAAGAATCACCTGTGCCATGGCCAAAACAGACCCCTGTGCTTAATTAGTTTTGTTGTTTTTAAAAAAAAAGAAATTCACCCTCAAATGAAAATTAGTTTGATACTACCGAGTGACATTTGATTTTGTGACCGCTCTGAAAACTTGACAATTTCACTCTGGAGCTTTATTTTGGAGTGGTGTGTTTTGCAGATTTTGGTTTGGTTCTTTCCACATTTATTTTATTAAGTCTATTTTGGATTTCGTTTTCTTTCACATCACTGACCGAGTCTCCTTTGAGACCTAGGGTGAGCAAAGCAATGGTATTATTCCATTGTGAATTATTATTATTATTATTATTATTATTATTATTATTATTATTATTATTATTATTATTATTATTTCTTTTCTCAATCGTTTTTTTAACCATTGATGGTTGTTGAGTTTATTTCTCATTGTTTTTTCATCAGATTCAATAAGTTTTTTAGCTTATGCTTGCAGTTGTATTAGAGCTGTATGTCGAACTTGAAGTCAGTTGGCAGATCATTTACACATGTATTTAGATATTTTCCCTTTATTTTTTTTCACTTTTACTTTCTTTACTTCGCTAAATTTATTATCTTTACTATTATTATTATTATTATTATTATTATTATTATTATTATTATTATTATTATTATTATTGTATGTAAGTATATGTTGTGCTCCAGAATAAATATAATTAAATTTGACCGTAAATTTGTTAAACATAGGGAAATGCTTCTTTCAAACACCTCATCCTTGTCCCCATATGGCTTGGCAATGCCACATATATGAGGTATGGAAAAGTAGCATATCAATCGAATAAAAGCATTAGAATGCATTAATGAATCGCTTGTATTAGAATGCAGTTAAAGGATAGACCAAGGTTTGGAAGCCCACCTACTCGTAAGAATAACCGTGAGTATTGCAGATGTTGAGATTTGTAGACAGTATGGATTGCATACTCTATGTATTTGTGTGAGGGTATAGGTGTGGGTTTCGTTTAAACACCTTTTCGTTACATTTAGTCCTGAACCGCACCTTCCAAAAAAACCCACTTTCCTTGGATCATTAAAGAGTTTTTTAATTGGTCTATCCTGAGGTCAACCAATTGCCTTTTGGATGATCTCAGAGTTCCTCTATGTGTGTGTATATAATAGATTTCCTTCGTTTTATTCCATAGTTTTTATTGAATTTTATTTGGTGTGGTAAACTAATACATGGTAGGATAATTAATCTTTGAGTAATGTTTCACATTTCAAACGACTGTGGATAGTGTATATAGGTATCCTTTTTAGTAAGTTTGGTGTAGAATAAATGTTTTGTTGTGAATGCACATGCTAATTTTTTATTCAGCCAGAAAGAAGGAATAGGTACTCGCGTTTTCTTTGCAGTAGCTCTTCGGTTAGGTTGATAAACACATCGGTTAGTTTTGCCTAGCGGTTTCATTCGTCTCCAAACTCGTGTCTTGCAAAAACATGTTCAAATTAAACATCCTCCTCCCTTTAACAGAGAGAATATTTGGGTGCATCATCTCCAATGTCAAGGCTTAAATGCGTAACCGAACGCGTGGTAAATTAATACTTTACTACTTAGCATCTGGCTACGATTTTAATGTGGTTATGTGATTTAGATATTGATTTAAAAACCCAGTGGTAACTTCTTTTTCTTAAGTTGTAATGTATCAGGTAGCTACATTACTTTAAAGAGGTTGAAAAGAAAACTAACTGTAATTTAACAGAGACCAGATTTTTACATTTAGCCCAAACAAACTGTTTCTGGGGGTGGGGGGGGTTCCAATGCACGTCAAGTAAATTAAGTACTTAACTCAGCTGGGTTTTCATGAATTTCACCAGCATATCCTCAAATATTCAGTTTTGGCACGGTATATGGAATAATTGATACTGCTTCGCATCGGTTTTCGTTTAACCAAATGTCGAAATATTGAGAGCTATAGGGCAATAATGCCATATTTGTGGTTATGTTATTTATTTAATTTTTTTAGGCTTTAAGGTTAGATTTGTAGTTATTAATGTACCCCTAATCCTTTGAGTTAAACCTCCCCACGACGGCGCTTATCTGGCTTATTTATCCTTAGATGAGATGGTCATTGTAAGCCTCCAAAGGAAACCCCACTTCGAAGCAAGCAACAGTCGGGAAAGGAATTTGTTGACAGTTTTTTTAACCCATTCTTGTTGTTATACGTTTTAGTTGGGTTATTTTCTTTGGTTGTTTCAGAGTTTTTTCAGTAAAGCGTTTGTGTAGTTTATGGTTGAATGTTTCGTTTCAAGTTCATGCGAGGTTGATTGTTCTCATTTTTTCATAGACATTGATCGATGCTAAAGGGGAATTTACGACCAGGTAAAAAGCCCCTGGGGAATAACCTATTTGTTTTGTAACCTAAATAAAAGGTAGTTCTTAAGGAAGTGTGATCTTGGAAGGTCCAATTTTAGCTACTTGATTCAGTTTATTGAGGTCGCTGTATATTTTCATTATGGTGTGGGTTTTTTTTACTATTATATTTTGTTCAAAACAGAAAGGACAGGATTTATCAGATTTCCATGATTTCTTTGCTTGAAATATAGTTCCTCAGTTTTGTCGTTGGATTTGTTCTGCCGCCCTACCCACATTGGACATCGGTTACAAAACAAATTTTTACGTGGCCTATTTATTACTGATGCAAGTAGCTTTTTATTGGAACCTGGTTTTGTGACATACGGCTAACGTACATTTAAAGAGCCAACGATTTTTCCTTAAAAATCAGAAATATTTACATGTATTTTTTGTATTTATTGTATATTGGTTTTGTACTGTTTTATGAATATGCACCAAAGTTTTTAAATATCCTCGTACGAAGAGTGTTGTAACGCATTCCTCGAACACCAGAGATAAATAAAATTTGATGTTGAGCGCCAAAAACTTTTTTTTACTGTTTTACTTGCTAGACCCGTATGAGTGCGGTGTTTTACCGGTAAAGTAAATCAAGTACAAGGGATGTTAAACGAGTTGTTCTGGCCCAGGAACTTTACCGTCTTTAAATTTTATAAGGATTCCGTACCTGGACACATCATTAATACCCATGGATTAATAGCTTTTTGAAGACCTTTTGAATTAGAATTAGAATTAGGGTACTTAAATGCTACTGGTGGTCAAGTCTACTTTTATGGTTGCGAGAGTTGGACTACCACAAAAAGTCTGGAAGACAGGATTAGAGCAGTAGAAATGTGGTTTCTAAGGAGAATGTTGAGGGTATCATGGACAGACAGGATAACCAATGTGGATGTTCTGCGCAAGGCAGGGACTAATAGATGTTTATTACAGACGGTCGTGAACTGGCAGATTCTGTTTGTAGGCCAAATGATGGGGAAGGAGAGGCTTGAAGAGGTTGTGCTGACTGGTCGTGTAGAAGGAAAAATATGAAGGGGAAGACAAAGAACTACGTACTGGGCATGGTTAGAAAGTGCAACTAGTTGGAGACCCACTATGCTCACTCAGGGTCTGAAGAACCGCCAAGAGAAGGGTGTCATGACTGCCGCCTATGCCAGAATTCTGGCACGGCATCCAGATTGGTTGATTGATTGTTTTGTTCCAAACCATAATAAAATACCTCTGACATAGAAACGGTTCTCACGCAGAAACACGTGATGGATAAAGCTGCTCTGTCTTTTAGATTGGCCTGTACAGAGTACTTTTCATTCAAAATGAACAGTGCAGTACTTTATTTTTTTTACCTTCGTTAATATGGCCAGCTGTTACGGTAACGTACAATTGCTCTCGACGTCATCTCAAGATAATGGGTGGTTTTCCCGTCGCGTCAAATATTTAGCATTTTTTTGACCAACGATTTCGTTTTTACTCACGATTTTAAGGCATATTTCAATAATTGCTACGTATTATAATTCAAGCAATTTTTCCCGCGGCGGTGATTAATATTGGTTGTCACGTTTGCCCTCACCCCATTGTATCGTGAGTATTTTAACCATTAACTTGCATCTTCTTCCTGCCCCTCAGCGGTAACCAGTGATGTACAGGTTAACACACAGCATTGGAATGCCATGAATTCATAAGTTAATGCTTTTCTTGAGGGCTTCAAAGTATCGTAATTTTGTCATGTCGAGTTTTAATTTGAGGCTTGGGAATATAGTTGACAAACGTACTAACCGCTGCACAAAAGTTTTCATGACAAATGGAGAAGTAAACAACAGGGGTGCACAGAGCCACTTTGAAATCTTTGTATAGAGATTAGGCTGGCTAGACACCCGATAGGAACATACCCTGTGTCTACTACGCAGAGATATTCGTTATGCAGTCTTAAATACCATGAATTCGTCATGGATGCTTAATTGGTGAGAATACCTTTGTTCAGTCTTTGTTCAGCTAAGGTAATTGTTTTTGAACAAAACCTGACTTGTCCCGAGTTGATTGCTTGCCATAAGAAGGTGAAACTGCTCGTCTTAGCAAATCATCGCGAATGTATTTACCATCTTTCATTTTTACTTTTAAGCTTCGTATGCAATGGGTTTAGTTGGTTAAAAACAGAGGTAAGGTTACTTTTTCACATGTGAATGAATTAAGCAAGAAATATGAGATAAGCGAGTTGTGATATGCGCGTTATTGTTAGCGAACTCGGTTGGTTCTGACCAAGGAATCCTCAAAGTTAATCCCTCGATACTACGTACATGTATACATACAGATATCTATACATTACATACATACATACATACATACCTACATACATACCTACATAGGTTCTTAACCCAATAGACCTTATGGAACTCTAGGGTACTGACTAACATACAAGTCAGTTTGACAAACTAAAACTTGCTCTTTTTGTATTCCCGCAGAAATGTCTCTAACGACTTTCCCTTTTTTACTTCTTGCGCTATCACATTTTCCAGCACTGTCTTATTACGGTTGCCTCTTCTCGTATATTTCTCATCGACAAACATGAGCTTTGTTGTCAAAGTATCGTTAGATGCTCGTGCAACCCATTTTCTGTTCTGGTTTCTTATATACTCTGAAATTGCAACTGAATTTGTTATGTTCAATATCTTATTGGTGTATTTTCAAGCCCAGTTTATTCTCTCTATATCATTCTCACTTTTCGCTAACTCGATCTCCTTTTTTGATGACATTCTTGCCATTCCGCCACTAACCGTACGACTCAAAAGTTGAATATGTGTTCTTTGAATCTTGGCTTACTGTGTTTGCGTCAGTGCCCAGGTCGTACTGCAGTAACAACCTGCTTCGGACATAGTTAATAGTTGCAGAGCATTTTCTTAAGCTCAGAGGACTTCCTGTTTGCAAATGCAATTCACCTATCCAGTTCTTTTTCTGTTGTTCCTGGTTCATTGCGATAAGGGCTCTAAGATATACGAATTCAGTAACATTTGCGATGGTTTTTTGTCAATGATGATCAGCTGTTTTGGATATTCCTCCTATTTAGCTTTGATATTCAGGATCTTAGTCCTGGTCTTTTCTGTACTAATGACAAGACCAAATCTCTTTAAAAAATCATTTAATACATCTGCAATCAACTGCAATTTTTTAGTGTTCTGTTGTGAGTGCCAGATCATCTGCATAACCTAGCTCATGCATACCTCTCACAACCTCTGTATGGGATTTGATTATTTCTCTTTTCTTGCTTGATCGTTGATGCGGAATTTTAAACATACCCAGTTGCAGTTCTGCACGTTGGTTGTGATTACGCATTATGTAATCCAAGAATAGATTGAATGAACACGGTGAGTCCGAGCCACCGTGTTCGTGTCATGTTCAATGACATCTGGTGCCTCACACCCGATGTCATTTCAAAATAACCGGTTTCACCTGCAGCTCCAATAACAAATTCCTCCGCAAACCATCTCGCTTTAGTTAAACCAGATTTTTTAAGTACTAAAGTCTATAACCTGGTTCGAGGCTTACGTTTGGTCAAGATGCCCCATTTCGATGTTTGTTTTTCTTTCTTGTTTGTTCGTTTTTGAGACCGCAATTGACTTAAATTGTCTGCGCTTAAGAAGAAGTAAAGTCAGGAATGCAACCTTAAAAGTACAGCATTTCTACTTATAAGACTTTTTGTAAAACAGGGACAAAAAAATGAAATTGATTGTCTGTGTTTTCTAGTGACTGACATGGTGTGAGTTATTTAAAGTCTAAATCCTTTCAACAGCTTGTATAAACAAGTATTGTGAGTCGACTAATCAAGCTTCATAGTCAACCAACTTAATTTGTCCTTTCTTCTTTCGAAGATAACAATAATCCCTTTATATTGATAGACGTGCCGCATTCCGTTACGGTTTTATCTAATCTGGCAGCTTATTGAGTTTATTACCGTTTATTTTTTTCCAGGCACGTTTTAAACCAACTGAAGCAGTATATGTGCCAATGGCGGTCTAAGCTCTAGAAACAAAACAGCGTGTTCAACGCCAAAAGTCGCAGTTTGTACAGATAACCCTGTTAGAGAATAAAAAGTATCTGGGTAAAACTTGATCAACTGACATGAAGAATATCTAAGGAAAACAACAGAAAGGCCAGACAAGTTCCAGCCTACTACGACAAGTAACGAGCAACCGATTGGATGCTTTATTTGTCGAATGTCGGACGCAGTTTGTTACTCAGCTGCTGAGTACGATGCTCCTGTGTGGTGTACCCACTTGCTTAGACATGGCATTAAAGATGTATACAACATTTAATTTCCCCCCAGTTCTCTCTAGAATCTATCCAGCCGAAATCGAAAGAGGCCTTTCCCCTGAAGGTACACAGAAGCATTTTCATTACCCCGTTACATCTCAGCGACATAGCAACTGTCGTTGGACAAGTGTTACAAAGACTGTCTTCCACACATGTAGCATAGCTCCATGACAAAGCAATCAATATACGTGCAAGACTGTGGACCATATTCTGTTGTGTCAAACTGTTGGACTAAAAGGGTACTTGAAATCTGTTGACGAAGAGCTTAGACAATGAGGGTTGGCTACGAATTTGAACTTACAACTACTCTGCCAAATATTTTGGTCGTCCTGTATTGCTGATACTTATATATTCATACACATTATTCATATATTATCAATTAGGCTATGACCGACATGGGGATTAATAATAAATCTGTCCAGCAGTGGGGTGCCACAATTTGTTATAGACTGGCGCTAGTGTGTTTTTTAAAGTGGCTATTGTAAGATAAGAGCCCTTTTAGTGCAGTCTTTGAAAAGTATTTTATAAAAGGTTTTTGATCAAGCTGAGACTTTGTGTAAAGTCTAAAGCTTGTCTATATGCGATTAAAAATTGATATGAATCATATGTGGGGAAAATAATTCCAGGCCCTTTTCATAATTACACCTCAAAATTTAGACAGAAATCAGAAGTCATAAAAGGAGGCCAAATTAAATATCAATAAAAATTACTTTTACGGTGGTTAGTTTTAGTAACACTGAAAATAAGCAGTGGGAACGTGATCTGCTACTGAGCGCTGCCACCGTCATTTACAGCTTCCACGTAAAGTATCGGATGTCACATACATTTTTATGAGTTAGAAGTGAACTGACCAGTTTTACCAGTACGTCATACTGAAATGATTATATTTCTCATACTAATTTTTTAGTTTACAATAAAATACAATAAAACACATAATCAATGACTGTGCCACCTTCAAACCACCTGGTGGTGCCAGAGCGCTGAGAGAGCAGCCACTGAGTGATGAGCTGCAGCAATGGCTGCAGATGATGGAATGATAGAGAAGTCATACGAAAGAAAGAAAAAGTTTACAATGATATGATAAGAGATAAGTGGAGCTATGATTCAATCAAGTGAGCAGAATGTTGAATTAGGGAATACTAAGAAAAAACAAGATTTTCAAGGCCAGAATCCAATGCTTGGCTAGCAACAAGAAATCCTTTTTTCAATTGAAGTTCGTTGACGACTAGACTAGTATCAACTGCAGGGCAAGACCACGTCACCTCTGACAGGACAGTTGTGCTATTCAGAAGTCACTTGATCGTCTACATTAAGCTAATTTCAGAATCAAGCACAAGAACCTCTGGAACCACTGTCTATTTCAGGACCTTAGAAAAGAAAAAGAAACTAACTACTGGTCAGGCTGAAAACCAAGTTTATTTTCGCAACTGGGTGCCATTTTGGCTAGCTTGGGCTCGTTTTATCCAGTTTTTGGGTACAAACTTACATCATAGCCGATGGCTTTAGTTAAGAAGGGTATCATGAGGAAGGCCAGCAAGCCCTCGAAAAGTGCTATTACCTGATCACGTATTGCTCTATACTCAGCAGCGCTAATTGAGCTTAGAAGAGAATAACATCGAGTTAATCAAGCTTCTGTCAAGCTGCTTCAGAGATGCTAAAGTCAAAGTGTTCAACTGCTGAGATGATGTGGACAGTAAAATTGTAAGGGAGGTAATAAGATGTGGATGTAGCAAAACCACTGGTGCAGCAACTTGTGTTGGTGCTGGTGGTATTGACATAACCGTAATGTTCCTGTACTATAGGAAGAAAGGGAGGAGTGACACCCTCTTGCAAAAATCTTTACGCAGAGTCTGGACTATGATGAGGTCACAACCTGACTCTAAAGACCTTAAGGAGCACTTGCTCCTTTTGCATGCGTGGTATGGTTGTGACACGACTTCGTCCCTCTTTGGCAAATAAAAAGCCAATTTGATCAACATCATGCGAAAATCTTCGCAATTGCAGAGAGTCTCGAGGGTGATGATGAGTCCTGACAATAATCACGATGAGCATGTACTTGCTTCAGCTGCTTCACTTAAGGTAGATCACAAGTAGAGATTATTTTCTTTGCATTTAGAATAAACCACTTAAGTTGGCGATGAAGTACTTCTTGTGACATTTGTACGATTTAAGAATATGCTTTTTGCCCAATGTTAACTCTAGGATACAAAAGTTAGTATGATCTTCAATGTTTTAAAGGTCACTTAAACATCAAAAGCTAACCCTATATAAAGTATTGCGCATAAAAACCGACTTTTTTACTTTCATAGAAGAGGAGAAACGAAAGCCCAAAATTCGGAAACAGATCAAGATATGGAAACTGGAAGGGGACAAGATCATTGAGCTCCAAGAAAAAGTAAGAGGAAAACAAATACCAGGAATAGAGACAGCTCAAGAAAACTGATAGTCAATGAAAAGTGCCCTACTGGAAGTAGTAGCAGAGGTATGTGATTCCACAAAAGGAGGACGGCACCAAGGAAGGGAAACATGGTGGTGGAGCAGCGACGTGCAAGATGCTATTGGAAAGAAAAAGGTAGCCTTCAAGGCATGGCAGAGTGATAGGAGTGAATTCGTGAGATACCAGTATAAAAAGACCAAGAGGGAGGCTAAAAGAGCTGTGGCCAAGGCCAAGGAGGAGGCATGGAGGGAATGGTATGAGAAGATGGAGACCAAGGTAGGAGAGAGGATGATATACCAAACTGCAAAACAAAGAGCACAAAGTAGACAGGACGTGGTAGAGGTATCTGTGATAAAGGACAAAGATGGAATCTTACTGACAGATGACAATGAGATTAAGAAAAGGTGGAAAGAGCACTCCAGCAACCTGTTGAGTGTGAGAAATTAGAGAAAACTATTCCAGGAATGCCCATCGGTTGAAGGTCCGCTACCTGATATTAGCGTTGAAGAAAATGAAAAGCGGGAAGGCAACAGGGTGCTCTGGACTACCAGTGGACTTGCTAAGGTACCAAGGTAAGGAGAGCACCCATATGGTCACATCACTGTTGCGGAAAGTGTGGAGCAAACAGAAAATGCCAGAAGGGTGGGAACTAAGTGAACTAGTCACCATTTACACAAAAAGGGACATTCACTGGACTGCGGGAACTTCAGGGGCATCAAGCTCCTAGAACATGTTATGAAGATACTGGAGAAGGTAATTGATGGAAGGCTACGTAGAATGGTACCAGTAAATGATATACAGTTTGCCTTTAACCCAGGTATAGGAACAATGGACGCTGTCTTTATTTTAAGTCAACAACAGGAAAAGCATCTTGAAGTAAATAAGGACCTTTACTTTACTTTTGTAGACTTGGAGAAGGCATATGATTGAGTGCCTCAGACAGCAAAAGTCCCAGAGAAGCTTATAAGGATGGTGAAAACCACATATTGAGGAGCATGGACAGTCGACAGAACAAAATATGGAATAACTGACTATCAGAGTCGGTCTTCACTAAGGGTCTGGAGAAGAGAAAGGGGCCAGACCCTTCACTAAGGGTCTGGTCCCTTTCTCTTTATTGTGGTACTAGACGTCATCAGTGAGGACTTCGCACAGTACTGCCATGTGAGCTTTTGTTTGCAGGCGACATGGCGGTAGTGGCAGACAGTGAGAAAGAGCTGCAGACAAGATGGCTGAGGTGGCAGGTGGAGAAAAAAATACCGAAGTCATGGCAAGTAGCAGAAAGGATGTGATAGTAAACATCAAAGACATAAGCAATGCTAGGCTCAAACAGGACTAGGAGTTCAAATATCTTGAAGTGACCGTTGATGCTAGGGGCGGGGCACATGTGGCTATAAGAGCTAGAGTGGCAGCAGCATGAAACAAGTGGAGAGAGCTCTCAGGAGTTACCAGTGACAGGAAGATCCCTATGAAACTCAAGGTAAAGCTTTACATAACCAAAAATCAACCTGTTCTCCAGTATGGTGTAGAATTGTGGACAATGGCAAAGAAGGAGGAGAGGGTACTGGAAGCAACTGAAATGAGGATGTTGAGAAGAACCAAAGGCGTAACACTGAGGGACAGAGAAAGAAGTACTGACATCAGGAGGGAATTGGGTGTGAGTGACATCAATGAGAAGGTCAAGGAGAAAAGAATGAGATGGTAAGGACATGTGAAGAGGAGAGAAGAAGGACACCCAGTAAAAGCGGCTCTGGAATCTCACTGACTGACAAGGTACATTTCTCATTTAAATCTGTATTCTATGTGGTAAATAAAATATTAGTACACCCAATCAACGACATATTCTTCAATTAGTTAAATCACAAACTAAGTTTGAGTTCACAGTAATCTATTTCATATCGGTCTGAATTTTAGTGTTTTCATAGAAGGGCTTTTCAACAATTACCTAACACTAGCTGAGGAAATCCAAGAAGTAAGGCTTGATGTAACCTACTTCGCTGACTTTTCCAAAAATCTAAATAAAGTACATTGAAAAGGGAGCCAAAGGAATTATTGCAAGTTTCAAAAATAAGATAACTTCAAATAGACGGAACCTTGGCTTTCGGTGGCTTTGTTAGCTTTTAAACCTCGCCATTTTAGATCGACAAAAGTTGGAAGCTGAGTCAATTTTGTGTCACTCGCAGCATCTTGAAAAGCTTAAGAGATAAATGTATGATTGCATTGATGAATTATTACGTTTTCTTGTACTTTAGCTGATTTTAGGTCTTTCCAAAGGTTTACAAATCAAGCGTTTATGTAAGGCTGCATGAAATTTTTATTGATCTGCTGAATGGCACTGAAATGAGAATCGTTTCCTGGCAAGAAGAATATACTCTATTATCTCTAACACTAACTTAAGCATCATCCCAACTATGAAAGGTAATTAAACGATTTTTTTCCTTTATACACAATGTATTTTGTTGAGAAGAGTTCGGTGCAGTTACTATGAACTGTATTAAGTGAAATCGCTTGCATCTCTCTATGAAGGAAGATTCTGTTAATACCTAAAGGTGCCAGACATTGCAAGTTAGCAACGCGTATTATCCTCAAGGCTCATTGACTAGGTTGGCTTTATTTTTGCGAGAGGCAGTTTCAGTTCTGACTTTTTAAATATTTTTGCCAGTGGTGGAGTGGTGGTCAATAAATTGTTACGAAATATTATTTCAAATGCTGCGAGATTGCATTCTTTAAAGACAAGTGCATTATGTAATGTATGTCGTCCACAATACGAGGCAGAGTAGTGTCATATTAGTGATAATTAAGAAACTGTTTTAATACTAAAGGATTTAAAATGTTGAGTTTGAGATACCTTGTACAAATACACATCTGCTATATCAAATATAGGATTATGTGTGGTGTGATATTGACGTAAATAAACGAAGCGTGTGACAGATCACAACAGTAGAAATGGGACTTGCTGATTTTTTTAATATTATCTTTAAAGCAACGAAACTAAAATTGCAAAAATAACAACTACCTGTACTTTCTGTCAATTAACACTAATCTTTTTTTTTAAAGAGGTGTAAAAAGAACCAGCGAATATAGAATCGAGTGAATTAAACAAAGTAACTTTTAAATTCTCTCTTGAGCTTAAATTTTCCATTTCTCGAGCGATACGTAGAGTTTCAGATATTATTGATCCATAGAACAAATGACGAGGCAAATTTCCAGATAGATCCGGCATTTGGACGATATGGAAAGGAAAAGCATCATGTTTATCAAATAGCTTGTAAAGAAATAATCCATCTTTGACTGTAATGTCCAAGTCTATATATATATATATATATATATATATATACTCAATCTGCAGACAGTACTGTTTCGCTCTGTGGGCTCATCAGTGCAGCACAGAGCTTCTGAGACATAACTCTCTGGCCATATTGCCGGAGCAAACACAGCTTAAAGGGTTATTGTGGGATCCTGTCAGAGTGCTCAAACCACGCACGCGCAGTGAGCATTGCATTAGGCTAATATATATATATATATATATATATATATATATATATATATATATATATATATATATATATATGTATATATATATATATATATATATATATATATATATATATATATATATACTCAATCTGCAGACAGTACTGTTTCGCTCTGTGGGCTCATCAGTGCAGCACAGAGCTTCTGAGACATAACTCTCTGGCCATATTGCCGGAGCAAACACAGCTTAAAGGGTTATTGTGGGATCCTGTCAGAGTGCTCAAACCACGCACGCGCAGTGAGCATTGCATTAGGCCAATATATATATATATAAATATATATATGCGTATGAAGACAGAGAAAGTATATGTCAAGGACATGATGGTCAAGCCAGTTACGGAATTCTTCATCCACTCTTGTGATGTCTCCTGCGATCCCTATCACGGGTCATTCAAGAAAGTGTCGAAGAGTTCGTACATCGCCATAAAAACACATTATGGGTTATTGCTAAGACCGATCTTATGCCTAAAGAAGGGGGAAACGGACAAAACCTGAGTCGAGGCGATTGAGTTGGACCCAGTTTCTTCGCTTAAGGTCATGGCCTTGAGGGTTAGACGTTGGGGTGGGTACGAATTGACGTAGCTGGTGTGTCACGTTATTCCATCTGTCGATCCAACGTGCATGGACTCAGTTTTGCGGTGTTATTTTCTTATCCATTTCCTCGAGGTGAGCATGGGTATGTTGTGCCAAAGGGTTTCTTGATTTTAATCGCACAGCTGTAGCTGGGGTATGCATAAGGTTATGCGAGATATGTGATTCGTCTGTCGCACGTTTGTATAAAGCGATACAGATAGCAGAAGAATGTACACCAAAAAACAATAACAATATCAATAATATTCAAGAAATGACAATTTTCATTTCAAAATACATCATCATATTACGATTTCGTAGTGCCAAGGAATTATCACAAAGCACCCAATTTAGGGGAAAATAGCTATAAACAATAATATCTTTATTTTGCTAATAACTTAGGTCGACTCTTTATTTCAAATCTGAACTTTAAAAATTATATTTCTCATACTGTCCTTGCAAGATGTGCTTAATGTAAATCGTTAAATTAGGGTTTTCCTTTAATCGTCTTAACAGCCATCTGTATTTCTCACAAAAAAGAAACAGAAATAAAGACCTCGGGAGAGGGATATATATATACATACATATATATATAT
>RDPX01000086.1:150251-189553 GCA_003991215.1 Morbakka virulenta
AGAGAGAAAGAGAGAAAGAGAGAAAGAGAAAGAGAAAGAAAAAGAGAAAGAGAAATAGAAAGAGAAAGAGAAAGAAAAAGAAAAAGAGAAAGAGAAAGAGAAAGAGAAAGAGAAAGAGAAAGAAAAAGAGAAAGAGAAAGAGAAAGAAAAAGAGAGTGAGAAAGAGAAAGAGAAACAGAAATAGAAAGAGAAAGAGAAAGAGAAAGAGAAAGAGAAAGAGAAAGAGGAAGAGAAAGAGATAGATAGATAGATAGATAGATAGATGGATAGATAGATAGATAGATAGATAGATAGATAGATAGATAGATAGTTAGATAGATAGTTGTAAACGTGTAAAATAGCATGTCTGGAATCTTTCCAGATTTCTCTCCCATGTCCTTCTGTTCATTCTTTTCTTTTCTTTTCTTACGTTAATTGTTTCGACCGTAAACCTTAAGTTGTCACTCCCTTGTTGCATCTCGTGGAATAAATACAAAGATTTGAAGCGTATGGTTAAAGTTATTTTGCACCTCGAAATCTATTTCATAAGAAGGGTTATTTATCCAGCAGACCAGTTATTATCTTTACCACTTTCACCTTTCCTTACAATAAACTTTCATTGAAAATGTTATCAGAAGAAAATATTTAAGAAAAATTGGCATAAACCAAGTGAAGAGATGTCTTCTTATCTTGATTTTCAAATTAGCAATGCAAGTGATTTTAATATTTTAATGCATAACTTAGAAATTTCATTGTCAATGAAATGATTTTATACATTACGATTTTGATTTGGTGGATGAAATGGAGAGAATTACCATAAATTTTTGGCTTGGGATGGGAATAAATGTGTCCCAGCTTACATCTTTTGTGGTTTCCTTTCTGCCAACCATTATGCAATTTTCATTCTTGTTTGAGTTATATTTGCTTGGTTGCAGACAGAAATTGGAGACTTTGAAAGCACTGTCGATTGTTTTGCTCTAGAGAAGATCGATGTGGTGCGTGTTTTGTCCTGATTTTCAAAAACAGCGACTTTGACGAGGTCGAACACAGTTTTTTCAGTCTTAAGTCTTCGTAAAATGTATTGGTATACTGTTAAGTTTACGGTAGAGCTACCAGATCGAAACACATAGCAAGTTCAGTTATCGAAGATTCGAGAAGAAAGTGATTGGTGTAGGTGTGATCCTTTGAAAGACTTGATATTTATATATCTTTTGAATAAATCTTAGAACAGAATGCAACCTTGAAAGCCTAAAAACCATCTAATAATGCTTCTGCAAATCGAGAATCAACCATTAATTAAAAGAAACCTGTTGCAATGCAACTAAAGATGAAGATAATAGAAACTTGTTACAGCAACGTACCGAATGAAGTAGTTCTGCCCAACGTATTCAACGGCATCTCACAGAGGTGGATTAGAGGGAAGGTTCCGGGGATTGTTGAACCTCCCTGGCTGGCTGGCTAAAAAAGGGTGTTCGTTTTGACACGAAAATATGAAGTACAAAACCGCTTTAGTATGAAGCAATCTGACCGCCAAACAAGTCATTTTGTTCTCTGTTTGTGATCAGATCTACAAGAATTAAGAGCATTTTCTGTTGTGAATGTATTTACATGATAAGCCTGTGATGATCTCTGATTTATTGATTATTGATTAAGTATATATGTGTTCTTTGAATTGTTGGTATGCTTTTCATGGATGTGGTTCTGAAATTTAAGACTATTAAAATGCAAGAGCTTGTTAAATTGAGTTTGTTCTTTTGATTTAACTGTATTTATTGTGTGCGTGTGCTTCTTATACTCTTTATCTTTTTCTTTATACTCTTTTGAAAATTACCTATCGCGTTTCTTCGCGAAAGTAGGCTCTTGAAAAAACAGAAAAAAGGAAGCCTCCCTCCATGAGTAACAGACCCGCCCCTCTCTCATCAGCACGAAATTCATTCAAAGGTGGTTTCCATAGGAAAAAAAGATGATTAGATGTTCTGATTGCAACACAAGACTGTTGAGTTCAAGCTAGTTTCATAAAATCTCAAAATTTTTATTACTGCCTTATTTACAATTTATGACACAAAGAAGCCTATTCTCCTTGCGTAATTTGAGCAATCTGACAGGATCCCACAGAAATTATTCAGGCTGTGTTTGCTCCGGCAACATGGCCAGAGAGCTATGTCTCAGAAGCTCTGTGCTGCACTGATGAGCCCACAAAGGGCGAAACGGTACTGTCTGCAGATTGAGTAAGCATCCTTTATGAATAAATTCAGGATATTTATGATTATGGCGATAATGAACTTAGCGAGATATTCTTAACTTTACAGGAACTATTTAAGAAAGCAAAAACACTGTCATTGACAAATCAGGGAAAGTTTGACGTTTTTTGAAAATTTGCGGAGTTATTTAATTGAATAGCCGTGGCTTAATGGTTATTGCAGTTGCACCGTAACCAAAAGGTTTCGGATTTGATTCTGAAAGCGGGTGAAGAGAATTTAGAGCTTTAAAAAAGAAAAAAAGCCTTTGGTAGGCGCCAGGAAGGGCATCCGGCCAGGCAGTTTTTCTCTCCCAAAACAAAGGCCTTTTGAAGCGTACCGTCTGAGCCCCAATTGCTAAAACGAAAATTCTTTAAAACTAAAAAATAACTAAAAAACCCCCAAAAAACAAATATAAACTGAGTTTTAAATTGAAACAATCGAATAAATCTCTTATACTTTTTCTTGCAGAGGTAAATATTTATCAGTAGCTAAGTTTGGGTCGGGAGAATTCAAACAAACATTTTCAAGACAGCCTATCTGGATCTAGCTATTTTAAACATTTTTGAAGCATATTCCCGTATTTCAACGATGATTGTACAAGTTTGTAAGCAACCTATCATGTATCAGTCTTGTTAATTAACACTTCAATAGCATCTTGATCTCAAAGATGTCATTTTATTTCCATATATTTCCTGTCCATTCTTAATAACTGTTGCGTGCAGAGGGTTTGGATTTTTATGGAAAAAAAGGATCTGAAAAATTCCCCAAATCTGTGAAGTTGTTGTGAACATGGAAGAATAATAAGGATAAGAGAACAAAGGTACATCATTCCTTTTCTGTCTCATTTGAAAAGTAAAAATAAAGAAAAACATATTGTAGACACAGTATGATATATTCAATCTAAAATATCAAGAGTGTATAAGAGGTAAGGTTAGTTAGTGAGAAGATACAATTGAGTACAATGAGTTAGATAGAAAGAAATAGAATTTGAGTGCATCTAGCCAACAAAAGTGATAAAGCAATAGGTTTTAATTTAGCAAGAATAATGTTTGGTGAATTTAGGACTCTAAGATGAGTTAGGAGTAAGAGAGACATGGTTTACAATATAGTCTATAGCAAAAAATTTCATGGCGAAAAGTATTTATGAGTAGCTAACTTTAAGTAGGAAAAATTCAAACATTTTCAAGATAAATTTGTTCTGAACCTTGCGGCACAGGAGCTTTAACTATGTTGGTTACAAAGAGCTTGTGCATAACGATATGGGCATTTGATAATTTAACTATTTACATGGCTTCAGTGATTCAATTCCATCTCTCTATCAGAAGAATTGGCAGATCACTTGTAAACCTGCTATTGAATGTGAGTCAGATTTTGGAGAATATTTCCTAATAGTATTAACCCAACTATGTTAAAACCCAGAAAAAGAGTGGTTCCCCCCTTTTTTTGACAAAATAACAGAATATTGAGAGGACAAATATTCGTAGACATTTGAAATCACATGTACTCTGTCTATTAGTTTTGAAGTAAGAATAACATAAATGTTGCTGATTGAAATAAAACAAATTTAAATAGTATACTGAATTATACTTGACAGGTAGAATTCTGCGAGATATTGCTTTTTTTTCTAATAAATCCAACTAGTTTGACTGTACTCGAGACCATAACCAATATATTTACAAATAATTATGTTTAAAGATATTGGTATGTCTTTGATTTAAAAGCAGTTGCCGTACCGGAGTGATAATAAAATATATTTAAATCTAGGTGCTTCCAACAGGTTAGGTTTATTTTTTAGGTTTATTTTTGTTAACAAATCATATATAATAAATAATATAGTTATAACTATACTTACATAGAATTCCTATGAATTGTTGGGATAGTTAACAGCGACAAAAGAAACCCACAAGATCGTCAAACTGATGACATGACTTTAAAAGACGAGTGTGTAGTGATCTTCGAGCTGAAATTGAACAANCCATAACCAATATATTTACAAATAATTATGTTTAAAGATATTGGTATGTCTTTGATTTAAAAGCAGTTGCCGTACCGGAGTGATAATAAAATATATTTAAATCTAGGTGCTTCCAACAGGTTAGGTTTATTTTTTAGGTTTATTTTTGTTAACAAATCATATATAATAAATAATATAGTTATAACTATACTTACATAGAATTCCTATGAATTGTTGGGATAGTTACCAGCGACAAAAGAAACCCACAAGATCGTCAAACTGATGACATGACTTTAAAAGACGAGTGTGTAGTGATCTTCGAGCTGAAATTGAACAAATTGAATATTGAAGTACAACATAAAAAAAGCAAGTTCACAACAATAAACAATATATTATTAAATTAGGGCTCTGGTTTCTTTGAAATAGGGACAACTCTCTTTTGTTATCGCTTTTGAAATACCCATGACATTAATTTCACACATTTTAATGAAACACAATTGTGTGACTTACAACAGATGTCAGACAGCTAAAATGATTTTAAGAATGAAACTTCAAAATGGCATTGAAAGCTTTATAAAACTATAATGAAAGTAATATGGCTGTTCCTCGCACCTTTAAAAACATGTTGCTCAAACGTGTAACCAGTGGTGGTATTTTGCTATGAGAGGTGAATTTAATACTGCAATATGTCGCCCACACAGTTAGATAAAAAAGAAATGAAAGGACATCTTTTGTTTTTCACAGATTTGAGGGTGAGAGAGGAGAAGCAGTAGATTGCAAGCAGGACCACATCTGGTGAAAGATGTACAGCTCTCAATACAAACATTTATAACTATTTTCCTCAATCTTTCCCAGGCATACTTCTTTGTGATAAATATGTGTTCTTCCAATGCCTAATATTTGTTAGAAAAACCCTGTTTCTGAGCAGTGAAAGTTTGTTAAATTTTTAAAAATTTCTATACAAATAAGCGACCCTTTGTTCTCAAATTAAACTGAAGGTTTGGGTACAAAATGGGCCTTAGCAAAAGTCTGTTTGGAATACTGAACAATACTCAGAGTTTCATAGCAATTATTTGAAAAAGTTCTTGTGCTATCTTGTTCTCGTGCAATCGAAATAACAGGTCAATTTTATGTGTACATTAAGATTCAATAGCAATTATACTCGCTGTCAATAGTATCGAAATCACATCAATTTTAGAAAAGAGAACAAATAGAAATCTCTGTATGCTTGGGAAAAATAACATATCTTGAAAATTTGCTACCAAATCATTTTGATAAATCAGCTCCTCCTCGTACCCTTCATAAAAAAAGACGTAATCTGGAACTTTGAAACCCAAAAGATGCTGTAGACCCAGCCAAAAACATGTAAGCGTATCACTAGCTCCAAAATACTTTAATCACAACAGAGCAACCAGAGTTCCTCTTATTCTTTACAAAAATTAGCAGTTGTATAAAAACAGCTCTATACCTACCTACCTACCTACCTTACCAGATCGGGCAGATTCCCCGGGCCACTCTGATTCGTTGTCTCCATATGTCCCGATCCATCATTGCTGTTTGCAGTTCTGTAGCACTTAGTCCAGCGTCTTCACATAACAAATTCACATATGTTTTGCAAGGTCTTCCCCTAGACTATGACCATGCTTTGGCTTCCAAAGTAGCAGGAATTAGATTAATTCGCCTTTGCTATGGTAGCAATGTCCAGCAAATTTCATTCGTCTTTCCATTATGGTGTCGCTAACTGCTAATTGCTCTATGGCTAAACATCAGTCAACTCTCAGCTAAATAGAAGTATCGTCTACTGGAACTAATATATGTATAACTTAATTGTTTACTTCCAATGTATATTGAGCTTTCACTTTTCTAAACTTTCTAAACAGTACTATGATGTTCAAAATTACCACCATCTTTTAAAAAGCCCTGTTATGAAAACTAATGTTGCAAGTTTTTTGCAGAAGTCCAGTTCTTTTTCATCTTGGACTCCCACAACCATCATTATCATTCAGGTTTGGTGGCTTCAGTAGTCGTCACTTGCGACGGCAGCTTCAGTTGATCCAGTGAGGTCATCAAATCCGAAATTTGAAGCTCGATTACAGGAGAGAAGGTGTTCTATTGTTTGTTTATTACCACTTTCGCAGGTGTCAGTAGGGCTGGCCTTTAAGTTTTTGAGTGATGCCTTACATTTCCCTTGCTGAACTCTGAATCAGCTGATGGTCTTCCAGACTGACTAACTTGGCTCACTCCCAGTCGCAAGTTCTTGTGAAGGGATGATACCTTTGCTGGTTCATGTACTGGATATGTTGTTCTCATTCCTGCTAGTGGTTCACTCCTCAGTTATAACTGCATCCATCGATGTTGCAAATGGTTGCGTACAGTACATAAAGCTACTCCCAGATAATAGCCTCTTTCGTGTTGCTTGGTGATGATGGAGCGGGTGCCTTTCGTCATTCTCTTGCTTCTCGCATTGATTGATGCCCTGTGCTTTCCGTCGGATATGTGGTAGTGCAATACCGACTTATCCATAGATACATGGTAAGGATGTGGTCTTCAGGCATCCAATCACTAGCCTGCAGCTGTCATTTAGGGTGAAGTTAATCTTGCGAGCATGGCAGGATCTGTACCAAGTAGAGCTGGTGTATACTGCGGCTGAGATACAAATGCAAAGAGCAGTCATGCGGATATTCTCAGGATCTGTGCCCCATTTACTGTTCACTAGTTTTCGTAACAGGTTATTTCTTGTTGGTACCTTCCCTCTAAACTTGGTTACGTGGTTCGATCGAGAGTTACTTCCAAGTAGACTGGGTTTGGGTCGTTTTGTATTTGTTGGCCTTCCCAAGAAACATTTAGTTGTCGGCGGGTTTCTTTGTTCTTTAGATAGAAGCAGCAGAGCTGTGTTTTTACTGCTCTCTGCCAAAGCGTCTTGCATGGTGTTATGCATATGCCCTCTGCAAATATAAATCTGTTACAGCCTAGAGGTTAATCATTTGTGTGGATGTTGAACAGGGTAAATGTAAGCACGCTGCCTTGTGGACGTCCGTTCCTCTGGCTAAACCAATGAAGTTATTCAGCAGAACATAGAATCTCCGGTTTGAAAGAAGAGATGGGATGACTTTACACAGTCTAGGGTCCTTAGTGAAGTGGTACCGCTTACTGACCATTAGTCTGCGCTGGATGGTATCGCGTGGTACTCTCAGATCCACAAAATCTGCTCCGGTTATTAGTTTTCCCTGGAGGCCATCTTCGATGTGTTGGGTGAGGTTTAGTAGTTTGCTTTCACATGATTTTCTAGCTCTAAAACGTAGTTGATCAGGTGTTAACTGGAGCTCTATCATTGGTGTGATTCATGCAAGTAGGAGTCTCCCGAAGAGTTTGTAGCTGATACAGAGTAGCAAGATGGGCCGATAGCTCTTTTGTGCATCTGAGTCCTTGCGAGGTTTCAGGATCACAACTACTTTGGCTTTCCTCTAAATTGGTGGTATCTGACACGTACTGAAGGAGCTGTTGAACATTTGCAGATGCCAGTCAGTTGCTTTGGGCTCATTTTCTTCAGGAATTCTCTTAGGATATCATCGGATCTAGGGGCTTTACCGAGCCATCGCTCTTTCATGGCTTCAATCAGCTCTTCAGCTGTGAAAGGACGTGTTAGAGTTAAGGACAACATATTCTAGTCACTGGCAGGATTTCCCTCGTTCAATCCCAACCATGTCAAGCAGTTGTTCACTGATTTCGAGGTGTGGTCATGAAGGGGGTCAAAGTCAAACATGAGCTCGTATTGTTCGAGAAGCTGTTGGCAGTCACTGTTCAATCTGGGGTCATAACGTGGTCGACAGCCACGGAGGATATGTGCAGCGGCAGCTTTTTCTAATCGATGCTGGAGTGCTGGATAGTTCATCGGTGTTTGGGGCAGGTCATCTATCAAGAAGTCAAATATTTTCTTAAAACCTTGCCAGTCAGCTTCCTCAAGTTGAATCTTCGCTTGAAAGAGAGTTCAGAAAGGGTCAGGGCTGCTCTGAGTTTGACCGCGGTTGGACGGTATTAGGGATCTGGGTATTGCTAGGAGCACCTTCTTTCTGGCAGTGTGGGATCTGATACCTGAGTGAAAGACTATGACAGATTTTTTTATTCATTACAGTGGTGTCTACTAACTTGGAAACATAGCTTAGTGACGGTTGATGGTGTAGCTTAACGTAGTAGTAGCGTAAATACATTTGTGACTTGTAACACCAAGTCAGAGATTACATATACAATATGTCGGACCAAACACGTATTACTGACGTCCATGAAATTACATGGTACCAGGAGTAAAAGAAGCTTATTATCAGGGATTATGTGAAGCCTCTGAACGCCTTAATCAGGACAGACAATGTATGTGAACACTGGAGGAAGTAGAAACTACGCTGGAACCTATTCTGCAAGGCCTCGGAGGCGGCGTCCAAACCTTATGATACTCAATGTGCGATCTTACTGCATATGTTAGGGAAGGAAGCCCTGCTAGTTTATGACACTTTTGTTTTCATAACTGCTGACAAAAACAAGATTAAATCTCTTGTCTGGAAATTCGATGCCCACTTCAACCCTAAAAAGAATATCACCTGTGAAAGGTATGTCTTTATTTCTTGTTTTTGAGATGGTAGCTTAATTAGGGATCGACTAGTCTATGGCATCGATTCAGAGGGAGCCCTAAAAGACAGACACACTGAGCTAACCTTGAAGAAAGCTGTTTATTATATTAGAGCTTAGGAACCATCACAAAGTCATGTCAATGTCCTTACAAATACGCACCAAATTGATGCTAATTGACAACATGCTGAACAGCAATCCAGTGGCCCTAAGTCAATATCCCGGAAGAAACTATGCTACTGCTGTGGGGGTAAACATTTGCAAGCCTCCTGCCCTGCCTATAGTCAGTGCTTCACAAATTGTCACTAACTCCACCATTTCGCATGTGTCTTTAAATCTACGAAAGTACATCATATCGAAGAAGACAATTAAAAAAACTAACAGTTCGGTGTTGCTAAACTATACATTGACCACTTATCAGCTGATGGCATAGATAGAGAAATAACCACCAACAATGAAGGTCAACGCCCACACCATTAAATTCAAAGTAGACACAAGGGCAGTGTTCAATGGACTACCATCTTCGATTTTTCACATTTCACATTGCCCTCCTTCACAACAACTCACTTCAGACTTCGTTCATATGTTGGAAATTGCCTCCCAGTAGAGGGGAAATACAACATGACCAACCGGAAGGCCCAATAATTATTCACTACCGACATATTTATTATCAAGCTAAATCCAAAGCGTTACTTGGCCTTGAGACCTGCTTAGATCTAGATGTTTTTCAACTAATCTCTATAAATCTTGAGGGGAGAGAAATTCTCGAAGAGCTCAACGACGTGTTTGCAGGGCTGGATAAAGTTGAAGGCAAATATCACATCTCTGTCGGCAAAAATGCTGTACCAGTCATCCTTGCTCCAAGGAAGGTTTCACTTTCCATCATGCCTAAACTAGGAGCTACCCTAAAACGACTCGAATCCGCCAACTATATATCCAAAGTATCAAAACCTATAGAATAGATCAATTCCTTGGTGAGAGTCAAAACGAAGGATGGGTCACTCTGTAAATGCATTGACCCAAAAGGGCTCAACAACTTTATTCTAAGACAATTTAAAATCACACCGAAATCAGAACAAAATAATCTCCAGCCAACTGCATGGAAATCAGCTCTTCACTGTAACTGATCTGGCAGATTGCTACTGGCACATCGAACTCGACAAACCTTCTGCTAATCTCTGTACTTCCAATGCACCATCTGGCAGGAACCGATTCAACTGAATGCTCTTTGGAATATGTTGTGCTTTGGATGCTGTCCAGGAGATGGTGGAGAGAAACTTTGCTGATATTCCTGGTGTCACAGCTATTCATAACGATCTAATAATTGGGGCAAAACTCACAAAGAATTTGCTGTCATCCTAAGAAACTTTCTACAACGTGCTGGAGACAGGAATATTAAGCTCAATGTAAGAAAGATACAACTGAGATTACGTGAAGTAAAATACCCAAGTCACATAATCAGCAAAGGTGGCCTTAAGGTCTATTCTGAAAAAGTTGCGGCCATCTCCGGAATGCAGATTCCTCAAACTGATGTACAACAGCTCTTGGGAATGGTAAATTACCTTCGACAATTTATTCCAAATATGTCTTAAAACTCAGCCCCTCTTCATAAACGTCTACAAGTACGTTCCTGGAAAGGAGCTGTGCATACAGTGTAGGTGATACATTATCAAGTGCACAATTATCCAAAAAGCCTGAGGACGATAAACTTTCAGCTGAGTGTAACGTAGTGGTACATACACTTATGAAAGAGTTTTCCATTTCTTAGCTTTGTCTCAAGGAGCTTCAACAAGAAACAAAAGCAGATGCCATCTTTAAAGATATAGTGTACTTCATTCTAAATAGATGGCGTGACAAACCACAGAAGATGAGATCAGAGGCAAGAAAATACTTTTCTATAAACCATGACCTACATGTTGCTGAAGATGTTGTCGTAAAAGGCAACAAAATTGCTATTCCTACCAAGACGAGGGCTGTTATTTTTAATGTAGTTCACGAGTCACATCTCGGAAGAGAGAAGAACAGAGCAAGAGCAAGACACACAGTATATTGATGAGGTCTCTCCAGCGACACAGAAAAGATGACAGAACGTTGCAATGCATGTCTGAAATATAAAAAGGAACACAAAAAAGAGCCCCTTTTACAACACACCATTACCTTGAAACAAAATTGGTTCTACCTGTTTGACTTCGAAGGAAAATCTCACAATGTAATTGTCGACAACTATTCTACATTCATCAAAAGTGGCACTATCTCAGACAAAAGTGACCACTCTGTCAACAATTCATGAAGACAGCATTCACTTGACATGCTACTCCAACAAAAGTAGTCAGCGACAATGTACCATACAATAGCGCAGAGCTATGAAACTTTCCTAAACAGTGTGAGTGCACATTTTCCAGTCCTAGATATCCATAATTGAATAGAATGAGCAAAGTGGCTGTCGAAACCATAAAGAAAATCTTAAAGAAGTGCGATGGTCCGCATTTAGGTTTACTTGAATACCTAAAAACCCCGATTTCTAGAATGGAATTTTCTCTTGTTTAACTATTAATGAATCAACAGACATGAACCAGATTGTCAGTCAGCAATTCAATTCTTGTTCCAAAGATTCCATATGATGCTGATAAACAAATGCAAGCCACTACAGATAGACAAAAGAAAAATTATGACCAGGATGCCAACCTACTGTCACAGCCAAAAAAAGACGACACTACCCGTATGAAAAAAACTAGAAGTTGGAATAAAGTACTAATGTATTAGGAGCTCGAAACACAAAGATCCTTCGAAGTGATAGACAAAAAGGATTAAACATACTGACCCACCAGACAGCAGCTTCTCAAATATGAAGAGCCAAGCTTCTAAATTGAACCAAGTAACGATAAGTGTTTGGACACTTCGCCGGAGAAAACTGAAACCGAAGATTTAGACGAACCAAGTACCATACGTAGATCGACTCGTATAAGAAATCTATCAGGATACTTAAAATGAGTTGTGTTGATGTTCATTAGATAAACTCTTTGACGTTTGCTACTATTTTTATTTAGTTTTTGCTGTTGTTGTTTCTTCGTTGTGTGAAAAGAGATGTAGCATAACGTATTTGTGGTGTTAGATATATTCGTAACTTGAAACATGGAGTCAGAGATTACATATATAATATGGCGGACTAAACGCGTTTTGCTGAAATCCCTAACATTACAGATGGAAAGTCGATGCCCATCTACGACCAGTATCAAACACCACTCAAGCATTCTTGTGAACTCGAGCAGATCTAACATATTTTGCAATCATTTCAATATATAAATCTAGTCAGTACCATTAGACCTTTCCTCGATGTATCTGTTGGTTCTGGTTATTACATTCAAAATAAAGACCTGATGTTTCAAACATCATTGGAGACGTCGCTTTCCACTAATTTATTTCAATTAATCAGCGTCGTTAAGGTTCATTACACATGGGTCAGACTGCACACCTGTGTAAACAGTTGGCGGTTATTTTTTGAATTTGCACACAACTAATGTTATTCTAGAAAATAGATATAGTAGCTTAATAGGCATACAAATCTGGTAAAATCCTACAGGTTCCATTACTTTATGCAAAGTTGCTGTCATATAAGGACACTTCCACATTGTTAGCTGTGGTGCAAGACTCAGGATTTCGTGCTACAAAATTGTGATGAACTATTCTTAACAGTGCGGAAAGATAAGCAAATATTAAGAAAATATCAATATAATTAAGTCTAGCCGGGGAACTATGATAGATTTGCCAAAATATTGATTAAATGTATGATATTTTTAATTTTTAGACAAAGCATTTGTTTATCAACAAACATTGTTAGGGGGGATTAATCTGCTGGATGTCCAGATAAAGAAAACTTTCCAACTATTTTGGTGGAGATTTAAAATGACCCAAAACATTAAATGAAAGAACAGACTTATTTAAGTATAGAAATTTCAGCAATGGGACTAGTCTTGCCCACAACGTGTATTTTGTAATCTCAATAAAATATGTTAAATACTTATGAAAGGAAACACTATATTTTCATGGTCATCATCATTGTCTTTTTCTTTCATTGCTTCCCTTTCAGGGATTGCCACAGCGAATTGACTCTATCCATTTGCGTTGATCCTGTGCGTCCTCCTTTGATAGTCCAATCCGAATCAGGTCATTATTCACGCAGTCTCTCCGTCTTCTCTTTAATCTTCCCCGATATTGTCCTACCTGATAGCTCCATGTTAAGCATATGTTTCATAATGTGCCCATCTTCTCTCCTGTCTCCCATATCCGTACCACCTCAAATGTGCCTCTGCAAATTTTCCTGCGATATCAACTGCCCCGATGGCGGCTCTAATCCGCTCATTTCTAATCATATCCCTTCTTTTAACTCCAAGAGCATGCGTATTTCTGCTGTCTGCAAATTTTTCTCAAGACTACTTGTTAGAGGGGTGGTCTCTAGCCCATGCAACATTGCAGGCCTTACCAGCGTCTTGTACAGCTTCTCTTTGACCTTGATCGGCTTTCTGTTATCATGCAGAATTGCGGTCATTTTACACCAGCTACTCCACCCTGCCTGGATCCGGTTCTTCACTTCATTAGCACTACATCCACTTTGCTTAATAGTGGACCCAAGGTACATGAAGTCCTCTACTTCTGGCAGTTCATCATCACCGATTTTGATCAGTGGCGCTTGGTATTTCCTGTGCTTGCAGAGGCACTCTGTCTTTGCTCGACTCACTTTCAATCCACCTCTCTCCAGTGCATGCTGCCATCATTCCAGCTCTTGGTCAGCCTTTACTTTATGCTCATAGATAAGCAAGTTGTTGTCTGCAAACATCATAAAAAACCCCAAAATAATCTGTGCCTTTTGTCTATGGTCTAGACGAATGAGCTAAGAGCAAACTAAAGGACCTGAGGAATACCAATTTCAAAGCTAAGAAGCCCCCCCCCCAAAGTGTCAGCCCTCGCAATATTAGTAAAACTGAAAACTGCGTAATTGGAAAAACTTTAAGTTAGGGCATCATATATTGCAACAAGACACCCAATATCAAATTTAGTTTGCATTGTAAGCAGCGTTTGAAAGTGAAGCCCTGTGTGTAGACTGTATTTTTTCATATTGCTATTTTTAAATCGTATTTTCTTGCCATGATACAGAGCCAGTGTCTGATAAAAAAATAAGTTATAAGTTTCTGGTGCTGCTCTTTTGCACTTCTGTTTGGATTTCGATTCAAATTAGGGAACATACCAAATAAATCTGAACCACTTGTCCAAGTACCAGGCTGGACTATGTGGCTCTTCTGTCCTCACTGTCACAAGCACTTACGAAAGCAGACTTATTTTTGTCAAGCAAATCATTGTGGAAGCAGCGTGGAACTAAATTAAGATCAGTCACACGTCCTTGACTCAGATTGATCGTTGTGTTAAATACACGAAACCTGTTTGCCAATATTCCAAATGTATTTTCACATACTCGTTTGGCTCTTGAAAGTATGTAGTTAATTTTTCCCCCTTGTTTTAAATGTCTATGAGCGTGTGGCTTCATGGGAGAAAGCTCATTATAAAAACATCATCTCCAATAATATGTTACTGAATATTTCAGTTATCTGTGGCTCTCCTAGACAAGGATATATTAAGAGATCCTTCCAATATAGTATATTTCAGAGCACGTCTTGCTGCTACCACATCAACCCCTATAAACGTATGATTAGCATCTATCAATTCTGGTAATACCATATTAAAAAAGCGTTTGTAATGTAAAAAGCTCTGATCCACTTTTATCAGGTTGTCGAATAACGATATGTTTGTCATCAATTGCCCCAATGCAGCAAGGATAATGCCACTTTGATTAAAACTATATGGCAATACTGAGCCATTTTTTGTAAAAATTGCAGGCTGCCACCTGTATTAATAATAAATTCAAATAAAAAGATTATCTTTCAAATAATAATGATTACTTCAGTGTTTTTCAAGCTGACAATGTAGCAACATCAACTGTCGAATCAACAATTAGGACAACGAATTGGTATAAAAAAATAAATGAAGAGGAAGGTGATCTGTCTGATTCTAATGTGGAAAATTCCCAGTTGACTGGTGTTCCTAAGAGAACTACTGAATATATATATATATATATATATATATATATATATATATTTATAACACTTATATATCATATCATATATATATCATATCATATATACATAGTGGTTAGGCTTTTTATGCTCTTTTTACTCTGTACTGGTCGTATCGTCTTCTTGCTAGCTGAATTTCTTTGTAATCTCAAGTTAATATGTCATTTAAGCCTATAGGATTTGAATTTTTATTGCTATCTAACACATCCATTATTTACACTGTTCTGTACTGTGTACAGTTTTACAATTGTTTTTTCTCATACTCTGGTTACGTTGAAGAGTAATTTATTGACCTGTTGACATGTTAATGTCAAAGCTCAAAGGTCATTCAAGATAGAATATAAGCAACGTGACACCACTCTTCCTACAAATCATACTATTATATAAATCAATGCACTTTCTATTTTAGCGGACAGTATAGTATATTGAACAGCACTTAGCTGACATATTGGCCTTGTCCTTAAGGAAAACATTCAGCTTTGTGGTAGAATTTCAAAACGCTTCAAGAGAATGAACATTGATTCATGATAACCACATGATATTGTGTTTGATTGTCAGGAGATAATCCTTTAATAATAATAAACCATTCATACTTCATCCTCTTTATGCTGGCTTTCAACAAAAAAGATCAGTTGACGTTGAAATGGGTACCCAGCGGATTGTGAGAATTAAGACGCATCAATAGAAGTATCGAGCCATCTTCGTTGCGTGTGCAATTGGTAAAGATTCTATTGTTTTTATTTGCTGGAACATCGCATCGATTGTTACGTGTAGAATGATAGTTTTTGCATTAATTGAAAGCAAGCTGCTTGGCCTACTAAATACTCATCAGGATTTGCGTAGGTTGGTATCAATGAGTTGTTAAGAAGTTGAAACTATTTGTATTTGAGACATGATTTGGGAAATTCTTAAACTTAGTTTCCTAACTGGTCTTGTAGCTGGTAAGTACATATATTCCAGACTTTTTTCTGTCTTAAGCATTTACTAGCTATATTATTTCTCGCTACTATTTTGTGATCTCAATGTTTGGATATCTATTGCCTTAATCGCTCTAAAGTGGGCATTGATTTTAAAATTTTCAGGTTCAGATAGCAGCTTCTTAAGACTTTTCTGTACACAAAACAAATGAAAATTGTCTGAGTTTTTTTCGTTCGTTTCATTTTCGTGTAGTCAAATTCTCTCAAGGAAAACGATGTTAACTTGACCGGTTTATAGAAACCTGGCAATTAACGTATTTCTCGTGTGTTTATCTGTGTAAAATTTCGTGTGAAGTTATTAATGTGAAAAAGAAGACGAGATTCGGGGTGAAAATCGAAGTGTTTCAGCAACCAGATTTTACGCTGCTATGAAACTAGACAAACCAACTACTCCTGTGAAAGGAAATGATGAAAAAGCTTTAAGACTAAAGCTTTTTTTTGTCGTAAAGGTTGGACAAAAAACCCCACACAGTTATGTTGTTATTCATTTCTTCTTGTCTTGCAAATGGTTTGCAAATTATTAGAGAATGAAAAAGGATAGCAATTGTTCAGCAGAAAATTCTTGTTTTGATGTTTATTTTCGGCTCGAGACAATGCTTTGAGTAAGAAAATAATGTTTAGATGACAAGACTAGCTCTTAACTCGAAAATTAACTTTTGATAATAGCTAATTAGGGTACAAACGGAATTAATTTGGTGGCGTGATATTACTGTATATCGGGGAAGAAGAAAGCTAATTGACTTCCCTGGGGGTAACAACCACATTAAATTTTCGTTGAAGAGAATCAAAGTATGTTGGACCTTTTTTTAAACCTGGGATTGACTTCTGGAATGATTCATGCTTTTATTAAAATAGTACCCCAAGTTAAAACATGTCTCCTTGATAATAAATAAGTTTCCCAAAAGCTAATGTATATTAATTTCAGAAAAGGAGTGCGAACGTTTCTTAAACAGTTTAATACTTCGACCATGATAATGTTACCATATCAATGTTACCATATCAAGGCCCAGATGGTGATAAAATCTTATAAAAATTTAAAAAAACCATCAGAAATATTGACCAAACACACATTATGAAAATTACCTAATCACCCAATTACAAGATCACTGGTAGAAAGCTCTGCTCAAGATTCGTAGTAAAAGACCATATAATGAAAGAACACAAAAAAGCTTGATTTACAGAGAAGAGTTTATTAATCCTAGTTGTAATAATGTCATTTACATTGATCAAGTCAGCCTGGAGACTTCAGAAGAGTATAAAAGATCACAGTGGAAGAAGCCAGAAGTCAAATATTTTTACACGTGCGATGGAGAGGACAAATCAGGAGGTGACCGAAGAAAACCTCACGGGTCCTATTCAATGCCAGGCAATTAAATAATTATTATTTAATTAAGGGAAAGACAACCACAGATTTGATGATTAGAAAATGAAAAACATCACTTTATGCCCAAGAGAACTCAACTAATTTAAAGCTCTTCAAAGAGTCATCTTTTATTTTTTACATATATTTATAGTAAAATTTTAACCAAAAACGTATTTAACTACTTCTCTTGTAGAAATTTTTATTTTGATGATGATTTTTGGAAAGTAAGGTCGAAATAATAGTTTTTACGAAACTCTTAAAATCTTTTTCATTTATCTTTTTTTCGGGTATGTCACCCTAAGCAAAGCTTGGACCCGCTTTAGCGCAGGGGAGAGGGGTTATCTTATTGGATCTTTTTCATTTGTATTTTTAAATCTGTTTAATTTTTTGATTTGCTCTCTCTCCTAATGTTACCTCTAAAACATGTACGAACTGTGTAGTATGCCACTTGCTCGAACTGACCTCATCCATATCTTACTAAACCCTGCATAAAATGAAACCTTCTTAGCTAATAGTCAAAAATCATAATTCATTATTCATCGTCAAAAATCAAACGTAAACCAATCTCACCCAGGTCTTTGCGGCTGGAAACTCTCCTGTACAAAATAGCAAAACAATTACTCCGCCATAGTTGCCAAGAGCTAAGTTATTTATTGACAAAGCCAAATTAAACAATAGAGGAGCCGTGGCTTAATGGTTAGTGCAACTGCATCGTAACCAAGAGTTTCGAGCCCCTGAGAGGGCTACTTTGGAAATTCACAAAATAAAAAGCCATTGGTTAGTGTCAGGAAGGACATCCGACCAAGAAATTCCTCACTGCCAAATCCAAGTCGTTCGTCTGAGCCCCTGTTATGAGGAAAATGATGTTAAAACCTAAAAAAAAGCCAAATTAAACAATACAAAATATTTGACGATAAAATCACCTTGGAGGCATGGCATGCATTGTCTTTCACAACAGACATGGCATGCCTTGGTTAGTACGACACCAATTGATAATAATAGGCAATGATGCAACAGGGTTGGTTTTTGTTGTTGCATTAATTCAAACAACTGGGAGGCAAAAACCTTACTGTTTAACATTTCCTTTATCTTAAAATCTGCAGCATCTCTTATAGGAAATGAATAGAGTATAAACAAAAATGTTGTCTTTATCTCTCTTTTTTCAAAAAGAAATATCATTAACTTCTCATTGTGGGTAGGAATTAGTATTGTGTTGCAAACAACTTTATTAAATTTACTCAACAAACCTTAGAAAATAAAAAGAGATATCTGAAAAGAATGAGACCTTTTACACGAGAAAGCAATAGACTAGAACTCGGTCACGACGATGGGTATTCGCAAATATTGCGTTTGCTAGGATAGTACACGTAAAACTATCAGATGGTAATGTAAAACTACCAGAATCACATTAAATCCATGTCAATTTTAGCTAGCTGTAAAAGCAGGCTTAGAAGATTTAGATCTAAGTTAGAAACGACCAAATAAACCAGGTTTTCGCACTGTTGTATTGTATTGTATAACACACAAAGCTCATTAATTCTAATAAGAGGAAAGACAATATAGACGAACATTAATATAAACAGAATATAAAGCCTTTGAAAGGTTTCTTGAAAATCTGGCACCAGCAAATTTTTTTAAAACTTAAAATCTAAAATAAGATTATTGGTGAAAATTTGGGAGAAGACCCTATACCTAATAGGATTCAATTGTCTGTAATTAGCCTCTTTCTGAACTTCAAGTATTTGCTGTCATAAATGCTATTCATTTATCAACTATTCTAGTTGTATGTTTCTCGTTGTTTTCTTTAAAAACAAGCGACTCCAAAAGTGAACACTTAAACAGAGCGGTGAAGAATTTCATAGACAGATGATCTGACGCCAGCTCATGCTTTTTTTTTCTGAGACCATGAAGTTTTCACTCTTGGAGAATTGTTACTTGTGCAATAGAGCTATAAATTAGCCTGTCACCTCCAACAGTAGTTATAGATAGTTCTGGAATTTGGGGTCTTTTATCTTCAAAGCGAACTTGAAATTCAGCACCGCTCAGCCGATATCTGTTCTTGCGTGTTGACCAAAAATTCTTCCCACATACCAATGTCATTCTCATTACAAGCACGAACATTCGCTGGCTACCGTAACATACTTTTCAATATTCAGCAGGCCATGGCGTTGAGAGTTCATGATTCGCAGGCTCAAATGTATCTCTAAAAGTAGGAAAAAAGGTAGAAACGGATTTTTTCACTTTTTATTTTCTCTTTCATCCATCCCTCTCAACAGTGACTGGAAGAAGCTCAAATTTCCAAAGAGAGAATACTTCTCATGGCGGTTCTTCTCTGATATGCAATATCTTTGTACATATTATGTAAGCTCGTCTCGGCTGTCGTTCCATTTGTAAGGATTAAATGCAGAGAGCTGGGCCATGACCTCACATTATTGTAATAAAAAACTTTTCTGCAACTCGTTTAAAGGTAAAAGTTTAAATACAAAACACAGAAAATACACTCTCGACCAAAAAGACATTGACCACTACATTTTCTTTTCGATTTTGTGCAGCAATATTTTGACTGAAAGTGGCATAGATAACTGTTTGTCTGTCCACAAATCTGGTAGGTACAGCACCGTTTCTTCGGACATCGAAGCCTTCATGCATTCCATAGTTTTGGTCTTGTGGGCTTTTTTTCTACGAATTCTCAAATCTGTACTCGTTTCTTAATTCTTAGAGTTCAATGGTGCGTGCTGCACTGCGTCAACTGCCGTGACCATTTCTATATCTTCTCGTTGCAAATACTCAGATGCATATCTTGTCAGGATGAAACATCCCCTACAGATAATTAACGTCAACACAAACTGAATAGAATTTACTCCTTCTAGCAGCCTCAAACACGTAGTTTCCTCGCGTTTTAGCTCTTGGACAGTCGCCATAATTGATTGGGCACACTGTGTGTTGCTGCCAGGTTATCTTCTCTTGCTCTCTAGGGTGTGTCTGAAACTGATCGAAGTGCTGTTTTACATTCACTAACCTTGTATTCCCTTAGGTAGCTTTTAGACACCTCCTTCCTTTTTGAAGCAGCCCTCTAATTCTTTGAAAATTGCACCAATGATAAGAACATGTTTCACAGATTGAGTTGTTTTTGACGCTTTTGTAAGGGCAAGGCTGAGTGTGGAGCGAAACAATGAAAGTATAATGTCAGAGTAGCTCCTTCGTCTGTCCATTTCTTTTTTCCGTTTTCCCTTCCTGGCATATTACTTGGGCCTCTATATTATTCTACAGTTAACACATCAAAGAATAACTAGCTTTTTATACTGTCTATGTGCTTCAAGGCAACCAAACGCTCGTTTATTACATTCTCATAAGCTCATCTAATTACAATGGGCAAGTATGCAATTTTATACCATGTAACTTTGTCGCAATGCAATGAATAAAGTTCACTCTTCATAAATTTGTTTCTTTATAATGACAGTGTTATTGTTGTTATTGTTCTACCATTTCATTCTCAATGACATGCCTATTTTACATATTTTTTTCATAGTTTCTTATTAGTTCACACGAATATATATATATATTTATATATATTTATGTAATTTTGTGTATTCGCATAAAAAAATGCTCAATGCATATAGCAGAGCAATACCATAAGACAAAATAGTTCTTATTTTTCGTGCTTTACCTTATACATATATATATATATATATATATATATATATAATGTCATGCTTAAGCCAGAAAACATGTTATGGATGATTATCGAGCCAATTCTGTAAGGGCTGATGGTACTTACCAAGAAACCCTATCTCTTCTAGAAACCTACTTTGAAATTAAAAGGAAGATGATTCATCATAACCACAATATGTCCCAATTTGTAATAGCAATCTGGCGTAATACATTCAAAGCGCTTTGAAAAATATGGCTGTTTGGCTTCTTCCTTGCGGTCTCTTTGATACCAGAACGGCCTTGGCTTCGGATAACTGAATTTTATCACCTGATTATAGCTCATAAATCTACTTTATTACAATTCATTTGCATACATTCATGCTTGAGAATTATCAGACTTTATTGAATTTTTATCTAATTCAACCATGGGCAATCCCCAGCCCGAAGAATTGCTTGATTTGACTTGCACCTTGTAGACCCTTTTTATCCTAACTCAGCTGTTATTATTGTAATAACCATAACAGTCTGACATCAAAAGGTTATCAGTGACCTTCATGAGTAAACAGTTCTGGATAGCGACCAAGCGTCATCTGCTCCTTGCCACAATTTAGCGCTCATTTTCGTTTTTGCAGAAAAGTATAATAACATGCATCCTGTATTTAACCTGTGAGTCAAGGGCAATTTCCTTTAAATAGAGCTACTTTCTCGTAGCAGATTACGTCTTTCAAAACTTAGTGCTCTTTTTCCATTAAGGGTTCATTCATGTTATCCCAGACATTTCCTATTACATACTGTTGTCACAACTCTTCTAGTAAAATTCATTTTATTGTGATGGTCGTTTTTCTGACTTGGTAGCACTTTAGCATCTTTCGTCACTTGGTAATTCATTGTCAAGATATGGCACATTTTTTGAGCTATTGGTTGTGAAACGAGGAAGATCACGTAACAATTCATTATGTCTTGCTCTAAGAAACGTAAAGTTGATAAGGAAAACAGACAGCTAACAAGTCCTAACGTCTTCAAATTTACAGCTTGAAAGACATTACAAAACCAAGCATCTAACTTATGAAAAGCTTCATGCGGAAGGAAGAAAGTCAAAGTTTATTGCACTAGAATCAGCCTTAAAGTTACAGCAAAATATTTTCCTTCAGCCTCTCTTCAACATAAATTTGTAATTAAAGAAAGGTTTGAAATTTCTTATAACTTAACAAAACAAAGTAAACCATTTTGAAACGGAGAGATGACCCTAGATTGCATTTTCATTGCTTGAAAAGCTCAATTTACTAGAGAATATCTCTCTTTCTAGGAGAACAGTGATTCATAGGATTGAAGATATTCGTAGAAATTTATATCCATAGTTGCTGCAGAGATGCCAATCTTTCAAGCAGTTTAGCATAGCTTTCGACAGTTATAGTAGATGCAGCGCACCTGGCTGTCTTCAGCCGTGGTGAAGACTTAGACTTCTATGTGACAAAAGATCTAACTGAGATTAAAAGCATTGAAAATACGACAACAGACAAGAATATCATTTATCGAGTAAATAAGATTACTGTGGATGATTTCTATTTGTTGTGGAATAAACGTGCTAGTTTTACCATCAATGGTGCAGCTGTTATGATCAGATCTTGCTGCAGACCAGCTAGTTTGTTATAAGCGAAACTAGAATGTTCCAAAATTATTCACCCTTTGCATAGTACATCAGAAAAATCTCTGCGGAAAATTCCTTTAAATTGACGGCACGATGACAAACATTGTAAAAGTTATGAAGTGTATCTGTCTCCATGGACTGAATCATCGGCAGTTCAACACCTTTCTGGAGGAAATGGACTCAAAATTCGAAGGCATACCTTACATTACCGAGTACTCCCCTTATCACACGGTACAATTTTAAAGAGTGTATGGCTTCTGTGGGCTGAAATAGAGAAATTATGGAGATTAAAGGCAATCCATTCTCTGAATTTTCCAAGGAAATCGTTTTAAATAACTTAGCGTATTTGGTGGGCATCACAGGCTACCTAAATGAACTCAATATCAAATATCAGGGGATAACTCAACTTGTTAGCAAATCTATTTGGCATTGTTAGCTCATTCCACCAGAAACTTTAGTTCTGTATTGCTCAACTTGAGAAGAAAGCTGTGTCACATTTTCACATGTTGTCATCATCCCAAAACTTCGAAAAGTATGCAAATTTGCTGGGGTCACTTAATAATAAATTTTTAACCCGGTTTAGAGAGTTCAAGGCAAATGAGCCTAGTCTAAAAAGCTTCGGAAGTTTAGAAGCAGCTGATGCTTCTCTTGCACACCAGGACTTGTAAGGTGATACCAATTTTTTCGACAATTTTAATGAAAGCAGTACTCTGTTAAAAGGATACAAGAAGTTATCCCCAATATCATATTCCGAACTTCGTGTCCATTGGTATTTCTACGCCTCAGTCTTGGGGAGCAATTATATGTGTGAACAAATGTTTAGTCATATCACACTACTGAAGAACAGTCATCAAAGCAACCTGACGGACAGTCACTTGCTAGCTGGCCTACGAGTTGCATATACTCCCTTTACACCCAATTACGATGACATAATTTTACCTGACAAAAATGAGAAACGACATAAAAGGATTCTCTTACAAATGGTGATTTTGGGAAGTTTTTGGCTGAAAAGATGTAAGACATGTAATTTTGCTATTGCTAGGCTAGCGACACAGTCCTGAAATTCTGGTTGTAAATGTACTTAAAGCTGAAAAGAAATATATGCAAAAAGTAATACATGATTGGCACCTAAAAGATGACAAAAATAAACAAAATTCAGCATCTTTTACAAATGCCTAATGAAAAAATAAAGAAAAGTTGTGAAGAAAAGCATGAAATCTTGGAAGGTTGAACTGACTTGTGGATATGACAATATTAGTGAAGTGAAAATTGAGGTACGTATTCCAGGGTGATTCATTGTCGCCTTTTATTGTTTGTAATGATACTCGTCCCACTGAGACATACATTAAGAAAAGCAAATCCAGGATACGTATTTGCTAATTCTACTATTTCAACCATTTGGTATTTGGGGATGACTTACACTTGTATACCAAAACAGAGATAACACTTGATTCTTTGATCCAGACAGTGCGTATCTTCAGCAACGATATCAAAATGGAATTTGGTATTGAAACGTGTGCCATAGTAATATTGAAAAGAGAAAAGGTTGTAAACTCAGAAGGAATAAAGTTGCCAGATAGCAGAAAGATGAGATCATTGGAAAAGGATAAAGAGTATAAATATCTCGGCATATTACAGGCAGATCTGATTAAACAAAAAGAAATGAAAAAGAAGCTTGGAAGTGAGTTTAATGCAAACAGTCAGGAAACTGCTAGAAACAAAATTAAATGGTCCAAATGTTATCAGTGCAATAAACACCAGGGCATTTTCTTTCCTGAAATATTCTGCAGCATGGACAAAGGAAGAAGTATATCAGTTAGATAGGAAAGCAAGAAAACGTTTGACAATCCTTTCTTCAAGTGGGACTGGGTCCTTTGTTTTTGGCAGAATTTTCAGCAAGGTGGATGTTGTGAAGGATACTGGATACTGTGTTGCCGGAGAGTTCGTCTTAGGTGCTCAACGGTGTTTCTAACATAGGGCAGACATAGGGATTCCTTCAAATGGATCAGTTTTAGCGTCTTCTAAACCTAGAAAGCGAGTTTGTAAATCTTTACATGAGTCATATTTGATACACATGATCTGATCATCTTAAATCCATCAGAGGATTCACTAAGAAAACACATTTTAAAGCTGTTTTAAATGGGCTCCTCTGGCAGTAATCTCAGGGCACCTAGAAACCTTTTAACTATTTGCTTTTCTGAAGGATCCCATAATATCTCTCTGACCTGTAAATTGATGGTTTCCTATTCCAAGCCACTTGTTACAACATCCTTTAAATAGTCTTTTGTTGAGTTGTTCCAAATTAAATCAGGTGCTTGAATAAAATTTTAAACAAAAAATCTTACCCAGACTGCTGTTTCATCCATAGCAAAAATTATTTGATTTCGTAGCTCATCTTTTAAACGCAGTTGGAGAACTTTCAGAATATAGACGCAAAGCTTGTCAACCAATCGAATTGGGGTTTTCACGGCCTCAGTTGTTCGTCTTCTGATGAAGAGACCATGTCTTTACATGAACATTTGCATCCATCACTATACATGTCTCACTCTCTGTACTCAATAATTGATTTTTCTCTTGCTATTTTTTGCTTAAGATTTGATCAGCTTACGAGAAAAGCGCAAATCATTTTTCCATCCATCTGAAATCCATTCCAGGAAGATTTTTTATGTCAGCATTTGTGATTCTCCTTCGCCTTGATCCAAACACAGCCTCTTCTTTTCTCCTATAAAACTTTCACTTCGTTCACTGAATTTCTCTTTCTTGGCATCCCATTCACGAATAGTCTTTGGTACTACCCTATACTTTCTGGCTGCCAGTTTTTGTTTTGTTTTGTTTTGCGTACCCCACTGCTTCTAAATAAAAATCAATTGTGTAATTTCATATTTTTTCTCCTTTGTGTGAAGTTGTTCTTCTTTGTTCCATTGCTATTTTATTTATGGATTCTATTTACATTAATGATCTACCATTAATGAGCAAATTTTGATTTTTAAATCTCTGATTTTAGGTGGGGTTTATTGTGAAATTTTTAAATATATAAAACAAAAATTCATTGAATCTGTCAACTATAAGTGCTTTAGGAAGTATAAAAATTCTTGTTTCAGAGTCAATAAGCACGATAAGCTCATTTTCTTAATCTTCTACTCAGCTCAAGGAAGTTGATTGATACAAGAATTTCCTTGAAGGATTGTTGAATTGAACTGAAAAGTATTTGACAGTGAAATCTGTATAAATCCGCCATAATAAAGTTACAGGAAGTATTTTAAGGCAAGCAGCTCATTAGTGCGTCAAGAGGTAAGCATTAATGAGCATACATTCCGAAATCGAGTTTGTGTCAGATATGCTAAATAGCTATTGGCTAACTCAATTTTTGACTAGCATTTACTAGTATTTAAACCTCACTTGTTGAATAAGTTGAACTTTAAGCCAAAGCCTAATGAAAAGCAACTTGTAACAATGGTTTGACTTCATACAGTTGAATTTAACACACGTTTTTAATTAGATTTTGCACCGTTTGCCAGGAGGCATCATATATACAAGAATATTTGGAAACCGATTGTTGGGAAACCATTATTTTGCCGTCATGACCAAAGACAAGAAGCAAAACTTTATGATGATAATGCAATTGCGACGTACGCCCATACTAATTAAAAGTGTCGGCACAAGCTAGCTGGTCACCTACAAACCGAGTTGTTATTATTACTTAGTGAATTTTATTCTCGCTAACCGGAGCAGGGATGTTAGAAAATGGCCTGGCTGTTCCAGGAAAGTACACTTCATTGTGTCAGCCTTGAGGGCTGGTAGAGATATTGACAACAGAATTGGACAAGAAACTTTTGACTTTAAATCATATGCAGTTAAAAATTGGTGATTTTTACAATAAAATACAACATTATGACCTATCAGTACATCATTGCAGTATACGTTAAAGTCTTTTCTGTAAGAAAATGAGAGGCTTAAAAGAAGCTGGAGCTTATTTCAGGTTTTGGATCAGCAAGGGGACTATTAGAGGGAGCTTAATACATCTTTTACAAAACCCGATTATTCTCTGGGTTACTGACTGATCATAGACTTTCAACAAGTTGACCGATCAGACCATCCGAATAATCCTGCTATTCGATTGACGGAAAATAACGGTTTCAATTTGTTGCTATTGGAATACTGATAAAATACCTAATTAGTGATCTGTTCACCTTAGATAGACAGTCATAATACTTATCACCTTGCGATCTTCAGTGATGACAACACAAAATCAACACCAACATACAAACATTTAGTTACCCCTGGAGGAGAAATGCGTTTTTCTGTGATCATGTCACGAAAACATTCCCAATGAACCAAACTTGTGAAACAAATTTCTGCTTTTTAATTTCTTATCCAGGACCAAATCAGTTCTAAATGGAGTGGGTTTCCCATTGTAGTGACTTGGTGCATGTGTACATGTGACCGTGGAAACGTAGTCACACTCATTTTAACGCTATGTGACGTCACGCAAAACGATAGCGTTAATTGGTTGAACTGCAAGATCGGACAGATGACGTAACTCGGACACGTGATTTTATGAACGATTCAGTAATAAAGAATAGACAATAGACTCTAATTTTGATTGGACGATTCTGTAATGAAGAATTTCTGACGCGGGAAAAAGACCCTAATTTTCATTGGTGGAAACCTGTAAATTTTACTCTATTTAAAACTTACTTGGTTTATGCAGTTTTGGTTTTTAGTTTTTAATTTTCCAAGATATCAGCGAGGTTGTAATCAACAAGGATTTATTGTAATATCTCATTTAATGATTGAATATTGGACTTTTATTTTGAATTAGCATCGTGCAAAAAACGAACATAATTCGCAAGGCTTACTGCTGTCTATTTGCATCAAACGAAAGAGTTTTCTGGCGCAGAAAATTCTCAATTTTAATTATTGTGACATTACAACAAACAACTTTGCGTCACAATTTTTCTTTGCAAAGTTATACCCAGATACCATGAAAACCGGTCAAAATATTCCTGTCTTTGCAAACATACACACATCATTCATACATACACGAAAAATAAGGGGGAAATGAAAGTTTGAATATTTTTATCACATTTGATTCTGTGCTGTAAGTCTTAGCTCCATTTAATCCTTTTGAAATAGTATATGATGAATCCCCAAAAATGTCCTGTTTATTAGCACTAAATTCTTTGAAAAAAATATTGTAAGACTTTCAGTGTTGTAATTTTTTGGGGGGGGCAGGGGGTTCCCGAAGCCCTTTAACCCCCAGATCTGACCATGTTATCCTATAAACTATCACCCTGTGGGGCACAATTGTCTCCAACTAACATAGAAAGTGAGATAAAATGTTGAGAAAATCTCTAATTTTCTAAACAAGTTATCTCACTTTGTCAGTAGACTGCATGCAGTTCATTATCTGTACATCCAGGAAGACAATGAATGAACTCTACATTATCACAAAACATTTTACAACTCAGGTCGTTTTTCAAATTTTTTGAAAAAAGAGTCTCCCCCATCTGTCAGAAACAGAGACGTTGTTTTCATTCCACTATATCCACGTTTCCCACAGTTAAAAATTCTCTGATTATTAACTGATTAAAATATACAAGTTGCTTCTTGAAAATTCTTAACTTTATGGACACAGAGGAAGCCATAGATGTGAGAGCTTTATCATGTCTTGAGCCGTAAGTTTTTTCTGAGCCACGTTTCGAGAGATACTTCTCCCATCGTCGGGCTTCTGTTCTCAAGTTGCTTCTGTTTCTGAGCATATGATCTATTCCTTATCCCAACAGTTGTTGGCATATTTCAAGCTGCTTTCATAGAATTTTCAAACAACTTAGAAAGCTGAACATTATGTATGTCTCCTAACTCATTTTCTGGTATTTTTTATATCAGTACGTACAGTATCAATACAACTCTTCCGTTCCTCTGCACTCTAAATTATTTAGAAGATTCTCAATGTGCATTGCTACTTCTGTAGATAAAATATTGTCCTTTTCAATTGAGCTAATGTATACTTGAAATTAAAACACTTGATCTTCTAGAAATGGCTTCCAATATTTTCCTCAGCATAATAAGACATTTTTCTTCAGAAAGGAACTAAGAACCAAGTCTATCAACTTGCTTAAAATAGATGGACCCAAAGAGAAAAATCTTGATGTAATAAGCGTAGTTTTTTCAGCAAAGTCTCAATTTTTATCAGTTTCTCAACCCTCACAATGTAGATAATAAAATACCTGCATTTTTTTATTTCCTCGATTAGGCGCCTCCTTCGATTAAGCGTCCGTTTTACCCTTTTTTTAACTACTTTTTTTTGTGTGTGTTTTTATGGTAAAGAAAACAAATTAGTTCTCTTTNAAACAAAATTTCTGAGTGTGGCTTCCAATATTTTCCTCAGCATAAAAAGACATTTTTCTTCAGAAAGGAACTAAGAACCAAGTCTATCAACTTGCTTAAAATAGATGGACCCAAAGTGTGGCTTCCAATATTTTCCTCAGCATAAAAAGACATTTTTCTTCAGAAAGGAACTAAGAACCAAGTCTATCAACTTGCTTAAAATAGATGGACCCAAAGAGAAAAATCTTGATGTAATAAGCGTAGTTTTTTCAGCAAAGTCTCAATTTTTATCAGTTTCTCAACCCTCACAATGTAGATAATAAAATACCTGCATTTTTTTATTTCCTCGATTAGGCGCCTCCTTCGATTAAGCGTCCGTTTTACCCTTTTTTTAACTACTTTTTTTTGTGTGTGTTTTTATGGTAAAGAAAACAAATTAGTTCTCTTTGCTCCTTTTTCTGTTAATCTTGGAATAAGTGCCCCCTTTGAATAAGGGTCTATTTCGATGGACTTTTTTAAATAAGCGCTTTTTCGAGTATATAATTATACGGTATACGGTATACAATTTCACTGCAAAACATTCAATTTTTTTAGTTTTAATGTCATTTTCCCCCAGGAATTGGGGCTCAGACGGTGCCCTTCAGAGGGACTTTGTTTTGGCAATGAGGAATTTCTGGGCCGGATGCCCTTCCTTGCAAACGTACCAATGTCGAACGAAAACTGTCTTTAACATTGCCAGGATCGACCTAAAGATGAACTAAAGCCAGAAAATTAGAAAAAAAACCCAGGACTGTACTCTTCAAAATGCGAAGGCTTTTTTTGGAGAGGAAGAAGGGGTTATGTACTAGTGAGACCACACAACAAGGCTAAAAGTCACTCGAGGATGAGGGTTACTATAGTCACCATAGCTTTGAAAACCTCATATTCTGATAAATAAAATGCTATTAGCATCTTACGGTTGTCTTTTTTGACTCGGCTGTTGATATTAAAACTGTTGATTCGATTTTGTTTTCCCTTTTGTGTTGACACTATTTTGAATGCTCTTTCTTGGCTTCGACTTTGTTTTGTAATCTTTTCCCTAAGAGATTTCTGACTTTCATACTTATTACCAGAAAAACCCCCCAGTGACTTCAATCTTTTTATGGTTAATATGTACATTCTTTGATGCAATTCCATTTACATTTTTTCTTATGACCTTGCTTTTATATGTATATAATATATATATAAATTGTATAATATAATATATATATAACATAGATATAATATATAATATATATAATATAGATATACCAGTATCAGAGAAATTATTAGCTGTCGACAGTGCTCAATAATATATTAGAGCTATCATACTATATATATATACATATATTGTAAAATGGCGAGAAAATTAATTAGATGAGGTGCCTAGTTTACTAGTGGCTTTTTTGGAAATGGAATCGTTGACAAAAATGTAGAGAATAATTTGAAGTTCATGTCTGAGGTCCCCATGTCTGGATATGCATCAGAGAAGTTTCTCTACCCCAGAAAATATTGACATTGTAGAATTAGTGTTTTGTTTGATCAGAAAATAGAAGACCACAGAGGGTTGTGTTTAAATTATGAGAATTATCTAAATAATCTTCATACATATCTATTATGAGCCTTGATTTTATATCTAATTTCTTGTAATATTGCCCAAAACAAAAGAGTTTACAAGAAATTAATAAGAATATTAGATAGCGTTAAGCCAGAAAGAACATTAGTGGGGTAAGAAAGAAGCCTTAAGACTTCGGTAAGGAAGATATTGTAATCGTTTGGTAATATGTGAATAAAACCATTTTGTAAAAGGAAAATCAGATATCGGCTTTGGTTTGATTAAATCTTCACACCGGATACGATCTTAAGGGATTTAAAAACTATTAGACCCAGAAGCCCTTTCCTTAACAGTCAGCCGTTCGTTCCAATTAGAATAGAAGGAAAGCGCAAAAGGGAAAAACGAAAAAGTGAGGGTTCATAAAAATAATCTGCAAGAGCCCAACAATTTAAATGAACAGACATTTACCATACCTTAGAGAGAGAGAGAGAGAGAGAGAGAGAGAGAGAGAGAAAGAAAGAGAGACGGACAGAGAAACAGAGAAACAGAGAGACAGAGAGACAGAGAGACAGAGAGACAGAGGGACAGAGAGATAGGAAGTGGGTTGGGAGACCATAACAGAAAGAACCAGTGATACATCCAAAGAGCGATAAGCAGATAAGCACAGAGAGATAAATACAGAAAAAAGCAGCTCTTTACTGTGCTTAAGCTTGAAGAAACAATTCAATATGATGTATTATTATTCTCAAACTCAACAAAAATCTGTTAGTAATAATATATTTTAAAGTAAAACAAGTAAATGTAAAAATGCTAAAAATATTTTAAATGTAAATGTAGACTCAAGAGACACCTTAACAATAAGTAACAACATAATCATAGTTTAATTGAAAGTTCTCTGCTTCTAACCATCCTGAAAAGCACTGACCATCAAGTGCTTAGTGCTTTGTAGGATGAAGCTAAAACCTTAACATATATAATTGTATTTCCGCATCACACAACGTCAAACGTGTCATTGCAGGTATCAAGGGCTGTTCCTGTTCCTTAAAAGGAGTCTGTAACTGGCAACTGATGTAGCTAACATGGCGTAAATATCATGGACAGAATAATTTATTGACGATGCTGATTTTCTGCTGGTGGTTTTAGGGATGGTAGAAGTGCCTTCATCTTTCTCAGAGTCATAACTACAATGCAGTGTGAGGAACCATAGCTTAATGGTCAGCACAGCTGCACAGTAGCCAAGAGGTTCCGGCTTAGATTTACCCGAGTTGGCGGAAAGACTTTGGAACTTTACTAAAGAAAAAGTCATTGGTTGAAGTCAGGAAAGGTATCCGGTCAAGAACTTCCTCACATATACGTTTCTCTGAAGGGCACCGTCTGACTCTCAGTTACTGAAGAAAATGACTTTAAAACCAAAGAAAATTTACTACAATGGATTGCATTTTCTAAGTATACTGGCGGGGTTTTTTTTTCGATGATTGTGCCTCGGTATTGTAGAAAATTGTTCTCAGCTACCTCCGACCTTTGTGTTTCTGCTCCAAAATATTCACACTTATCAGGTTTAATAATTCGATAAATAATAGTAGTACATATGGTCTCACAGACGTCTAGAGGATACTGGTTTTCCTCAAGGATTTTCATTCTCTAAGATAAACTACAATTAAAGTGTTTCCAGTTGCTGCAAGATCTGATCTGCAGTAAACTTTTCTTGACAGTCTCAATGTCTTGTAACGCTTATGAGTCAGCGCGTAAAAATTCATGATTAATCCTCTGTCGATTGGCTTAAAATACCACGATGCAAATCTCCCATTCGATTTAACGGTTTTTGTAGCTAAAAAGGGGATTTTTCTTCAAATTCCACCTCCACAGTTAAATTTAACCGTTAGAGGTTCAGAGGTTTAATCGATTTAGTTCAAGAAATTTTATTCAATCGAAGAACTCTTTATGCTGCAAGTAAGTAGTATATTAATTGAGGGTTCTGGCGTTTTACAAAAAGTTTTTTTGAAAAATTAAAAATTTTCCCAACAAAATGTAATGCAAGTGAACCCTTTGGGCGGGAATAGCTCTTACATAACTCTGAAAGGGCTAAATAAAAATAAATAAAAATATTAACAATGTCTTGTAATGCTGTTAAATTATTACTATTACTAGATACATTTAAATCAGTATCACTTATCATCCGTTGGTTACCAATAAGTTTAAAATAATACCTATTATTAATTTTACTATCCTGAGTACATATAGTTGATTAGTAGGCTTTATGTGACTTCACTTTTATACAAAACAGAAAAATGCTATAGAACCAATCAAACCACAATTTCCATTCAGATTCTCATCTCCGAATGCCATTTTATTAGATCCTGGTGATGCTCGTGCAGTATAATGACATAGGTTTTTTCCATTACACCAAACACTTGATTATTTACTTCTGCTGGAACATGTCAGTGGATAGATAAACAACACTATTTACTTAATTCGCCAGCATTTACTTTACTTTTGTAATTTCCACTTGGATTGTTATTGCTGAATTTATTTGATCCAATAATAATATGATGATCTGTTTTACCACCTGCAACCACGTGACTAAAAGGAGAAAAAGTGACTAATGCATCAAACAGAATAGAAGCTTTATTCATCAATGCTTCAGCAAGCTTGCTTTTCTGATTTTTAAACAATTTAACACCATATTTCTGACATTCTACCATAATAGATTATACACTTAGGTAACATATGTATGATTTATTTACGTAAGACCACTCTACCATTTTTTATTATCCACATTGATCTCTTCGTCGTGTAATAGAAGTGCATATATTGTATAAGCCCTATCTGGAACACTCAATAAAGTAGATCTAAGCTCAAGTTTAGTATCACTATTTTTAAGTGGGGGTTTCCATTTTACAAAGATTGAAATGTTATATACCATACATAATCTGAAACTCTTTAAAACTAATATATGTGTCAAGTTGATATTGATTATAACATGCTTGACATTCTAATATTGTCCTATAAGTCTTCCTCAATCTATCAACAGGTTCCATTCTTTCAGCAGGAAAAAATATACCACCTTTTATCTCGAGTTGTGCTGATAAAAATATAACTCCCAGCAATATTTTGTAGCTGATTACTCGGTTTTTCTAAATTAAGTACAAAAGGAAAACATGACAAGCTTTCTGAATGCTTGTTTTGATCTCAAATGTTGATTGTCTTGGATTTGTACAATCAGAAGTTGCAATCAATTCTTTCAGATATAACTAGGTTGATCAATACTTCGTCTCGGAACAAAAAGTACCATCTGATAAATAAGATAGAGAGGTTTCTTAGTTACACTACTAGCTCGATAAATGATGCTATCATCATTTTCTACCTGGATTTTAATAGTAATTGTTCCACTTGGTAGAATTTGTTGTTCAGCTGACTAAGAAATCCTAAACGATTCAAAGACAAAATTGCTGTCTGTGTGTTATCAACTGGATCTGTTAACAATTTCTGTCTTATGGAAACCAGCATTATAATTAACATTTCTAATAATATTATAAGGTGCTGCTCTGGTTAATGAAGTGTATTCTTGTATATTTGTAAAAGGACTGGTGTCAAGATAAACAAAATTGAGCTCTTCCTACTGTGTTAGTGTAGTTCCTTGAATACTCAACTAAATTCTTGAGATTTACAATTTGATTACAATCAATAACATCTAGAAGTATTTGACCATTGTATTTTACATTGATTGATTTAGTTGTTCCAGACGAATCGTTGAATTGGGCTGATGTTATCAGCTGTACTGTAATTGCAACTTTGTTAATGTTGAAATTCAATTCAATAAAAGAATTGTATCAGTCAAGAGCTCCTGACGTATTTATTGAATCCACATCAATCTGATAACCTGCTTTGTTTTGATTAACACTTGCTCAGGTCATAGTGATTGAAGTATTGAGTTCATATGGAGTATATTCATACCTTTCAGGATTATTTGAAAATCCTGATGTCATTCTATATGAATGATTTAGATAAAAATCTCATGTCTAAAAGTCTGTTAAATTCAATTGAAAGTAAATTATTTCTTTGGTTTCTTGGTGTTTTGTTGTCTTAATGAGCTTTAAGAAGTTCAACTATTTTTTCCCCTTGTTCTCTCATGTTGATTTATTAATCTTTGTATAAATCTTTTTTGCTACAACCTTTCCCATTGTTAATCCAACTTTACCAGCAACTTTTACAGTTGTTATAGAAAGTGCTTTAAAACCTGCCTTAGAAGCATCATCTGGTACTCCGTCCACTGACACTGACCATGAAATGACGTAAATCTTACCAAGATGCAAAGCATTGCACCTCCTACACGTGAATTGGTCCTCCTTCATCTGATCCTCCTGTTCACTGATACTGACCTTGAAATGACGTAAAGCTTATTAAGATGCAAAGCATTGCAACTTCTACATGTGAATTGGTAAGCAACAAAAGAACAGAGTTCTTTAGAAAGACAGTCTTAAATTTACTAAAAGATCACTGGATCCGCGAGGCCTTGCAAAACATATATAGATATCAAAGATTCCTTTCAGCTATTTTTCGATTCCACAATCAGAAAAGTGTAAAAACAAAAACCATTCTATTTAATATACAATGGAGCATTTCGCTAATATTCTTGAAGATACTGAAAAATGCTCTCTACCAGAATTTTTAGGTATAGTTTATCTTTGTGCTGCCCTCTACTTGAATCTCATTGATGTACGCTCTATTTAGGACCACAAGGACCTTAATTATATTTTGCAGCTACAGTGTCTTAAAATTGGTATGAGTTCATTTATAAATGCATCACATTTGGTTATAAATCAACCTGGGACAACTGGTGGGGAAATGAAAGATTTGCGAAAATGCGAGAGATTTTTGAAATATTCAACAGAAACAGTACAAGTCACTGATACTTACCACCTATTCTAGCAGTTGACGACAGTCTTTCCTCTTTGGGGGAATAGACTGTTGTCGACTGTCCTAGATTCTGTCATGGATTCTACGAAAAGAATCCAAACAAACCAGATAAATACGGTTTACTTTATCGCAGCATATGTCATGCGTCAACCATCTACACATATCATTTGTTGGCATACGCCCTTACTTCTAAAAGAGTTAGTACAAAGGAACAAAGGAAAAAAGGAACAAAAAGAAGACCAAGGAAAAGATGACGTGATGAAATCGAGGAGAGGCCAGGCAACACATGGATGCAGAAAGCACAAGACCTAGGAGAGTAGAGGAAATTGAGGAGGCCACCCGCCAGCAGTGGCGTGAACGGATAAAATAATGATGATGATTTGATAATGAGTCGTAACTGACGACTGATGGTTGGTAGATTATGTCTGATGACGTCTGCTGAGTGATGGTAATAACTGAAGTTTGATAATGAGTAATTAATAGTGTCTCCTTCTCTTTGTGTTTTAGGTACCTGTTACCCCCCGTATGGCTGTTTCAACAATAAATACCCTTTTAATCACACATTAATTATCATTCCCGAAGCACCAGAAGTTCTAAGACCGGCGTATCATCTTCAAACTCGCACAGGAAACCTCAAATTTAGCGGAGCATCATGTTTCGAAATTTTATGCAAAATGCAAGCAATGCTTCGATTGATAGGAGACAAGCCAGTCAAGTTTATCATTCATGGGTTACTTGGTAAGAGCACTTTTTATTATGATTTCTTTATCAAAATGACTGAATAAAATTACACAAAGCAGTTTATTATAATCAGCTCTAAAAATCTCCAAGGAGTTTATCTTCTTCTTCTTCTTTTCCTTGTTCCATCACTAGGACGGGTCGGCCGCTCGATACTGTCTCCGCCACTTTTGTCGGTCTATGCAGTCCTCTGGCTTCGCTCCTACTTTCCTCATGTCTTCCTTGATCACATCTCCCAATCTGAGCCTCTGCCTGCCTCTGCTCCTTCTTCCTTGAACTGGTGCTTGCCACACTTGTTTAATGGCACTCTCCTGATCCCTCCTCATCACATGTCCATACCATCTCAACCTTGCTTCCCTTGCCTTGTTGGAGATGTTTGCCACTCCGCAAACCTTCGGATTTCTGCGTTTGTCCGGTGCTCAAGGAGCGAGATACCAGCTATCCACCTCAACATTTTCATCTCTGCTACCTCCAGTGCCTTTTCTTCCGCCTTTCTCAGTGCAGCCGTCTCCAAACCATACAGCAACACAGGTCGTATGACTGCTGTATAGATCTTGATTTTCAACTTCAGGGGCATCTGTTTGTCACAGACAACCCCACTGACTTCCCTCCACTTCTTCCATGCTTTATTAATCCTTCCGCTTACATCCTCCCGGCACCCACCCTGTTCTGACAGCACTGAGCCTAGATAACAAAATTGGCTCACTTGGCTTATTTCCTCGTTTTTGGTATCTCTGATGCTCACATTTATCTGTTTATCTGTTAGTTAAATACGTATATTATGGTATGTCTAAAAGCTCGACTTGTCGTATCAAGCTGAATAATTACGTATAAATTAAGGGAAAAGAAAGATATATGCATGGAATCACATAGATTATATTTGCATAAAGTCTCAGCGTCAAAGAAGACTAAATATTTCAACCAATCAATTAAAAAAGGTGTGAATATAGATATTTATACATATATATACATATATATGCATTTACAAACATAAATATACACAAATTTATACATATGTATGTATATATATATACATATATAGATATATATAACACAAGGAAATTTAACATTCTGCTGAACAGTAGTGTTATTAAGGCCTTTCCAGTACAATGCAGACAGAAGACATAGAAAGTCTACAAAAAGACCAGAAACGTCACAGAAACATAGAAAGAAATGGCATGAGTTTGTACCTCTCAATACACTAAGAAGGATTTGTGAAACAACAAGCCTTCAGATGTATCTCTCAACCTGTTGGGTCGTTTTAAAGTGTTGACTTACAATGATTTGGGGTGACTGACTCACGTCTGTCAGTTTTAAGTATTGTAGCTGCTGGTTTACTGTTTTAATCGACAAAATATAGTCAGTAAGTTTCTCTCTAAATTCAACCTTCTAAATGTCCTACATTCTCAATAACTATTGAGTTTAATCTGTTTCTTTTCCCTCTTCTATCCAGAAAATACTAAAAAAAGTTGGCTAGGTGAAATGTCGAAAGCATTGCTTAAACTGGAAGATGCAGCTATCTTCATTGTAGACTGGGAAAGAGGAGCAAACACTTTTCTTGCACCAGGCAATGCCCGCATTGTAGGTGCACAAATTGCATTCATCATTGAACACCTTGTTCGGTTGGGTGGAGGATCGGCAACGAATTATCATATGATCGGGTTTAGTCTTGGAGCTCATGTTGCTGGATATTGTGGCAAAAAGTTACAAAAGCATGGAATGATGTTGGGAAGAATTTCAGGTATGTTTTTTGTTTGTCCTTGACATACTGTCTCGGTCCAATAAGAAAGTGTCTAAATGCAACTGAAAAAAAAAGAATAATTACCACGAGAAGACTGTTTTATTCTGCAACTTCCGATATGTATCAATAAAAATGAAGTCTACTTTTAACACCGCAACACTATAGACATTTTAAGATATCTGAAAGTTGCAGACTATAAGAGCACGTTACAGAAGGTATTTTGTAGAATACAATTCAGTAATTTTCCTGTCTTCATTCGTCATGCTTCCTTATTTAGCCTAAAATAGTAAAGTAAATTTGACCCATCTAACCGTCAGTAAAGTGTGCTCTAGACACGTAAACTCAGCAGAAAAGTATTAGTAATTCCTACAAAACTGTGTTAATAAATGTCGATCGCTTAGGAATAACGTAGGCTATGCCTGCCTATCATGCATACCAATCGAGTTACTCTAGGTTGACTAACTGAATACAATCTTGACAAAAAAGACAGATTCAATAAAATAAGAATATCTAGAATTCACCTTCTAATACTCACATTCGTGGTTACAAAAGCCTACTCAAAGGCCTAGCTCATAATTAAGATATGAAAGCATCCATAATTTCCACATTATGTATTCATGCCAGATTTTACGGCCCTGTCTTCAAAAACAAGGCCGTGCCCGGATTATGAAGACTGAATGAACCGTCATCTGGAACAGGATAGAACACAGATTTTAATGGGTGAGGGAACTACTCATTACAAAACACAGCCAAAATATAGGCTTGCTGCTGACTCGCTTTCAGAAGAACAATATAAAATTTTAAAAAATTAAAAAAATTAAGGCCCGAGACAAACCTTGAAACCCAATTCTAGCATTGCGAATCCTCGTGCTTACACACTGCACTACCCAAGCCTATTCAAATCATAAACCTTTATTTTTGCTATTGTAAAAAGTTGTAACTTGAAAAGCTATAATTACTATATTCCTATTCAATAAGGGCAATTATGGCACCCAGGTTGTAATTTTATGCTAAGGAATTTTCTGTGTGTTCTTGCAAAGATTCATGTTGGTAGGATGCTTTCTTTGATCAATATCTCTAACTACCTCAACTTTTTTCCAAGGAGAACAACAATAAGAACTTTTTCAATTCTAAGACGTACGTTAGCCGCTGGTATATATTAGTATTAGTTTGGGAGTCTCTACAGTGGTGGGATTTCCCTACCCGCAGCCATATACAGATATATATATATATATATATAAAAGATATAATAAGTTGGAAAGAATAAAAAAACTACACTATCCATTTCGACAAGCCTGTTTCGTGATTTTACTCACTCGTCAGGAAATGTACTGAAATGAAATGAAACTCGTCAGGAAATGGTACATTTCCTGACGAGTGAGTATAATTACGAAACAGGCTTGTCGAAATGGATAGTGTAGTTTTTTTATTCTTTCCAACTTATTA
>RDPX01000086.1:218747-260952 GCA_003991215.1 Morbakka virulenta
CTTAGTCTCGGGATGCCCAGTATTGACACCGAGTGAATATGTGAAACGTCATGATAGGGTTGGACAGTATTTGCACTGGGGAATATGTCAGCATTATCACGTAGAAACACCTACCAAGTGGTACGAACACCATCCTCTGCCAGTGATTAATGGTCCAAATGTTACCATCTTATGGGACTTTCCGGTTAATACTGATAGAACCATTCAAGCTAACCGCCCAGATATCATTATTAAAGACCACCTAACGAAAACATGTACATTGATCGATATGAGCATCCCGAATGATAAAAATATCTCCGTCAAACAGTTTGATAAGTTGAGCAAGTATAAGGATCTTGAAATCGAGATTGCTAAAATGTGGAATCTTCAAACAACAACGGTTCCAGTAATAATAGAAACTTTGGGAATGATTAAAAGGGAACAGATAAACATCTTGCGAAAATTCCGGGCAACCATAACCTACAGGAGATACAAAAGATTGTCCTTACCAGCACCGCAAATATACTAAGAAAATCTTTGTCCACATAAAGAAACAATTTATTACAAGAACTTTTATACTTTTTGATACAATTTTTAATCCTATTTGTATTATACTTTTTTTTGTACTCCACATTTATTGAACAATTAAGTTGCTCGTAGAAACCTCTGCTTGCCTCAGGACACTGGGTGTGACCCGGTAAGTAATTGTAAATAAACAGCATTCATAAGAAAACCGTACATAATAATAGTAATGCAATGAAGATGGATTTCAGCATTTGCAATGGAAATTCGCCAATTTTGTAGCTCATGTTATGACGTTTACCACACCTTCTTCATCTACATATTTTGAGCATTTTTAAGCATACGTCGTCTGGACCAAATGCCTTTTCACATATCATTTTTCCAATTGCCAACTGCAACGCATACTTCATCATAGTAGGCCCTGTTTCTGGTGTCGTGAGGGCTATATCTTCCAGTTTTTGTTTATCATCGTCTAACAATTCCCCGATGTATTCCACTCAACGACCTGGTAGGCATCAAGAGTCATGCTGAGTGAGGGCTTCTTTAGACTTAATACATTTTGACGTTGGAGATAACTGAAGCCAGCAATCTCTTTGATCTTTTTGAACATTTCTTTTGTAGTGAGACCTATTGATTCTATACTTTCTTACACCTTTCTTCAAGCCACTGCTCTTTTGGGTTCCTTGCATCTTTTCTTAAATTTCTAACTGACTATATTATGTTGCCCTGGGATTGGCTTTGAAAACCTTTGCTTTTGCACAATTGAGTTCACAACTGAACAATTGCAACCAGAACCTAATCTTTTCTTCTATGAAGATATTGTTCCCGCTGTTTCTTGTACAGGAGATGCAACAGGTTGAACTGGATCAGTAATATCCGTTGGTGGTTCTGATGGGCAACTCTGCAGCATTTGTCTTAACATTTTCCCGTATTCTTTGGTTCTGCCCTAGGATACTGAGATTATATCTTGGCCTGGGCATCGGCTTTTCATTGGGCTTCAGAAATAGTTAAAAATTCATGACCACAGCATTGTGCTCGAAGTCGGCGTCACATCTGGGTACAACCGCGAGTATTTGACCAGGTTTCTGAACCTACCACTGGTCATTATATAATATATTTGTTTTCTTGCTTTGTCCCCGGGGCTTGTCCAAGTGCATCGTCACCTTGGGTGTACTATAAACCATGTATTCACAATGACTAGCTTGTTTTCTATACAGCAGTAAACCAATCTGTCACCTCTTTCGCCTCTTTCAACAAGACCATATGATTTATTCGTTTTTTCTTCCTTTTCCCAACCCACGTTGGCACTGAGGTCATCCATGATAACTGTGATCCTGTTTGATTTACAGGAAGACTGCAATTCATCTGGGACACGTAGAAGTCATCGATTTCGTGGTTCAGCTTTAAAGCCATGCAAAGCGATTTTGTTGACATTGAACCTTGATATCATCTATTTTAAGTTCTTGACTAACATTATGCATGTAGGTGGTGCGATAGCCATTGGCTGACGATCTCGACGACCCATTTGAACCTGGTACGTCGTTACTGAGCACGAATCCACGCGGAGTACAGTATGTCCCAGTTAAACAACGTGGATTTAAAGATACCGGTGCGATTACTGTTATCTCACTACTACTTTGCTATGAACGGACTGAAGGTAACAAAGCATATCGACCAAAAATTCCCTTAAAATTACCCAACAATATATAACAACCTGCACTTAAGAGTGCGNTATCTGTCTATCTATCTATCGATCCATCTATCTATCTATCTATCTATCTATTTATCTATCTATCTATCTATCTATCTATCTATCTATCTATCTATCCATCCATCTATCCATCTATCTGTCAATCTGTCAATCTATCAATCAATCAATCTATCTATCCATCCATCTATTTATCTATCTATCTATCTATCTATCTATCTATCTATCTATCTATCTATCTATCTATCTATCCATCTATCTATCTATCTATCTATCTATCTATCTATCTATCTATCTATCTATCTATCTATCTGTCCATCCATCTACCAACATATCTATCTTTTTATTTATTCAACTCTCTCTTAGGGAGCAATAAATTAAAATTTATATGTGCTTCAAATGTATTGAAAACAGGTTTATGGAAGTAACGTACACAATAATACGATCGTACCTCATTCAACAAATCTTCTTTTTCGTTTATCTCTTCTTCTGTTAACGGCTCGGCATCATCCACTCTCTTTTGTTCTTCTCTTTGCTTTGATTTTGCCTCGTCATCTGGCAATTCATAGTCTCTTGGTACCTTAAAATGAGAAAAACAAATAATTTAATCATATCTTCATTCTCTTCATATTCCTTTCGGAGTGACAAAAAATCGACACTAATAATAAAAATAGTTGTAATGATAATAATAAAAATAATAATAATGATGAAGATGATGATGATAATTTATTAGGACAACTTTTGTTGTGATTTAGTAAATTGTTCTTGCTCTAAAATTAAGGCACCGGCGCCTTTATCCAAATAATAAAAATATCTGCATTGTCAAGTCTAGTACATAGGGCAGCATATAAGCGCCCAACACGTATACTTATTTTGTGCTAAATATCACTTTAAATCACCTTATTCTTTTGCTTTGTTTTTAAGGATTCTATAGAGTACGCAAAAAGATACTGTTTCGCAGTTCGTTAAGAAGCTTAAGAAAACTCACAACTTAAAAGATACAATAAAAAAAAACCCTATCTGTTAAGTTTATAATAATATCCTAGTCATACTCATCAGATCCTTCGTTATCATGAGACACAGAGCCTTCCACCTCGTTTTCATCGTCTGTGTTGTTATCTTCATCTTCTCAAATTTCATTTGAAACATCTTCGCTCGTCTCCTAGAGTTCGATTCATAATCGTATCACGTAATCGTGAGTGAAGCTTCTGGTAGTCATCATTTCATTCAATGTATGCCCATCGTTGAAATCCACTGACGACGAATGCTGGTTTTGCTAGACGTCCAGGTTTCAAATACCCACCGACAAATCGCTTCGTAAGATCGAAGCGCTTGGTGAATTCTTCAGCACGGCTTCTGATCCACTCTTTTCATCTTTCTTTCAGAATACCCTTGAATGGCTTATTGGCATGCATTTTACGAAATTGGAGCAATGGAGTTATACCGCCATCGATAACTTTACCTTGTGATGTATCTCGTGAAAAACTCAGTCACATCTCCCAAATACGATTTGGCCAAACCCATGATCTGAAGAGGTTTGCGCTGTTGGAAAAAACATCCTGGTCGATTTTTTCACATTTCTGGACAACAGAGATTTCGCATAATATTTCTTTTCATTTCGTCTCCCTTTGCACCTTCAATTACTGTCCCTTTTAGAAAATTAGCTTCTGGGGGCCTTGATTAGGTTTTTAAAGACGATTTTTGGTGGCAAGGATATCTCCTCGTAATGACTCTTGAATCGAAGGTGGTGGAAGATGGATTAACTAAAAAGCAAAGGTTCTCATCCATATTCAAAATAATATCAAAGTCCCCCAAAGATTTCATTGCAGTATCACAACGTTCAGAGGCATCACCAGGAATTTTCTGACTAACACTTGTAACTCGATGGAACGTTAAATTATTTGGTCAAATCATTCGAAGCAGCAATCTGAATGAAGCAAAGAAGCGCTGATTATTGTCTGGATACATGGTTGGAAATAAAACTAATGCCTTTCTCCGTACTTGCTTGCCAATGACAAGAGTTTCGTTTACCTCTCTCCTCTTTGACGTAGCCCAATAAAGCAGGTTCAAGGAATGGTTATTTAGCTTTTGACGGTCTAATCCTTCTTTTCGACTGTAAGAACAGCCGACGTAAATACTTCAGTTTGTCTGCTCCATCGCTGCTACTTTTTCTGGGAATACCTTTCTTAATGCTTCTCGAATTACGTGGGGTTGTCTTCCATGCTTAAACAATCCTTTGCACAATAAAACAAATTAAAATTTTGCTTGACGTTTGGATAGCATTCGTCGTGTTATAATTGTATTCGATTTGAATGTTATTATTGCGTTCGGATATTATGGTCAGACTCGAAAGTTTATATTTAGTGAAAATGGAATGCAATGGGGAGAGCAACTAGGTGTCATCCCTGTACTTTCGAGTTGAACTGTTTTATTACTGGACATCACGTATATAAAGGCATATGGTCAACATGTGTTCAATAGGAGCTCACTTGTCATAGAGAGCCCGGTTATCAACACCATGAACATGCCGTGAAAGTTCTGAAAGATGGCGAAATTGTGGACCACATTATACGACTATTTTCTAGAATGTTTACCTTGATTTTGTTGTCTGGCGGCTCCGTTAAAGTTTGTGTGACAAGAAAACGAGAGAACAAAAGAGGAAAAGGTCTGGTGGTTCCTTGTTTAGTGACTGTCAAGGTGCCAGAACATATTTTGTTAAAAGTAGAGCCTATTATTACATACAAGTAAAATACTAATATAAAAAAGTCTATTTGCTTTATGAAAATCGCTTTCTGTTATTTCTCACTGTCAATAGAAGAAATCTGATATTTGAAAAAGGGGCCGAATAAAGGTGCCACAACGCCTTGTATAGGTGGTGCCTTTCTGCGAGATTTTAGTGTACGTCTTATTTCAAGAATGAAACTTACGAAAATAGAATTTAATAGCTTACTACCTTGTAGCCAACACTCTTCCGGTATGCGTATATTTCTTTGTCAAGAAGCTCAAAAAGTCTTGGTGGGAAGAACTGGAAGTCCTGAACATTCGGCTGCTTAGGTGGCCTTGGCGCTTTGGGTGCTTTGGGTTCACTAATACGTAGCAATTCTCGAAAGTAAGCATCAACAGCATAATTCGCCTTTCGTTCTCTCTTTGGTGGCTCAATCCAATTTGCAAGTCCTGACATCTAAATAAAACAAAAAAAAAACCAACAGCAAATGCGTGTATTAGTGAAATTGAACTGTTGAGTTTAGAGCAAAAAGTACCAATAACAAAAGGAATGTTTGAAATTTGGAACCAGAAGCGTGGGGGTGCTGGTGGCAAAGTAAATGATGGTAGAGGTGATCATGCCATTAACAACCGCAATAAAACAACAACGATAGCAAGAACGCCCATCAGGATGGCAATGACGACGGCTACGCCAACAATTGTATTGACTACAGTCCTTTACAGTAACACCTGCCAAAATCAACACTCGGAATCAAATATAGCAGGTAGGCTGGCAAATTTTTACGATAGTACAAACATTGGTGGTAAGTAATAACAATATAAAGCACAGTTATCTACTAACTGACAAACCTTTTCTTTTTCTTTGTAATTTTCTCCTTCAAAATGATAAATACTCTCTGACGGTGCATCCATTGAAAAGTTCCTTAAAGCACTTTCACCATATTGTTTCATTTTTTCAGCCAATTCCTTTGTCTGAAAAGAAAATACCATTATAAGTTGTCTTAATGTGTTATATTCTGTTTTGTCGACAGGCAAAAATGATTAAAGAGATTCACATTATGCTACATCTGTACTTACCCACAAAAACCCCCTATCGACCACGCAAAAAGACACTCACACACCCTGTTTGTGCTACTGATAAAAATGTAACAATTTTGGGGAAGGGGGTGTCTGGATATTGGAAACATTGGCAATTTTTGTTGCTTTGTGGCTATAATAAAGGCGTCAACTCTGAAATATTTCTACACATGCATTGTCGATAGGGCTGTGAAAATAAAGTATGGTTCAACCGAAGTCATGATTTTCTCACTGACCTTAGCCTTGCCTGGTTTCTATTCAGGTGGCACCATTAATAGTACATGGTTCGCCTTACAGCATTCATTAAATTAAAGAGCTACAATTATTAGTAAGTGGTTATAAACATTGCAACTAGAACATAATTATTATATCAGCAATGCCATGGATGAAGTACCTAGTCTTAGGAAGTTTAAGTTGTCAGCGTATTTTGCACTTGCAACCATGTATATTTTTAAACATAATGTCGCACTCACAAACCTTGGTGAAAATTGTCATTTTCGCTGTTACAATGCCCATTAGGAATTCTCATGTTTTATTCAGTTAGAAATTACCAAGTTACGATGATGGGCTTTCTCTACAAGACACTATGACATTGATTTGGGGATTAAAATAGCTTCCACTTACAAACCATTGCCTGTAAGCAGAGGAAGAAAGCCTTTCACGGTTGACTATTTTTTGTTTTTGTTTTTTGTTTTAACATCATTTTCCTCCAGTAACTGGGGTTCAGACGGTGCCTTTCACAGGGACTTGGATTTGGCAATGAGGAATAGCTTGGTCGAATGCCCTTCCTCACGCCAACCAATGGCTTTTTAATTGAAATACCAATGCCATTCTTCTATTCTAAATGGAACGTGCTTTCATGAGTCAATGTACAGAAATAGATAGATTCGGTAATAACTAAGTAACTCCAAGTAAGTAAGAAAATAAGTAAGTAAGTAAGAAGTAAGTAAGTAAGGAAGGAAGGAAGCAATTAAAAAAGTAACTAAATAAACAAATAAACAAATAAAATTATTATACTGAAAAACCAAGATTTTATTCCACGATCAGCAATATACAATAGCGATAAGGTATCACCAATACAGACAATGTAAATGTATTTGCACCACACACAAAGAATACAAAGATACCCTAAAGAAAAAACCCGGAAATGTTATAATACCATTAAAAACAAAGTTGCACTTGCATATAACTGTTAGGTACGTTACACTAGTACCCTTAACCTTTGAAATATAGGGTTAACCCTTCAACTTCTTATATAGAAATGAGATTCTAAAAGGTATCTAATTGCTTGACTGATTAAAATTTTACATAGACCCACTACGTTACCTGAAAGAAGGAGCAACACTGCAGTTATTAACACTACTTTACAGTGACCCACAAACTCCACACTAAATTCCATAGACGGGAAAAACTTTACTCTCTTATCTCATAAAACGTCGTTAAAAAAATTCATTTTAACTCCAATGAACGACGATATGGGGAATGCAGCGTACCGAGCAAAGCAGGAAAAGGTCGTTTATAAAAACAAATAATAAAAACACCCCCGGGTGTCAATAATTAACATACCTTCTGCTCGCTATTTTCTAAAATCTTGTCAATTGATTCCTCGGTGACTGTTGCTTCTTTTGATGCAAATATATGATTGGCACCATGTCTGATCATTGTCAGCATTTCGTCTTTGCTCACCTTGACAGTAGGATCAACCAATCGACCTTGAAAAACAAAACATTCAGTAAGATGATTTAACGGACTATTTGCGTGGGTCCGCTGTTGCTCTATTTCACAAAGACTGGAAGCTTAATTAGCAAAACAGACTAAAATAAACAAAACAACGACAACTACATAAATTTTTCTAATAATATCCATATTATCACATATTATCAACTTATTAAACCATCTGTGGCTGGTTATTAGCTTTTAAATAAGGACCATGAATTGATCGGAACTGGGCTTCTTTTGGTAACAAAGGAAAACAATCCGGTGGGCAAGTCGGTGTCAACGAGTTCATATTCGAACGTTCTCAATTTTCCAGCTCCTCTGTCTATAAAAAGCGCAGGGCTGCCTGTACCTCAACTGCATTTGGACCTCTGGAAGCCAATACATGGTGCAGAAAAGACATCAGAAAGGAAATGAAAGTAAAATGCAGCTATAATCTTGATTGTTGTCTACAATGACCAAACGTGGATACTACTGATAATGTATCCAAGGAAGTTGCAATGTGTTCAAAATCAATGTCTATATAAAATTTATCCTAAATAGCATTGAGAAAAAGGCTAGACCATGAGGTGTAATGTAAACTGATACTAACGAAGTCTATTAATGACATCCGAAACAAAAGGGTGATCTGTACTGTCCACAAAATACCTAGAGGATCCAAGGAATGATTACTAAGCATATATGACAAATTTTATGAAACATTGACCAAGAGGCCGACTTCCGAGAGGGGGACCAGATCACAATAAATACTGTCCTGTTTTGGCACACTGCTAAGAAACCAGTAGCAGTGCAATTAAATAAATGTCCTACGGGGTATCCAAATGTGTCCAGTTAGATCGTCTAAAAACTAGCGATTGCGGTCCAAGTTAGCCTTTGGACCGCATTGGATTTTGTACCCATTAGAGGTACAAAGTCCATGAAGAAATTGAGAGCGTGAAAAGAACTGGGGTGCATTAAGAATTGCATTTATTTATCGTAGTATATTCTGGTAGCAGTCGAAAGCGCACCGTCTACAAAATCTATGTTTAATGTAACTGACAGGCAAACATTGATCTGTTTAACTGATCTTCGTACACAGAAACTTATAACGAAATTTGAATTATACCAGAGCAACATATGCCACATGATAGCTACAATAAATTTAATTGCTGTTTCTCTCTAGAATTTCCTGTTAGAGTCCTTACCTATTATATTGATTCACTGCAAAGTAGGGCTGTGTAGCAAACGCCTTTTTTTTTTCTTTAGTACATGTTGTCACGTTTTGAACGATTTTAATGCAGAAAGCCATTATACAAACATATTACAGAAGAGAAAAGTTGTCAAGCGCACAGAAAATTTAAAAAATAAAACGTAATATATTATAAGTATATTAAAGTACAGTTTAGCAAAAAGCATTGCATGCAAGTGTAGTATAGCAAATTACAGTATAAGTTGTATAGAATGGTATACAAGATTAGGATTCACTACACTATACTATACAATAATATACTATACTATAATATACTATACNTTCCTGTTAGTGTCCTTTCCTATTGTTTTGTTTCACTGCAAAGTAGGGCTGTGTAGCAAACGCCTTTTTTTTTTCTTTAGTACATGTTGTCACGTTTTGAACGATTTTAATGCAGAAAGCCATTATACAAACATATTACAGAAGATAAAAGTTGTCAAGCGCACAGAAAATTTAAAAAATAAAACGTATTAAAGTACAGTTTAGCAAAAAGCATTGCATGCAAGTGTAGTATAGCAAATTACAGTATAAGTTGTATAGAATGGTATACAAGATTAGGATTCACTACACTATACTATACAATAATATACTATACGAGAGTAAAGCATGCAGTCCAGTACTGCATATCATAGCAGTCTTGTGTGGCTATTTTATCACCTGCTAAGATATTTTAGAGTTACCATTGGAGATACAGCCATCAATATTCTGGGGCAGTTTAATACACGTTCAGAAGAATCTTTATCAAAACTCTTTGTTTGTCATGCCTGTAAGCTTTTTGTGACATTGTTCAAATAATTTAATAAAAACCCGCAATCCCATCATTATTACCATCTTCATTTCCCTCACAAGATGGCATCATTTTAAACGCTGAACGGCAAAGAATTTCAGTAAAACTGCTGATTTATGCACACCCATGGAATAGAAAAATCTCACCTTGTTGGATAACAACATTATCCAGATGTAACTTCATTTCAGCTCTTTCTATGATACGATCTTCAACAGTATTATCTGTTATGAAACGGAAAACTCGAACCTGCTTTTTTTGACCAATCCTATGCGCACGATCCTATAGCCAATAAAAAAAATCAGACAAAGAGTACACTCTTAGGCTCGGATAACAACAAGTCAGTACGCATGCCTAAAATGAAAACTTCAAGAATCAAAATCGCTATTGCTTAGGATATATTTGCACAAATGCGCACGTGTAAATAATAAACAGAAGCGGAGAAAAATGTCGGTGTGCATGAAACCAAATTTACACGATTCTCCTGGCGACTCCAACTATTATTTTCGACGCATTCTGCATAAAATTAGTTACGAAACATTCTGTCGAATGTTTTGACGCAGAAAAAACAGAGCAACAATACAACAGACCGTAACTGCTTTTTAACTGTTCGTGCTAAATAGAAATAAAATTGATTCTAAAATTTAAATCCGAAAATTCTAAAATGGTAAAAGAAATTAAATAAGATCTATGTAGCCAGATTGAACTAGCAAGTCATATCCAGTTTGAAGTAATACATCAAGTTATCTGGACTTTAACAAATTTAAAAAACTCCACTAGGTTAAATGATCTTGTCACGCAGACTGGCCAGCAGCACTCTGGTACGCTAGACCATCCATTCCACTCTTAGAACATCAAAACAAATTTTATTCCCTACCCACAAAACAAAGCAAATAAAGGCCGATACAATCTTGAAAGTGTTAAACGTTATTAACTAACAGCATACTGCTAATCATTCAACATTTCGACTGCTCAGCTGGCTGCTGCTATATGTGCGTTACATTGGTAAGGTGAACAAAACTTCAACTGTACAAAAAGCAAGCAATTCCAGGTGCCTGGGAGGGATTCAGTGATGTATCCTGGACTAGTGATGGTGATCGGTAGCATAATGGCCCAATTTGCTTTAAATTCACACAAAAGGAAGTAGTAAAGCAATCAAATATAAATGTATTAATGTCTGTGTATGTCTGTGTATGTGTGTATGTATGTATGTATGTATGTATGTATGTATGTATGTATGTATGTATGTATGTATGTATGTATGTATGTATGTATGTATGTATGTATGTATGTATGTATGTATGTATGTATGTATGTATGTATGTAAATATGTATGTACGTATGTATGTGTGTATATATATGTATGTATGTATGTATGTATGTATGTATGTATGTATGTATGTATGTATGTATGTATGAATGTATGTATGTAGGTATCTACGCTTCTTAACCCCATTACTAAGAATAACGATAGAGGTTACTAAAATAACCCTCATCCTCGAGTGGCTTTTAGCCTTGATTTGTGGTGACTCATTAGTACATAAAAAAATGCAACTTAGTAAACAAGTTCCCAGATAACAGTATACAAGTAATTTGTCATTACGTAATTACGTACTTACCATGGCCTGAAGGTCAACCTGGGGGTTCCAATCGCTGTCATACAGGATTACAGTATCTGCAGTGGCCAAGTTAATACCAAGTCCTCCAGCACGTGTACTCAGCATAAACACGAATTTTTCACTATCGGGTGCATTGTAAGCATCAATACTAGCTTGTCGTTCCTCGTGTGCTGTTTGTCCATCTAAGCGGCAGTATTGGAAACCTCGCCACATACAGTAATCTTCTAGAATATCAAGAACCCGAGTCATCTGACTGAATATCAGAACTCGAGAACCATCAACTTTTAATCGAAAAAGAAGTTTATCAAGAACTACCATTTTCCCACTGTTGTCTACTAAATGTAAATCTGTTGTGTACGGCGGACCTAGAATACAATGAATAAAGAGTACTTAATATATTTAATGCGAGTGCATATTCTACTTGACAAAACTCTGTTAACATTGGATTTTATACATCAGCATTTGGATCTGGACAGGTTGATGTGTAGCACTTTTATTTTCTTGACTGTTTTCGCTCTTCCACTTGCCATTCAAACTCCACTAAAGTGAATTAAGCAGTGGTCTCTTTTCTTACGGCCTGAAAAGGAAAACTAACATTTTGAATTCGTAAAAGAGGAACCGTTTCCTCACTTCAGCGAAGAGAAAAATCATTAGAAGTTATGACAATATCAACTCATTTTTTAACTTCTTGATCTTTTGAACTTGCATTTCCAATGCGTACTTTTTCCACAAATCATTTTCTAGACGCAATTTTTCTTTTGGTCAGGCCGTGCATTGTGTGCCTACCACGACAATCAGCGTCCATCACTGAAATCGCTGCTAATAATTCAGGTATCATCGGTTATGAATGAGTTCAACATTGATATGAACAGGTGTATTACAAATATGAAATATATAAAACTTTAATGTGTCACTGGTTTTTCCCACGTATGACAAACGCCAAAATGGGGGAACGGTACACTGATATCATGATAACTTTAAACCCTCATCAAGTTTAAAGAAGCCAAAATTGTGACGACTTTTGATAAACTATATCAGGCTTCCCATTGAAAATACGGTGAAAAAATATTTTCCTTTCAAACGGAAAACACATCTATATCCACTGGTTCTTGCACATGCAAACTTTCTATTTCTGCCAAAAGAACAAGACTATTTACATCCTAATACCAGTATTTGTATAAAAGTGGCTTGCAAGGAAAAGTGGAAAAATTATACAATACATGCTTGCGAGCCTGGATGGCAGGTGTTGGTATACCTTGAATTCAATTAAGTATGCAGTAAATGATACTAAATCGATGTCCAATCACTGTTCTTCAGGTGAAATCATTCTGCTAATTGCACTCATATCTTCCTATTTGTACCATATACTCGAGTCCTAGATTGCGATGAATTAGAGGGTAACACGGAAACGACTGATGACAAGCTTCCATACTTCTATTGCGGTAGGACACAAGTGTTTGGGACCAGGGGAGTATAAATGCCTTGGGAAACTGCCTTAACACAGCTTAAGGTTATACCTGACCCTCAATTAAACCGTTGGAGCATGAGAGGGTGACAAGGGTGTATATGCGAGTGTATTTGAAGAATACTAAACAACGTATGTCACCTCTGTACATGTGACCAGCTTCAAATGACGATAGTTACCTAAAAGTCTTTCTTCCGACGGGTAATCACTCTTGCTTAAAGTTAAGTTTCAAGAAACAAGTTCTACTGCTTTTTCAGTTAAACTGGTTGACAAATAACAAAAGCACAACTCCTTTATCGAATGTACAGGGATGGTAAGAAGGTATGCTTTTACCTGGTTCTGCACCATCAAATAGGTATGGATGATTACAGCATTTCCTCAGCTGCATAAGAATATTAAGTAGACGCATTCGATCCGATTTTCCAGCTCCATTGACAACGTCGATATCCTTCATTAAAATTCTTGTGTACCTAAAATAAAGCGTCAACATGATGCATAAAATTGAGGTCACGAATATTGCACTTCTACTTAGACTGTAAATATCATGCAAGATTGCTGAAAATGCTGAAAAACAAAACAAAAAATCCAAAAGAATTAAATGTCTGGAATACGTTGAAAGACAGGGTGAACATGATTCAGGGGAGATTTTTAATGTAGTTCAAAACAAGATTCACTCCGCTTTGACGTTTAAAACAACTTTAACACAAAATAACAAACAAAACAAAACAACAATCAACTCTGCATTGACCGATGTTTTAAACCATGTTGACGCAAAAAGTAACTTGGCAGGTTTTTCCACATTTCATTTTTTTTAACAGTGGATATACCACTGCCCCCCTTTCCTCCGAAAAGTAGTACAAACGCAAAAATATGCCACATATAATGCAGAGAAAAAATAAGCACATAAATTTTCACAAACATATTTGCAAATCGGGGTGTAATATTACTTCTTAAAATACCTCCTAAATAAACAACTTTTAAAAAACAAAAAGAAAGCGGTATGGTACAAACATGGTGCATTTACCATTGTCTCTGCATGGCACTTAATCCGACATAAATTTTTGTTTCCTTCTTGGGTAAAAGCCTTGTTTCGACATCTGACTTCAACCTTCTCAAAAGAAATGGCCTTAGTACCTGAAAACAAACAAACAAACAAACAAAAACAAACTATTATTGGGTAAAATACTTATTAGAATTGATTTTCAGGTCTTCTCAGGTCATATTGCATTAAATCGTTTTCATAACTGAAGTATTCTACTACCATGTTTTCAATTATCAAGAGATTGATAGTTGAATTCTATTAAAAATAAAAATTTGGATAACATACAAAACATGACTGGTCAGTGTGCCACCCAGCTGAGGAATTTCTAACATATCTAAAACAAAAAATTCCCTTAGAAAATACCACTTTCTGGCGCAAGTACAGTGTAAGTAAAGTCATTGAAGCAATGAAAAAGTAAGACAAAAATTCGCAATGGCAATGGCAATTTAATACAAGGTAGACATAACAACTACTTTAACGGAAAGGAAGACAAACAGAAAAATGGCACAGGATTCAGTGAAAACAAAGCAATGTCATATGAAACCGGCGAGTCGCCAGCAGAGTCATTGTCATCAATCTGAACGTAAATCCTCTCTGCATCAAAATCACTCAGAAATATCCTCCAACATCAAACTGCAGGCAATCAAGTACAGGAATGTCACACAAGGTACAGAATCTCCAGAACTAAACTCTTTTAAAAGTAACATTATTTAAGGAGACTGTAACGAGTGAGAGGACGGTTGCACCTGTTGCGGTTCATATGTGTACAGTATTGTGAGCAGTACACTGAAACCAATGAGAATGCTTTTTAACTCCTGAACTTTGGCACGTATTATTTAAGTCCTCCTTCTACGTACACTTGGCCTGGGCGGTGTAAAGGCATGGCGCAGTCAAAATGTAAAACATAAACAGTCCAATACAGAAATACTTTGGAGCAAACGTTAAGATCGCAATGGCAAATATTACTTAGTGGTGTTCTTTATGGAGGGTGTTTACAAGATTACTTAATGCTGGTATTGGGGGGAGGGGGAGCAGTGACTAAAAAAAGGCAAGGAACAAGTCTGGTGAAGATCCTGGATGTCAATCAATCACGACGAAGTATCAATCAATCACGACGAAGTACAGACCGACCCTTGTGGATTTATGCAAAACAACCTGGCCAATTCAAGTATATAGCTAAAAATACAGTTTCTGCTTTTAGGTTTTGATTCTCTTTTTGTTAACATCCAATTTCTCAGCCCGACATATGTCTTTGCAAGAATCTTTCTATGGATCTGATGTATTTCTCTACTGGATGACCTTTTAGCGAAAACTCATGGCTCATTATCAGACTCAAAAATCCTTTTTCTAACATCTTATTTTCCAGCAAAAAAAAGCTGATTTACAATATGACATAATCAAACTCTATGCCATTTTTTAGCCAAAAGAAGGTGCAGGTGTACCACAAGTGACAGAAAAATAATTCAAACCAGACTACCACCATGCTCCTGGCTGACATGGGTTTATCCTCTACCATTAATTTGTTGGTGATGGGCTTCACCGTCAATCCTTTCACATTAAGTAATTTTCATGATTGCATCAATTCTGGGACATTTATTCATCAAAGGATACAATACTTAAATGCAGCCTGCTGCTGCTTTAAAAAAAACAGGCAAAAATTCACGCTCACACACTTATACAGTGAAGTTTATCTCATTGGAAACCAAAAATATAAAGCGCATTAAAATAGAAAATGCATCATCTCCAAGGTTAATCCAAAGCTGCTCTAACGACCCAGAAAAAACACGAACAAACACAAACAAACAAAGAAGCGTATGGTTACTAAACTGATCACTCTACTTATAGTTAATGGGACTTGTCGGTTTTCGGACTAAGGAATGGATGTGAGCATAGGTTTGTCCAGAGATATTTTTCAGAAGTTGTTAGGTATGATCTGGTGAAACAGCGGTCATGGTTTGCTCTCGGTTTCTAACTACGGCTGTTAAAGATTTTTCGTGGATTAGCACGGTGAATTAACGTCCTACTATTAGATTTAGCTAATTTCAACATGGCTCCTTGATGATAATAATTTGTGGGGTAACTCTAATTCAGCTGGTGTAAATTAAAGCCCCCGGTGACGATGAAGTGTTTTCTTAGCACTGAGGCTTGGAGTTGTTTAAAATAGAATGGACCTTTTAAAAGTTATACATTGACCTCTTTGATGTTTGCTTGTAGCCTTTTAGCAGTGTAGTTTTCAATCTCCTGGTCCTAGGTTACCAAAAAATACACTTGTATAACTTTTGTGGTAAAAATACCAATTCAACGCAACTGACCTTCATGCGTATTTGATTTTCTCCTCAAATGTTTTTTTTCCAAAGATGTGACATGGGCTTATGAAGATACAGCCTTACAGGTTATGTTCTTTCATAATCAATTGCCCAATAGTTTAGGGCATGATCTATAAGGAGGATTAAAGAATGGGCTTACCAGATTGGTCATTACTGAAATCAACTGTTGAGGGTTTCATTGGTGATTGGTGATAGTGAATATCGCCTTCAGTCCAAAAGTTGCCCAATGATTGCCACGGAAAGCGCTTTTTCATGATATCAAATCAAGGAAGAACACTCATATTAAAAATCCAAGCAATACATGAAAACGTGGATGAAAACGCAAACATTTATATGGGGCAGCACCAGAAAGAACACCGTGACTAATTTATGTATTCTTGCTGGACGGCGAAAGGGACAAGGATTGTTAAAGGCGACAGTAAAACAAAGACAACTGACCGACAAGAAACGAAGGGATACACAAAAACAAGAAACAAAACAAAACATGAGAAAATAGAAGTATCTTACAGCATGAAGCCTTGATACGAGCTTCTGTTCTTCACATATATTGTCAGTGTTAAACCATGCATCAAAATCCTAGAAAAGAAAGGAAAAAACAATGATCCTAATTTGATGTGATACCATGTAATGTAGGTATTACGATAAGCAGATTGGATCAAATCATTTCTATTTTTCAGTCCGGCACAATAAATAGTGATACACTATTGTATAACTATCTCATGAGCCCAATAGTTAACATTACTCAGTAATAAGGACAAATGACTTAAAACAAAATGCAACACTGTATCACAACAGGCTATGATTAAGTAAAAAAATCTAGTCTGAATATAAATGGTATTTCAAAAAGGTATGTTAAATAACTAATCATTTTCCTAGGTAATAACATACTATTATTATTATTATTATTATTATTATTATTAGTATTGATTACATCTCCAATACTTTCCTTAGGATTCTGGCCGTTCCTAGCAAGGCAGTTTTTTGCACATCTGCAATATTACATGGAATACCTTTCTCAAAATTCTCAAACTACTTCTCAAATCCTTTTATTATTTTTACTATTATTATTATTATTATTATTATTATCATTACTATATCACAACATTATCGCACGTTGCCTTCACATAATCACATAATGGTAATTTCTGCTTGATATTGATGAAGGAAGTCTCTCCAATTTTAGGGGCTTTTCTCAGAATCCTTGCAGAATGCAGTACTACATTTTTCTGTACCTCTTTCATTGTTGTCGCTATGCCCCGGTAACTACATAGACCACTTCTACTTTCATACTTCATAGTTTCTGTTGTTCTCTTTTAAATTATGATATTCTGAAACTTTCTAATTTTTTTGCTCTACCGCAAAAGTAGTTCCATAGTATTTTGCAAGCATAATTTTGAACAACACGCTCTGGCTTATGGTTGTGCCACTTCAAGCTTGCATGTATCTCGAACTTTCAGAAAGTCACAATGAACTCTTGACTCCTGACCCAATCATGTTTACGTTTTCTTGGGAGGAGGGGGGGGTCTGAACGTCTTCGCTTCACCCTTACCACATTTTCTACGCAGCGTTGTTCTCTGATGTATCATTATCAGAAATAGGGTCATTTCATAGGCACGAAAAAAAGTTATTTTTACTTAAAGTCAAACTCTGCAGACTGCGCAATCCTAAAGGTCAACAATCAACAGCAGTGGCAATAACAGAGAAAAAAATTCTAAAATCTATAAACAATTTATAAAGTACAATGATAACTACTGAAAAATTTACCTCGGATGAGTTGAAGACATCAGGCAGAAGAAAGTTAAGAAGCGCCCATAATTCATGAAGGTTATTCTGAAGTGGTGTGCCAGTAAGTAAAAGGCGATTTGCCGATTTGAACTCCCGAACAATTTCTGAAAGCTGCAGGAAAATTTTTAAAAATCTTCAATGAGAGGTAAAAAAATTTGTGTTAAGAAAGCCAAAACCAAACTAATAATGTTATATAAATATAGAGTAAATGACCTTAATCAATGCACATTCCCGACTAATCTGCATTATACATTCTGTACTTATGTTCTGTTATCTTCAACGTGTTTAGTTAAAAAAAATTTTTGTTGTTGTTTTCTTTTAAAAGTATGTTGTTTTACGTATGTATAAAGCAATCTGTCTTCTTCCTCTTTTTGTGTCATCTGATTCAAGTTTACATAAATTAAACATCAAAGGAGTATTTTTGTCCAGTACACTACATCTTCAACCATACACACACAAAGTTTATTTCCCAGTTGAAGTCATCAATCTAAATAATGGTGTTGGTCAGCCAACAAGTCCCTTTCCTTTCGGTGAAAAAGTAATTTATAGGATGCTTCTTCCTGCCTCTCGATATACCTGCAAGTGCAAGTGTTAGCAGGCTGTATTTGACAACTGGAAGTATCTCTTGCAGATTTCCATAAAAAGATATACTGGGATGTTCTCTTCTAAGGCCAATGCACTCAATAAACAGCAACTATGTAAAAACCATTTATGTGGCGTATATATATATATATATATATATATATATATATATATATATATATATATATATATATATATGTGTGTGTGTGTGTGTGTGTGAGAGAGAGAGAGAGAGAGAGAGAGAGAGAGAGAGTGTGTGTGTGTGTGTGTGTGTGTGTGTGGTTTGTATAGAGTCCACGAATCAGATTTGTTGTCAAAGATTAACTCATCGGTGGTTTTTGATACTTTTTCTGTCTTATCCTTAACTGTTAATTTCGAAACCCTTATGTGAAAAATTGGTTGCCTCCGGGAAAGCATGGTGTTTGTAGTCTTTGACAATATCAACCGAAGTGTCATTTTATGAAAAAATATTTATTTTTGTTTGGTTACGATGCATTTACTTAATTGTGAGAGGGGTATGATCAATATTCAATGTTACTTAAACCTTCAATCAGTAAACGTCCTGCACTATGAACAGTACCTTCGAAAAAAAAGAATCTATTCCTAACGAACTCACAGGGAGCAAATATTTCCTGAATATGTTATTTTCGTCATTACATTACAATTTGCATTCTTCAGTCTTCCATAAAAATAGCTTACCTCTAACTGCATTAGTAGCTCCTTACCTACCGTTGCTCAATTTCCAAAGGAAGACACGAATCGTTTATAAAAAGTCCTTAAGATAACTAGACCTGTTTTTAGGCAAACTAATGCCAAGTGTTAACACTATCCATCCAAGCACTAGCAACACAAATGAAGTTTAGTACAAACATTTCTCATTATAAATATAACATATATATAATGGACTCTTTATGAGTAGCTAAAAGGGTAACTACAAAATTAACTCACTGATATTGCCATCAATACCAGAAGGCAATTAAGGAGTAAATGATATGGTAATACCAGGGGCTCGTACCCACTGCTTGCTCGTTTCCTGCCATACTTTGGTTTTATGTCTTGGGAACTGGTATAACAGTGCACTCGTGTCAAACAATAAATTTTCATGCCAATGCAAGTCCTTACCTTAGACTTTTCGTTTTTTATTCTGTGAGCTTCATCTATCACCAAATATCTCCACGCAAACTTTTTCAAGACAGCTTTCTCTCTTATACACATCTCATATGATGTAACCAGCACATCCCATTCTCCTGGTAGTAATGTTTCGCGTATGAAGGCGGCCTAACACCAAAATAACAACAAATAAATGTAAATTAAACAACTATTTCCATTTATAGTCACGCATTTTTGCCAAGAAAGAGATTCAGTGATTTAGCCTCACCTACGACTCTAGCTATACTGTTCTTTATTTAGAGTAGCACACAGGAAAATATGTTTACGAAAATAAAGCTCTTAAAGGGGCTTCACCAAAATGTGAAATACAATATTTTTTGCAAATTTAAAGTGTTAAATAATATACAACTTTCCAATGAAATGGCTTCCGCGTTTGCCAAAGGTACACCTTATGAAAAAAGCAATTTTTGGTAAAACTTTCCACAACACCGACGAATCCATGCCAGGATTCGGGGCTTTGCCTTATAAAAGCAAGAAGACATTTTTTTTAACTTTGAGATTGATGAAGAGTCCTTTATTTCAGGTCCCAACTTATTCCATTCTTTCACACAATAACCAAAAAAGAATTTCTTAAAATATACATATTTGACTTAGAATGTCTAAACACATTACTTCTGGCCTGGTTATCGGAGTGTTGTCTTATAGGAAGCAAGGGGCGCAAATAGCCTGGAGGGTTACCAGGAACAATATTAAAAAAAGAAAAGCTGTCTACGATACCAGCGCCTGTCACAAGGGCTTTCTAAATGAAGTTCCTAATAAAAACATTTACGAGAGGAGGCTTTGGTGGCATCATTAATGACAAGGAAAGCATTACATTGGATAGACTACATCTTGTTAGAAAATCTGTCATTATGGGGCTGATTATAAATAACATTAGCATAACTACGATGGGGTCTAACAAATGGCTTCTAAATGCATAATAATGATTTTTGCGGAAAATACCCGTATAACTGTTTGATAAGATAAAAACCCTTGTAAGCCTTACATATTTTCTTATTTCAATGATGTTTAAGGATAACCTTTTCATTTACAATTAACTCACGATGTTTCTATATAGGCGAGGGTACTACGACGTTATTTAAGTAGAAGGGTGGATATTTCACTTTTTTTCGCTTCATGAGTAAAAATAACTTCAGTGGCCTGTTTGTCAGGATGAGGGATAAAAGCAATTATTCGTTTTCATTTTTTAAATTTAAACAGATCTTAGTTTAACTCCTTACTAGATCTTGTTGTCTCTTTAACAGTGGAAAAAAACTGACGTGTCATCAGCAAATAATTTAGCTTCTGAAATAAGATTTTCAGGAAGATCATTTATTAAAAATAAAAAACAAGGTGTCCCCGAATAGAGCCTTGTGGAACAGGAGTATTAACAATAAGCCAGCTAAATGATTGAGCACATAAGATAACTCGTTTCCGATCGTTCAAATAGTCCTTAAGAACATTTAAAAAAAGTCAATTCCACGTTTCAAGAGAAGGACTACTATCAAAAGATTTATATATTTCGTGAGTGATGGTGAGTAATTAAGAAATGTAGGAATTTCCTGTTCAGAAACCAAATTGCTTATCGAAGAGTAGTTTATTTTCCAGAATATTTAAACAACCAGTTATAGATAACTTTTTCAAATATTTTCTAAAAAATTGGTGAAAGTGAACTTGTTTAGTAGTTTTTACTTGTTTTTTTAAAGGTTTTTACTCTCCTTCTTGTGGGCAGGGATAATATTTCCTTTTTTCCAGGTACCAGCAAAACAACTGGAACTAGTTGAAGTGTCGAACATCAGTTTTAAAGGGCAAAACACAATAGAATCACCGCAAATTTGAATCATCTTGATATTTATATTACTACGCCCATGCGCTTTATTTGGGTTCAGTTCTTGGATAATTTTTTATAAATCTTCAAGGTGAAAAATTTATGTCGCTTATACGCCTGTTAATCTTACAACTTATATCAGTGATAATACTGCTGTTATCTAAAATATTACATTGGTTGGCAAACAAATTATTGAAGATTCCATCTTTTTCTTGGAAAGCCGTCAAAATGTATCGTTGTTAAGAATAGGAATATGATCTATTTTTGCTGCGAAATGGATTTTTCATTTCTTTGTTTATCCATGGTGGACTTTTAGAGCTACGTTCAATTATTTTGTGTGGTATGAAGTTTTTAAATATATTAAGTATGGTTTAATTATAAAGTTCAACTTTGTCATTAACACTGAGGTTTTCAAACGCCCTGGTACAGTCATAGTTTTCGAAGCTCTGTTAGAAAAGAGAAACGCGCGCTTGATTATAGTGCCAAACCTCGCGTTCATACGTACGAGGTAATAAAACCTTAAAAGAGATCCTTACAGAGTCTATTACTATGAGTGATTTAAACAGGGGATTAATATTACTAACCGTATTTAACGTAAAAATAAACATTACTTCAGTTATCTAAAGAAAAGGTTAAAGAAGCTAACAGGTTTTCGGAAAACCTTGTGTTGTCCTTATAACAGTACGTATTTCGGAACTGTTCTAATTGCAAAGTCTCAACAAAGTATTCGTTTGTCCTCATCATGTCTGACTTATACTGCACAAATTACTCCCAAGTTTTCTTAAATAAAGCCACTCATTATGTATGAATTCATATAAGTAAAACCCTTTAACCCTTTCCTCAAATAAACATACATTGATGGCCAGGAGATTCAGCTGGTTAACCTGCAAGTTCCCATAACCAAACAACGTTTTAACATCATTTTTCCAAGTTTCTGGGCTAGAACTGTGCATTTCTGATAACTAAAATTTGTGCCCTGGGGACTTATTTAGCTGGATGTGATGTTCTTCCTGACGTCAACCAATGACTTTGGATAGGATTCCAAGGTTTTCTGGGTTCGGACCATCCAACCCGAAAACTCTTGCTACTTTTAACACAATATCACAAGTTAGCAACATGTTGTTTTGCTTGAACTATGACCATCTATCAAGGTACTTCTACTGAAATAATACAAATGTTCTCACTTTAAATTGACCTCCTGATTCAACCTCATATTTCACAGGCTCGAATGGCAGAAGTTTTCTCTCTTGTGACAGAGATCTGAGTAGTATGAAACCTTAAAAAAAACCTACTGATCTCTATTTCCATAGGGTAACGAACTTCTTACTGGGCACCAGTCTTCTCTTTTGTTGAAATTAGTCACCTTGGTGCAATATGAAACCCTATACAGCTATTGACCTTTACATACACAGCATAAGATGTTATGAATTGAATTAACGTTTGTTAGGTTGAGCTGGTTTTATTGGTGGTTTACACAGGAAAAAGCCTTGTAAATCTCTTTATGTCGTGGCTATTCTGAAAAAAAATATCATTTAACTATTGTGATAGCAGAAATCTGGTTTGTAAGATGAATAGTAGACGAAGGAAATGCTAAAATGACCCAGACTTTCGCTATATTAATAGTGACTAGAGACCAGGACTCTTGTCAAAATAAATGTTCTAAACTACAATCTTCAGGACTGTCGACACTTTATGACAGTTGCAAAAATACTCTTAAATGTGTTCATTTTTACAATAGAAAACGATTGCTTCAAGTACCTTTGTGAATTTTTTTCGGGCTCGAGGAAAAACTGCAGGATGGGCAATTTAATAGGCCCGAGATTAAGAAAAGGATAATTGTCAAGCACTTTCCTGAGTATACGACTGTTCACCGTTGTCGTTAAAAATTTCTTGCCAACAAATAATCGGTGAGAAACAAAGAGCAAGTATCGACGCTGCTTAAAGTATTCCACAAACTGGGCTGCATTATAAGCAAAAGTTTCACTTTCTAAGAACTTCTTGAGAACCTGGGTGACGAAGGCGAGGAACAAGGTGAAAGATTACACCGTAATCTTAATGTAGCGGAAGAGAATTGTTAGATGGAATACGAGTAGGATGCAAGTTTATTCTTACTCTATTCTGCCAAAAAAAAAAGATATGGTCAGAACCATTTACTGTAACAAAAAACATTGATTCAAAAAAATATCTAGACCGTTGTTCTCGCTGGTTAAGGATTTTAGAGCAAAGATGGGAAGAGCCAAACAAAAACAATGCTAATAAATCATCCCCTTTACTTACTCTCTGTTCTTGGTTTCCAATAAGGCAAACTGATCTTATGCTTGGGCACCACTTCTTCACCTCACACATCCAATTTGTTAATGTAGATTTTGGACATATAACAATGTGAGGTCCTGGTTGATTTCTATGGTGTTTCATATACCCCAGTAAAGATATTGACTGGAGTGTTTTCCCAAGACCCTGAAAGAAAAACAACAAATGTAAGTGAACATAAAGCAGTGAAAAAAATTTGAGCTAATGAAAAGCAGGGTGTGAAAATTAAAAGAAGCATATCTGACCGTCAATTATAATAAAAGGGACCTCAATCATACTGGTGACATGGCATACCGAAGACCATGTAACAACTCAGTCTCATTTTCATGGCCTCGATTCCGATTTTTGTCCTCTTTGACTGATTACTTGAGCACTGATATTGTTTTCTATTAAGATTCATACCCCTATTCAATATGCAAGCATTCATATTTACGCTGTTTTCCTATTTTCTTTTTGCCAGGCATTCGAAGAGCTACATGTTGTTTATGACTTTTCTGAACGTGCATGAGTTTGAAAATCAAATAGATACCTTAAAGGAAGGGGTGCCTCCGACCAAATGTATTCGGAGATTAAAAAGCTGAAGCTAGACTGTACCTTTTCCTAGGGATAAAGCTTATAATCAATAGGATTAACAAATTAAAGAAGCATATTTTCTCTGTTCTCTCAACCACAGTAAACAAGTACAAAATAAGAGCTTAAACCATTGACAGCTGGAGTGATAAAATAAAAAGATAACTCTTTACCAAGATTACTTATTTGGCATATTAAGACTCACCATTTCATCAGCTAATATTCCATTTATACCATTTTCATAAAGTGAAATGAGCCAGTTAAGCCCCCTTATTTGGTAGTCCCTCATTTCACCACTTTTTATATCTATAGGTCAATAAAGGAGAAAAAACAACACATTAATGTTATAAGTAACAATAGTAACTCTTGATGATAACAAAAACAATGTCAAGGCCTTTGTGTAGCCTAAAATCAAGGTTAAGTCTAACTGAAATCAGAACAAGAAAAAACAAAGAAAATCTTTTAAGGAAAATCGGTTTTTATTCTAAGGTCTATGTACAATTTCAAGAAGTTGTGGCTAAATACCTTGAAGAGATCATTAGTTTGGTGATCTTCTAAACTTTTCTTTTTTCTCCTTCTGGCCTTGTCCAACTTCACGTCGGGTCAGCCACTCGGCACCTCCTTCCCCACTCTCCGCGGTCTACCCACATTCCAGCTCGTAGTCCCACGTCCTTCATATCTCTTTCCACGTTATCCCTCCAACGCATCTTCTGCCGTCCTCTACTTCTTCGCCGCCCCTGCACCTTTGCCTGGAATACTCCTTCATGACGTTGTCATCTTCTCTGCGCATCACATGCCCCATCCATCTGAGTCTAGCTTCTCTTGCTTTTTCTTTAATGTTGACTACTTTTGTAAACCTTCTCACATCTTCATTCGTCCGATGTTCCCGCATGGAGATACCGCAAAGCCATCTCAACATTCGCATCTCTGTGGTCTCAAACTGTTGTGTACTAAAAGTGCTTTTAGATTTTCTGAGCAAACACTGCTTTCGGCAAGCCCCTCCTCTGAGCTACTGACTAAATCCATTATTAAATGACAGAGGTCGCAGCAAGAGAATGCCCGTCGGAGATTGAACGTGACGACAGCAAAGTCTGGAAAGGGCCTCAAAGCTGATAGCAATTGTCGGGTGAAGGGCAAACTGAAAAAGCCTGGCGGCACTTTACTATTCAACCCAGCGTGCTAGCACCAAATGGCAATATTTTCTGTAACGATAATCTGTTTCATTCTAGCTACTGTTTAATTTTTAGTTACATCACAGCCCAATACACAAATATTGTAAAATACATAGTGTATATATATATATATATATAATTCCCCTTCTATCTAAACTAAAACTGAACTTTTTCATTGAAAAATAACATTGTATAATTTTTAATTTAAAAAAAATTAAAAGCAATAAAAAATACAATGGGCTGAACTAAGTGTTCTAACTGTGACTGGATAACAACACCATCTTACATGTTGGTGAGGACTGAAACTGTAGTACAGATGTCTGTGAATGTCTTCCTTCCTCTAGGAGTTCTTCATCTTCTTCTTGCTCTGTTCTCCTGTGACGGTGACTAACAAAGGAAAACAAGAACACTAAAAATTAGATTGAATTTTTTCAAAATGTCACAGCAAGGGTTAACAGTGGATATAGTAAGTTCAGGGAGCTGATGCCATTGTTAACCAGCAGAGCTTTGCCATTACCTACTAGAGGTAGAGTCTACCAGGCATGTGTACGTAGCACAATGATGTATGGCAGTGAAACTTGGCAAGTAAAAGCTGAAGATGTCAGCCGCTTGGAGCGGAATGACATGACAATGATAAGATGGATGTGCAACGTAAGTCTGAAGGACAGGCTCAGTTCTAATGAACTCAGACGGAGATTGAATCTGGTTAGTATTGGCAGCTTTATGCAGAATAGGAGGCTTCATTGGTTTGGTCATGTGGAGAGAATGAACAAGAATGCTTGGGCAAGTAGATGCAGAACAATCAAGGTGACAGGAACCACTGGCAGAGGAAGACCAAAGAAAACATGGGAGGAAGTGATAAGGATGGATCTCAAACAAAAAGGTGTCAGCAGAGACCTGGTGAAGGATAGGATAACATGGAAGTTGATTTCAAGAAAGCGTCCAACACATGCTGGCATGTAAAACGGGCATTAAACCGAATATGATGTTGATGATGTAAAATCCAAACAAGAGAGCAGTGGCAAACGAAATAGTAAAGAATTGATTAGGTTAAGAGACATCCACAATGCTTTCAGGCACATAGTGTAAACCACAAGTTCTTGTTTGAGTTGTACCAACCCTTTCTCTTGAACAAGGAATAAAATATATTTTTTGTTTTAAAAAAACCTCAGCAACTAATTGGTGACACAAACTTAGTAACTTACCAATTTCTTATGTAAAACAAATTTTTCTTATCAAAACTAACACTGACTTAACATTTCCTTTCATCCTTGGGCAACAAAATTTAAAAAAATAGACTAAATTTTTCCCTTATGGTTAAGAATCATGCACAGCATAAAGCCACCAAAAAAATGGAACTGTGAAACAACAACAGGAAAAATAAAGGTTAGGCCAAGAGATGAATTCATTTTACATTTAAAAACATTGAAGTAATATGACTAAAAAGTGTTCCAAAGCCAAGTTTCCTAATCTAGCTGTACACGAGGAGAAATACATTTGTAGAAATGTTGATTACCATGAGGAGCAACAACTGCATAAAAAAGGTGCAGAGAGAAACAAGCCACACAAGAAGCAATAATATGAGCTGGTACCAGTGACGAAAGCTTATTGGAACACTTGGGTAGAAAATAAAACAAATGGCCTCAAATGTAAGGTACTCTCCAGTGCAATCAAAAGACACAAGCTTCCTGGAAGTAGACTTACAAACAGATCTGATGTAATTCAATCAAGTGTGGCACATTTTATGTTCTGAGAGTACAAATTAAAGGGCTACCAAATACAATAGCCAGCATGTCATATCTTAACAAATGGCTTGGAAATATCAAAAGCTGTAGTACATCCTTCACTCATTCATAAATCTCAAGATACATTCTGTGATTACTCTCAAATGGTCACCAGTGGAGTGAGGTCTTCTAAAGCCATATTGAACATGAACAAAAAGACAAAGGCTTATGATAGAAAGAAGTCTTTATAATTGGAATGACCAAATGGATACCCTACAATCTTGAGGGCTGGGTCAACATTAGAAACCTTCCAGGAAAACAGGACTGTTTCTTTATTTTGTAATTTTAGCCCATATTTTTGGAATGGTGCAAGACATAATGTTGATCTGATTGCTCTGTTATAGGGGTTGAATTCTTTCTTTTATTTTTCTTGCTGTGATGTTGGATTCCTTGTGTCTAGCAGTGTTCTATTAATTCACAATTCTTGGCATCACCTTATTGAACAGCTTTCTTGTGCTCTTTTTGTGCTTGGCCCAATGAGTGCTTTGATTTACCAATGGTGGGTCAGTCCTTACAATGTGGAATGTAACCTAAACTGTATCTTTCTTTAGTGGGACTGAGTCCTTCGGTTCAGAATTATCCTTAGGGTAGATGTTAGGGATAAACATTGGATGGTGTATTGCCAAAGATTTCATCTTCAGGTCTCAATGGTGTGCTTGACATTGGGCATGTGTGATGAACACAATGTTTAAGCGAAGACTATCGATGTCCTCAAAGATACCATGTAGACATTCTTCTTTATAAATTGGGAAAATATTGTCAACCTATCTTTCCTAGGCAGCTGGCCTTTGGTCCACTGTTGATAATGCTGTGGCTTCAAAATCATCACATGAATATTTCAGTGATACCAGAGGAAATGGAAGCTCTCAGTGGTATATTGTTGTTTTGAGTGAAGATGTCATTGTTGAAGTGGAAGTATGTGTTGGTGAGAAGAGCTCATAGTAGATATGGGGTATCTGAAGGATTCAGTACAGTTTTTCATGGTATTGAATTATCATTTTCAAGAAGCTCCTTGAGAGTTCATATGGCATAATTAATGGGAATATTTGTCTAAAATGATGTGACATCAAAGGAGACTGATTCCATCTGCCTGGATTCATTGTTGTACAATGTAAGGTGCAAATGCAGTACTGTTATTGCAGTGGTGTAGCTTGTGCATGGGCACAGGAGGTCAGGTATGTTAACTGTTACATAGCTGACTGAGTATGCAGGAGTTAATTAATTACCAGCATGTTAAATATTTCATATTTAACACATTGCAGAGAAGGAAAATTAGTTCCTATTCTGAAGTACTGTGGAACAAACCTCTTTATGTTAAAAACTTCTCACTATAACAAAACATTATACTATGCTGTGCTGTACCAACAGTTATACTTGGCTGTATTATCATAGTTTCTTATATCACAAACACATGCCACAATACCAGTCTGGATTAGACTGTACTACTTTTCATTATCAAAAACTAGTGCTTTGCCTACAACAAAAAAAAACCTCATGTGGTTTTAATTGACACTTACTCTCCAGCAGATGATGTTTTCCCTATTTTTGAAAAGTCTGGAACTTTTTGCTTCATTTTCAGTGGACTTGTTGGTGGCTTTCTACCAGCTGCATTAAGAAAATGTGAAAAAATCTCAGTCTGTTTCAAAAGGTAATTAAATCGAGTTGATCTGTCTGCTTCCATTTTCTCAAAGTAGCCCTGATTGCCTCCAATAACTGCAGATGGAGTTGTAGCCTTTCCTTGTTCATTTTCCTACAAAATATAAACCAAATATTTTATCTGATTGAAAATACAAACTGTATCAAAAAATTTACACAACTACTCAAAATTTAATAACTTCTCAATGCAGGTCTCAGACAAATTCTTCACCATTTTTGCTTCCTATTCTTCATGACAAATGCTTTTAATCCTAAATATCTTTAAAAAGTGAGTCCTCTTATGTGAGTACATATCATACAGCTTGTTATTTATGAGGTCCTACTGTTTGTTATGACTTTTGTAGCTATAGGTGATGGGATCTTTCTGCTGTAACAAAGGACCTAATGGCAAGTGCAAAACATAGCCTCTGACATGAACCACTATCACCAGAAAACCAGTTACTTCAGGATTAGATGAGTAATCAACAGCTGAAGGTAAAAGCTGGTAAAAAACGTAATTGGTAAGTTGAACCAGGAGGCTTGACCACTGACTGAAAAAACATTTGAAGAGTAATGGTTGTAAATTATGTCTTTGTAACAAAATCATTGTAGACAATGGTCTTGCTTAAAATGGTGTGTGTGTGGTAAATCAGGACTTCATTTTAGTGAGATGCCTATCAAAACTATAGAGTAGGATGTTCTAAATATAAAAAGGTAATTCTTACCTATAAGGCCTCATTCCTAACCCCACTACCAGGAAATTTTTATAGCAGTTGATTATGGGTACCCCAAAATTTAGTCTATATGTGACTTTCCAAATATAATCAAGTTACGTACCATAAGAAACACAATTTTACACTGAACTAGAATCAAAATTGAACTAGGGGTAAAAATATACACTTCAAGTTCCAGAGCTAAATTTGTGTTGTACATAGTATTTGTAAAACAAAGTACAAATATGTAAACATCTTGTTGGACCTTGATAGCTCTTTCAGTTAACCCCCTTAGCATGAAAATTGTGTTTCACATTTCAGCATCTTTCATAACACACAAATTTATAGAAGTAAGTTATTTTACTCAAGTGTACATATCCTGAATAAACATTTTACAATAATAATAAGGAAATCACATTGCCTTTCACTTATTTCTGGGAGGATATTGGAGCAAGCACACATCAAACTATGAAGAAATGGTTCAAAACTGCAGAGTTCTTCTGCCGAATGAAAAAAAATCCATGGACTGACAGGAAAAGTAATTAGGAAGTTTTAAGAATGGCACAATCAAAGCAATGTTTATAAGATTCAAAGGACACATTATTCAAAAAGCAAGTTTAGAACGTACAATTTGGTGTGGAAAAATAGAGGGGAAAAGACCAAAAAAAGACAAGGGTTATCTTATCTAGAAAATATATGCAGATGGATAAATGACAGTTTCAATCCAAGTATTAATGCTGTCACTTTAATTCAACTGGCTGGAGACAGACAGCAATGGAAAGCTATGATTGCCAACATCCTCAGAGGATACAGCAATAAGAGAGAGTGAGAAGTACAAATATGACCATTTTTACCTCCAGTTAACAAAACCTTTATTCTGTACCATACAGAGATCTGTTACAAAAGGAATACATTGCCTTGTGATCTTACTTGAACATTTGTGTATGCTTTGAAATGGAACATGAACATCACACTTGTATTTGTCCCACCCTTAAACTAAAATGCCTCAAACGATCCATAAACAGATATATTTGTGAAAACAAGTGGTAATTGTTATTGATGCATATGTTTGTCAATTGTAAGTAAACATCTGTCCTTATTTATTTATTTATTCCCAGGAGGGTAAAAACTGTAGATGTCTTCATCATCATCATATTCGGTTTAACGTCCGGTTTACATGCTAGCATGTGTTGGACGATTTATTGAAATTGACTTCCAAGTTATCCTATCCTTCACTAGGTCTCTGCTGACACCTTTTTGTTTCAGATCCATCCTTATCACTTCCTCCCATGTTTTCTTTGGTCTTCCTCTGCCAGTGGTTCCTGCCACCTTGATTGTTCTGCATCTACTTGTCCAAGCATTCTTGTCCATTCTCTCCACATGACCAAACCAACGAAGCCTCCTATTCTGTATACAGCTGCCAATACTGTCCAGATTCAATCTCCTGCTGAGTTCATTAGAACTGAGCCTGTCCTTTAGACTTACGTTGCACATCCATCTTATCATTCTCATGTCATTCCGCTCCATGCGGCTGACATCTTCAGCTTTCACTGGCCAAGTTTCACTGCCATACATCATTGTGCTACGTACACATGCCTGGTAGACTCTACCTTTGGTAGGTAATGGCAGAGCTCTGCTGGTTAACAATGGCATCAGCTCCCTGAACTTACTCCATCCACTGTTAACCCTTGCTGTAACACTTGCACCAGCTCCCCCCTCNCAAACCAACGAAGCCTCCTATTCTGCATACAGCTGCCAATACTGTCCAGATTCAATCTCCTTCTGAGTTCATTAGAACTGAGCCTGTCCTTTAGACTTACGTTGCACATCCATCTTATCATTCTCATGTCATTCCGCTCCATGCGGTAGACTGGTAGACTCTACCTTTGGTAGATAATGGCAGAGCTCTGCTGGTTAACAATGGCATTAGCTCCCTGAACTTACTCCATCCACTGTTAACCCTTGCTGTAACACTTGCACCAACTCCCCCCTCAGCTCCAAGGGTGTCACCAAGGTAGCAAAACTTCTGGACAACTTCAATATCCTCATCCTCCAAATGCACTTTATGTAGGTCTAATGATGTCTAATAAATGAAGAACAAAGTGACATGGAAAATGGGAATAAATATGACCTGCTTGTAACAGCATCTAACTTCCCTGAAAGAGATCCAGCAAGAACAATGACATTGTATGAAATATGAAGGGATGGATCAAGGAAACAAAAAGGTACTAACATTGTGAAACTAATATAATATTAATTAATAACATTAGGAAAATATAACATAAATGGAGAAAATTTAGTTCTTTCCTTTAAGTTCCCTCCATATGTACCCAGTACAATTATGCATCCCCCTTACAGAAACTTCTACAACAGCATGGGGTCTCTAGATATCTAAATGAAAGACAACTTAGTTAAAGACTCCCATACACAGCAGGTGGCAGCAAAGCAGTATTTAGCTACTGCTACTGTTACATGTTACCTTGTGACTTGGAATTTGGGAATATTATATAAATCTGGGAAGCTTAACAATATACAGGTGGAAATAAAGTTTCCACACATCAGACAACCCTGCTTATCAAAAGTCAGCTGGCAATGATCAGGAAAAGCTGTTGGTAAAGCTACATTCATATATTCAAGAAGAGAAAACAGAAAACTCACTCTCTAACTAGATCATAGAGGTGAAGTGGGTATATTTCACTTGGTCTTTATCCAGATGTATGCAAATACATATGATAGGGATAACTGTATGTGAAGATTTTAATAACATCATAGACAATACAATGATGACTGAAAATTCATGTAGATATATTTATAAATATATATATATATATTATGAATCAAATTCTTCCTGTAGCTTACAAACCATAAACCTAAGCGACACCAGCCCACATAAGTTTCTTGAGTGGCTTTCAAGCTCTTTTTATTTGATTCAACTTCCATTAAGGCTAATTTGATTTTCTCTCAAATAGTGGTGTCCTAGAATATAAACTGGTTCCTAAAATTCATAATATACTGAGTTAGGAGTAATGGTATCTGCATACAATACAAAGTCTTTAGTCAACTGGGCTTTTATCATTGAATATAACAGAAGTCTTAATGATAACAGAAAGAAAATTCAATATCAAATATCAATAGCAATGAGAATGAAATTGGTAGGCATTGGAGGCGATGGGCCACCTCTACATTTTTTTATTTTTTTATGTACTAACGAGTCACCAGACATCAAGGCTAAAAGCCACTTGAGGATGAGGGTTAGTGAGATGGGTAGACTGCCAAGTGGATGATGATAAGTATTGTGAAAGAGACGAAATATATAAATGAATGAATAAAATGTGATGACGTTTTTGAAAAGTATTTATTCACATTTGATTTGAAAATGTCAATGCTGTAGTCCTCTGGGAAGCAATCTTGTGGCAAAGTGTTCCACAGATTGGAGGTTCTTGGAAAAATCCTCTTTTCATGGCAATTCCATTTGATGTTAGGCACATGCAAGAAGAAAGGAAAATTCTTTGTAGTAGAGGTAGCAAGACGCGTTCTTGCTGTAAAAGTTTTGCGAGGAGGAACTAGGGATTGAAGCTGAGTCGAGCAATTACCATGGAAATACCGACAGAGTAGAGAAAGACTAGCAACGTCTCTTCGGTGAGAAAGGGGCTGTAGAGAACATTACATGAAAAAATGGGGCTTATTATTGAATAGAACAGAAGTCTTAAAGATAATAGATAGAAAATTGGATATCAAATATCAACAGCAATGAGAATGAAATTGGTAGAGGATGGCAATGGGCTATCTCTACATTACATGAAAATGTCCTTAAACGTACAATACATGCCGTATTTTCTCGTTATCCTGCTTGACATAGAACCACACATGAAAAACATAAATTGTTAATCACTGTACACCCGATGTGTTTCTAAAAAAACCCTTAGTATTAAAACCCTGTTTCAGATCGACCATTCATCGTCAAAACCTCTCTTCAAAAAAACTTCATCAAAACTTACGCTGTTTTCTTCTTCCTCACTTGAGCTTTCAGAACTTGGTGATCCTTCAGCAACGTCTTCTTTTTCATTCATCTTGTAACTTTAAAGTATGATTTAAATCGAGAAAAGGAATTTAAATAAACCTTAATATTTTTTTTTTCTCTTTCTAAAACGTGCGCCCTGTTTGTCTTCGTGAAATCCCCGCGCTTCAATGTTTTTAATTGTTGGCGTTTTAGCACCTGCTTTTTAACGAGCTACCGCTGAACAAAAGGACAGACTGCCGAGCCGTGGTTCTCATTACACTTTGGGATGCAAGCAGAAAGCCTCCTCGTGGCGCATCCCGGGAAACGCAGAGAATCCAACCCTCAGTCGGCCAATTTCTGCCAGACTCGTAAAAATCGATAATCAATGCTATATCAACGTTATAGCAACGCTACCCGCGACATACGATCAACATGCCTTCACAACAGAGTCAAAAACACGGGTTCTTTTCTTAACCGGCACAGGCTGTCGTCTCCTTTAATATTGAAGGATATACAGACGTGAAAGCAGACCTGCTTGGACAATCTATCAAAGACTATGACATTGTGTGCCTCCAGGAGACACACCTCAAGAACACAAGCCGACGACCGGCCTTGCCCGGAATGAAACTGATTGCTGAGATACGACACGAGAATTACACTGCTTATTCTTCTTTTTCTTTCGGCTGCTCCCTGATTCAGGAGTCGCCACAGAGAATTTTCGTCCTCCATATGGCACGATCTAGGGCGTCCTCGCGTCTTAGACCCTTGTCCATCATATCAGCTTTGATGTTATCCATCCATCTTTGCTTTAGTCACCCTCTTCTTCTCCTTCCTGGTATATCCATCCTCAGCACTCTTCTCCCGACATAGCCCTCTTCTCTCCTCTCCACGTGGTTCTTATTACACTGGGAAACAAAAAAAAAATCGAAAAATTTTGCACAAGAATGACTTTATGTGATTCTGGTTAATTCGATGGCGCTGGTTTCGAATCTGTTCTCAAAAATTCTCTATCGGGTCTAGATTTTTTGTACTACGCATTTGAAACTTTCGCTGAATTTTACAAAATTCATTTGAACACGGTAATTTGCTATTTGGTAAATATGGCATAAATTTGATGGTTGTCAAGTTTTAGTAAAGAATATCTCAATCTATCTTTTAAAATGCTCGAAATTCTATTATAATGGCAGAAATTAAAATTACAGTGGCGGAAAGCGGATATAGTAACCCCTCACTTCCGGGTACAATGCTCTCAATTCCACCCAATCAGATTCTTCCAATGGGAGTTATATTTGGCCAGAAATATATATTTTCTTTTGAATATTGCATAGTAAAAATACCTATATAATATTTGCGTAAAATTTCGAAACGTATTATTTCTGTCCATTGTTTCGGAGAAGCCTCCCTTCCAGACTGGTACTTGAATAAACTGGACTAATGAACAGGCCACTGTATCTTTTTTTTGAAGGAACCATGACTTTGAAGGAACCATGACAGCTTATGAAAAAGCGGCATGGACGTCTTTTGTAAATGTCACAAAGCAGTTCTTGGGAAGTTTTAAATCTCTCAACTACAGGAGATTGATTGCAGACTTGCTGAAAAACTTCAAAAAGCTTGGCTGCAACCTAATGTGTTCCCAGAAAACCTAGGTGATGTCAGCGATGAACAAGGCGGGAGGTTCCATCAGGATCTGAAGGAAATGGAGGAAAGATACCAAGCCAAGGATGTTCACATGATGGCTGACTACTGTTGGTTTGATAAAACGGGACTGTCCAAGAGTTTAAACACAAAAGGAGAAGTCGGAAAAGACGTTTCCTACCATAAGTTTACAGTAACATTATCAGCTTATTACCTACACTTCTGAAACTTGAGAATATTTAGCGTCAGTATTCTAGTTATACCTACAAACATGTTCTAATGGATTCATTTTGCCTATTTCTACTGTTTGAAGCACGTGTTTGCATATATATTGTGTTTTGTCTAATAAATTAATAGCCAAAGCATTGTTGGTTTTTTTGCCTTTTGAGAGCAAATGTGGCCATTTCGTGTATCGTTTTCATAAATAAATCATTGCTACAACTTTTTTAGCTTGGGTAATTTTTGAAAAAAATAATTAATAAAAATATTTTCTTACAAAATATGTAGCATATAAGCTCCATATAAAAAATCTGAGACCCGATAGAAAAAAACGGACCTGATTTTTGAAATCAGAATGTGGGTATTACCCAGGATCTTTGTTTCCCAGTGTTATTATTACAGTGGAATCACCTCTCCTGATTGGAAGAAAAGGACAAGGCCTACCCCTCTATTGGGATAGCGGCCTCTCAAGGTGAGCTAGCACAGTGGAACTTCTCCAATCGGGAAGTTCAGAAATCGGGAAACCCGGCAAATCGGGACGATGCTCCAGAAAACGGAATTTTTTCTACATATTTTACCTCGCCAATCCGAACAAACGCTCCGTATAATCGGGACGATTTCGTCCCAGGCTGCTATCTGACAGAGGGATGATGGTAAATATTATGAAAGGGACGAAAACTATAAATGAATAAATCTATATTTACAGTTTAAAATCAATTTTCTCAAATTTCCCAGGCAAGTGAATCGTGTCATAAGCAATGCAATTAACACATTTGCCGTTACAAGAGTGGGAGATGTCATCATTGTAGTCTCCTACGAAAGTGTGAAACCAGTCTCACCTGTGTTCAATAAGTTGTGAAGTTGTGGTGCTTTGGTCATTAGCAACACAATCGACAGCTTATTGTTAGATGGAATCGACGATGAAAATGAGCATCAACCAGACTCATACAATCGTCTAACTTTGCAGGACAAGATGACAATGCTCAACACTTTACGCCAATTTGTGCAAGCGAATTCGATTGACAGCCTGCTGTATGTGGTGGAAGAAATGGCAAACCAACAAGTAAAGCAAAATAAGCAAACCAAAATCAGCGACTTTTTTCTCCACCCACAAGGAAAATTAAAATACATCCATCAACACACAGTCCTTTTCAGGACTACCCTTCTCCATGGTTTGGAGTACCTAAGCGGAAGGGCTCAGGTACTCCAAACCATGGAGGAAAATCGAAATCCCTACCGACCTCAGAAATCGGTAAATCCGGATAATTGGGGCGATTTTGCCTGCGATGAAGGTTTCCCGATTAAAGAAGTTCCACTGCATTACGAATACCGATACTCATTCTGGTATTTTTGACATAACCGAAGAGATTTCAAATGTCCAAATATCCCCCACCATGACACACAAATGCCTAAAAAAAAATATATCAAATTGAATGAAATTAAGAAAGACAATTTCCAGAGACTTTCGGGTTTCGGGTATGATTCCCAACGAAATGGACAGCCAAAGCAGTTTCCTTTCAAAGTAAGGCTCACAACTTAGGCACAAAATTGATGGCAAACTTACACTTCGGATGGGTAATAGGCTTTAACCATCAAATGACCATTTTGAACTCTGACATAAAACTTGGTGCTCTGTTACAACAACACAAAAATTAAAACAAACCCAAGAAAATTTCTACTTCGGAAGGTCAATGCAATGTTTTATTGAGTGTGGGATCCTCGATAAGACGCAATCGAATGAATCTTATTATCAGTTGTGGAAAAGATATAATACTGAAATGAACTATTTGAGAGCTAAGGAATTAGTTCTCAAAAAAATCATATCGTCTATCTGCTATTTAGCTGGAAACGCATTAATTCAAGATGTGAAAAATCATTATTCCCAGATATACTTTGGGGCGATTAATATAGTAGTATGTTATATCAAAAATAAGCTTTTCGGCAATGTGAGATTCTAGTTTTAGAGGCCTTTTTAAAGGTAAGGTATTGCGAGCAGCTCTTAGAAGAATGAAAAGAAATAAGGGAGCCGGAACAGATGGGCTAGTGGTGGAGGTGATTGATGCTTTGGAAGACATTGATGTGAAAAAGCTTCAGCCTTATCAACAAGGTTACCAACAGGATTTATAATGTGCCATAATTTCCAGATGACTTGGATATATACTTAAGTCTTAGCCTTTTAAGCCAGTACTGCACAAACTCGAATTAAGTTGATTGACCATCAACAGTATTTCTTTTCATGCAGTTTTTCAGAAAGGTTTCCATTGATAAGCCTAATTCTTCTTGGGCCTTACTTATCACTTCCTGATACATCAATGTTCGTAGCACTCCCCCAACAAGAAAGTGCTATAGAATGGACACCATTGGACAATCAATGAGACATTTGACCAAAGTGATTCAAAAATCTGACTATTGTGAGTAAGGATTATGATATCACCAGAGGTAGAACATGAACAGTTTGGCTCTGTACCAGCTGCGGATTGAGAAATGCTGTGTTTATCTTGAAAATGATCAAGGAAAGAGCGATAGAGATGCAGAGAGATGTTTACATATGTTTTATTGACTATGCAAAGGCGTTTGTTAAGGTTCGGCATTTACAATTATTTGAAGACCTCGCTAAGTTTGACACTTATGGCAAATATATTTGCTCTAGGCAAAACCTTTAGTGGGAGTAGTGAGAATGTGTGTGAATTAATGGAGAAAGCAGTGATTACACATAACGGAAGCGTTGGGTAAGACAAAGGTGTGTTGGGTCTTCAGATTTATTCAATTTATACGGCGAACCGATTCTGAGGCATTAAGAAACGAAGAAGGGTTTCTGTGTCCGCTTCTCCTTTGTTTTTGACTGCTACCTTTCAGGTATCGAATGGCATATTGTTCATCTCCACCTCGCTCTGTCCGTACAGTCCTCCATTTGTGATCCGGCTGCTGGAATATTCTCTTGTACTGCCTCCATGAAGCTTCCTTTGTGTCTTCCTCTTTTCTTTTCCCTTGATATTTTCATCACTAGCATTTTTTTCCCAATGTAATCTGGTTCGCTTCTGGTTTTGTGACCGTACCATCGGAGTCTTCTCTCCCTTATTTTGTCCCCTAGGTTTTTAACATTTGGTGTACCTCGTTTGCATCGGTTACAAATTCGATCTAGCCCTGTGACTTCCGGGTACAATGGGAGCAATTTAAGCTCAGCTACTTCCATTTCAGTTTCCTGCTTCGTTAAGATGGGTATAGCTTTTAGTCCATATAGAATTGCAGATCGTGCTGCCCTTTTGTAGAGTTTTCCTTTCATTTGGGCTGTTACATTTACACCCGTCAGTTTGCTTTACCTACTCCATTAAGCGTGGACCCTTTTCTCCACTTCTCTATCACTCTGTGGACGGTAAACTCTAGGTACGAAAAGTTCGTGACCTTCTCCACTGCATTCCCTTGTAGATGTACGGTGGTGTCAACTTAGTTTCAAGTAACATGTTCTTTCTCTACTCACTTTCATTCCTCTTTTCTCCAATGTCTCTTTATATGCTTCTATTTGCTCTTCTGCCTGGTTCCTAGTATCGGTACACAGTACTACGTTATCAACGGAGAGCATAATTCTAAGCTTATCTTTGTACCTTATTTATCAATCTATTCATGACAATAGCAAAAAGGAATATTTGTTGGATCGCTTGGGTTCTCTGTGTTTTTCAATCCTTTGAAGTAGCTCTCCCACCTTATCAGAGCTTCCTCTTCTGTCAATAGGTTACCATTTTCATCTCCAATGATCGTAACATGGTGAACAACTCTGGACGGTCTATCATTTTGCTTGCCAATCCTAAACAGGTCCTTTTCTTCTTTATCTCAAGCTTCTGATAGAGGTCACGCTTCTTCTTTTGCTTTTCTTACTTAAAACGTTTTTTTTTCTTTTACCGTATCCTCTTCTAGTCTTCACTGGCCTATTGATGCAACATTTTCTTTGCTTCTTTCTTCCTCTTTATACTCCCCTGAACCACATAAATCCACTACCAATTTCCTATGTTCTTCCTTTAGTCTCCTTATGACATGCATAGGGTATTCGTAGCTGCCTCTCTTATGGTCTCTCTAATACGTGTTCATTGTCCAAGCACATTTTACTGTCTCGTTACCTCCTCCAGCTCACGACCGACATTCCTCCTGCACTCTACATCGTTTAGTTTCCATCACTCTATTCTGGGTTTTTCCTTTTCTTTCCCTTCGTCGTGATACTCATCTGACATACCATGATTCTGTGTTGCACTGCTACAAATTCGCTTCTCAGTGTAAAGAAATCACTGATTTCTTTTGGGCTTTTCTGTCTCCAAACCAGGTAATCAATTGTGTGCTCCCTCCTCTACTCTTAGAGGATGCTGTCTGGTTCTCTCTTTTCTTTAAGTATGTATTCAGTACTGTCATGCGTACCCTTTTGGCAAAATCGATAATCTGCTGATCATTTTCATTTCTGTCTCCATACCCCTGTTAGCCTGTCACATCCTCATTATTTCTATTTCCTTTTTTAACATACCCATTGAAATAAGCTCAATGATTCTTTCTCCTCTTGAGACTTTAGCTACAGTCTAAATCCCTCAAATACTCATCTTTCTCTTCCGTTAGGCATCTTTTGTGTGGTCCATACCCACTGATGATATTTGTAATGACACAGTTTACATCCACTTTCATAGTCATGAATTGACCTGAGGCTCTGTGTACCTCTAAAACACTTTTGACGTACTGTTCCTTCAATACTTTTCCAATTCTATTACTCCCGACTGCTTTCATCATTATAGATTACACTGGTCAACAAAATTAAAAAAGTTTTATGGTTCTGACATGGTGTGTAGTGACTCTTACTAATTTTGACCTGTAGATTGCGAATATGATCTCCATTTTTCTCTATCACGTCTAGTTTTCGAGAACCATGAATTTCGTAAAAACGCCAGTTATGGAAGAAAAGTCTTGGTATTATAAAAATTCATTATTTTGCTATTCATGTCTTACTACTATGTATTTATGTATATGTATATATGTGTGTTCGGGTGTGTATGAAAGACAGGGAGAGTAATACGCACTATACAATTAAGCATTTATATAATACTTAAAAAGTAATATATATATTCTGATCTTGTAATGACATGTATACAATAAACACAAAAATATGCTGAATACTAAAATAAGTTTTTTTTTATTTCAGATTGCTTATTCTATGAAGGTTACTGAGAGTGCTTAATCAAGAATGGAACGTCGCAAATGCATTAATTCTTCAGATATTTTCTGTTACATCTGTGGAGTTTTTACACCTGAAACCTTGAAAAAATCTATCACAAAAAATGTTAAAAAGGCCTACAAACTATACTTTAAATGCCCTGTTGGTGATCAAAACAAGAAATGGGCACATCACATTGCATATTAACCCTGTGTGAATCATTTGAATGAATGGATGCATGGCAAACGGCCTTTTGGTATGCCTTTTGCTGTACCAATAGTTTTGCGTGAACAAAAAGATCATTCTTCTGACTGCTACTTCTGCCTCACTAATACCAAAGGTTATTCTGTGAAAACTGGATTTAAAATTAAGTATCCAGATGTGCCATCTGCTCACAGACCAGTTCCTCATAGTCCTGAGATACCGAATTACCTTATGTTCCAATTGCTCAGGCTCATGGAATGAGTGAAAGTTATGAAACTATGAAGACACTGTTGTCTGCAGTTGACTATAAGATCCATCAATGGAACATCTGTGGAAACCTAAAGGTAATCTCTTTGCTTCTTGGATTGCAACAAGGCTAGACAAAGCACGTGTTTCCTTTGTCTATGGGATAGCAGATCAGACACTAAACATTATATACAAAGGGATTGGCCAGAGAGACCAAAAGACTTAGTTGGGAAGTTTAATTGTCTTAACAAAAGTCTTGTTCACCCTGGAAAGGTGTTTTTACCACCACTTCACTTGAAACTCGGATTAATGAAGAACTTTGTGAAAGCCATGGATCAAGATGGTGATGGTTTTCATTATTTGGTGACAAAGTTCAAAGGTATTTTATCTGATGCTAAATTAAAAGCAGGTGTTTTTAATGGTCCCCAAATTCGTCTTATACTGAATGACCAAGACTTTAGAAATGCACTATTCACTGAGTTAGAAATGGCTGCTTGGGATAGCTTTGTGGCTCTTTCTTCGGAAATTTTAGAGCTCCAAATTATGAAGAGTTTGTTGACGAAATGCTGAAGAGTTACCAAGAGCTTGGTGTTCGAATGTCACTTAAGATACATTTCTTTCATTCCCACCTGGATTTCTTTCCAAAGAACCTGGGTGAAGTCAGCGATGAGCATGGAGAAAGATTCCATCAGGAAGTTGCCATCATGGAAACTCGATATCAAGGTCGATTCAATCCGAATATGATGGGTGACTATTGTTGGACTTTACAGCGAGAAAGTGATAGTTCCTCATACAAACGCAAAAGTAAGGTTCAAAAACACTTTTGATATGTATTGTATCATTAATTATGGTTTGTTTGTGTCTATTTTTATATCTTCAGTTTATCAAAATAAAAATAGTATTGGCCTATATGTATACTTCTACCAAAAAGTAGGCATATGCTGTACTGGAACAATGGTAGGCGTTAGAGAGTTTTGGAGGTCAGATTTCAAAATTT
>RDPX01000086.1:260961-274633 GCA_003991215.1 Morbakka virulenta
TTGCCATCATGGAAACTCGATATCAAGGTCGATTCAATCCGAATATGATGGGTGACTATTGTTGGACTTTACAGCGAGAAAGTGATAGTTCCTCATACAAACGCAAAAGTAAGGTTCAAAAACACTTTTGATATGTATTGTATCATTAATTATGGTTTGTTTGTGTCTATTTTTATATCTTCAGTTTATTAAAATAAAAATATTATTGGCCTATATGTATACTTCTACCAAAAAGTAGGCATATGCTGTACTGGAACAATGGTAGGCGTTAGAGAGTTTTGGAGGTCAGATTTCAAAATTTAAGCCTAAAATTAGTCAGAAAAAATTGAAAACATGTCAGAACCATTTTGGCTGTTGACCAGTGTTATTTATCACCCATTTCCCAAACGTTTTTCAATGCTCCCTTTCCACCTAGTCTCTTGTACACATAGGACATCAATATTATTTCTTGTCATCACATCTGCAAGCTCTCTCTGTTTTTCTAGTGAAAGTTCCTACATGTAGTGTGCCTATTTTCAGTACTTATGTCCCCGTTTTTCTTTTCTCCCTTTTTTAGTTACTATTCTGCCTCATCTTCTCGGACGTTGGCTAAGAGTTTCCACCGATACGCTGTTGGTCGACTGGAACGGTGACAGTCAGTGTTAAGCAGGGCCCAGACTGTTAAAAATTTGCTATAAATAAAGCAATAATCAACAGTCAACACAGTCCGTCATAAGTAAAAACAGACTTGCAGCTGCAGAAAATTGTAAGTGGATTAATGAATGAATGAATGAATGGATGCATCCATGAAAGCAACAATAAAATTTTGTTGACAATGTATACCAAAAGCCATATATATATATATATATATATATATATATATATATATATATATGTATACACACACAAAGTAGAAACAAACTTGTTATGATTATTTTTACATAACACAGGGGAAGAGGTTTCTCAGAAACATACTTTGACTGTAAATTATATGCTTATATTTGCAAGTAGTCTACAGAGTACGAGAATACCATAAAATAGAAAACTTCCATGGCAACAGTCCATATATTATACATAAATTAATTTTCTTGTATATATTATTACGATTAAGTAACTCATCCTTTATAAAGATTTGCTAATTATAAAAATAATACGACAAACAGAAAAATAAATAGATGCGTGGATTATGATAGAGAATAAAGTGCATCTAGAGTCGCAGAGGAGGCGGCCATTGCACAAATACACATATTCTCTGTCTGTCTGTCTGTCTCTCTCTCACACTCTCTCTCTCTTTCCTCTTTCTCTCTCTCTGTCTGTAAGATTAATGTTTAACTTTATTTCATAAAGAAATGGCTAGCTGAGATTGCAGTACATTCTTCACCCAATATACCTTATCAACAATTTGATGACAAAGTACTAACTGACAACACGAATAAAAAATGTATAAAAACCCCCAATTTTTTACTTCAAACTCTTCTCTAATTTTATTTACATAATTTCTTTTCATATGGATACGCCTCGAACTCACATAATTTTTTGTTCTTAGTATCATAGTGAAGATATTCAAAACAGGAATCACAGAAAAAACTTGGGTCCTCAAAAGCCAACTCATCATGACGAGTCATCCACTTTGCCGTAAGAAGATCGCATACTGAGCACTTCTTCCGACTTTTGCTTGTACGGCATACAAGTGCAGGATAATCTGTCAAACACTTGGGATCATAATTAGCTATAATGCGCATGTCAGTAATGATAATCAAATGTTCACAATCACCTTGGTGAGAGTAGAGGTAAGGTGCACCAAGACGAAATTTAAGATCTTCAAAAGTTGTCTCTTCCATTTTCCTACTACTGAATACCCCTAAACGGGGATTTTTCCACCTCTCTCCTCTCTTTGCCCAGTCAGTAACAACTTTACTATAATCCACATTTTTGGGATCTCTCATGTCATTGTAAAACACTCCTTCAATAAAAAAATAGCCCGATTTGTAAACTTCGTTTGCCCGCTTTACAGTTCTCGCCTGTTTTTCTGGGTCAATACTACAATCGCTTGTTGGTGCGTGATCAGTCTGGCATACAATGACATCTCTAAGTTCAGTTAAATATTGTTTGGAGACCACAAGGTATTCTTGATCTTTGTGCCGCCGGCTGTGGTAGACGGCTACAGAAAGAAGGACCTAGAATGAAAATATGAAGCAAAAAAGAAATGAATCAGTTTTAGCTTTTTCACAATCTAAGAGAATTGAAAATTATTATGGTAAAATCATTTAAATATACCCTTACATCAAAGTTTGAAAAAACTTCAAGCCCTTTCACTGATACCTTAAATGCTTTTAATCGACTTAGCAAATACATGCCAAAAACTGCAGCAGCTGGGTAAAATGGTATGCCTGGATAAGAAAAGAGCAAAATTACAAAAAGTTAACCACAGCAAGAGGTAATGGGAGGAAGGGAGTGCGAAAATAGGTGAAGGGAGTAAGAGCTTGTGTGGAATTGTAGAAAAAAGTAAGTGGAATATGTATATTCTTCTCTCTGTCCCTCATGTGACAATGCCAGCGTTTCATTTACTGTCTGTATTTACCTTTCTGCGAATTCCATTTCATATTTTCGTGTTTTGGTGCGGTTTTTTTCGTTTCTTCTTATTTAAGAATTCTTTCTTCTAACTCATGATTTCCTTAATCTACAGATCACTTCTTTCTACTCATGTTGCTATCATCTCTGTTGCTGTCATAATTGTCTCGTCTTGTTGTTGTCCAATTAAAGCTTTTTATGTATCGCTTGTGCTTTGTGTCACTTTGTAGTATAAAACATCCTGACACTTGGAGTTTACTCTTTATACTACACACATGCACATACACACACACACATACATACACAGATCTATCTATCGATCTATCTATCCATCCATCCATCCATCTATCTATCTATCTATCTATCTATCTATCTATCTATCTATCTATCTATCTATCTATCTATCTATCTATCTATCTTCAAAAGCAGTAAAAGGACGACTAAATCAAAGTAAAATCTATAAAAAATACGGCAGTCATCACATAATCGTTTTCATATCTATTGTTTCTCTTTTTCTCGTTTCGATATTTCTTCTTTTAGACTAAAATTTGTTGGTCTTTTAACAGAACTTATGAAAAACTATTTCTTTACAATAAGAATGTTGATGTGTAGAAAACAATATGATAAATGTAACTGCTACATATTTATGTCTTACGGGATTTAAAATTCATAATCAATAGAACTAAATTAATTAACTGAAGTATAGAGAAAAGAAGTTGTTTAAAGAAGTAGATAAAACAGCCTATATCACAATCTCTTTCTATGGCAATGCTATATCCTCAAGCTTAGAGACATGCAATAGAGAAAAGGTAATATTGTCATGCCAGTGAATAAAATGGTTCAATCTTAAATAATATACCTATATCAATAGAATAGTAGACACAAAGAAGATACTGTTTATTCCGGAAGTGTAAAGAAAACACACCAAAAAAAACACATGGAGGTATCTATCTCAGACAATACCACCTGCTAAAGACCAACCAACCCAAAAGAATATCAAGTGGTTCAAAATCTGTAGATAGTACAAGGAAGTTCATTATTAGGGTGATAACGAGAAGAAATGGTTTAGTTAGGAATTAAAAAAACGCAACAAAAACCCAGCCCATGTAACCATTTAGCTGGGAATGCTATGTGCCTGGAACCAGAAACCTATAAATGGAAATAGTAATATTTACATGTTACTATATAAACTGTTTTATAATATGTAAGTAATAGAACCAAATTCATTATTGGGGAGGGGGCTGAAGGGGAAAATTTATTTCCTTAGAAAATAGACTAAGTAGCTGATGTACATACCTTTCTAAGGCAATGCTATCTGCTAAAGTCATGAAACCAAACAAGTTATACTAAAACTTACAGTATACATAAAAAGCAAAGCTATGATAATGGCTAATATCTAAGGGTTAAGAGGCAAAGTACAAACAATTTTCTGTAAGCAAAAACTTTTCATTGGGGCCTTCTGTGATAAATGTTTGTTAAAATTGCCAAATGGTCTCACAATGCCCCCCCTTCTCTCTCTCTCTCTTTCTGTCTGTCTCTCTGTCTGTCAGTCTGTCCTGTCTGTCTGTCTCTCTGTCTGTCTCTCTGTCTCTCTCTCCCTCCCTCCCTCTCTCTCTCCCTCTCCTCTCTCTCTGTCTCTCTCTCTCTGTCTCTCTCTCTCTGTCTCTCTGTCCCTCTGTCTCTCTCTCTGTATCTCTCTCTGTCTCTCTCTCTCTTTCTTTCTGTCTGTCTCTCTCCGTCTCTGTCTGTCTGTCTCTCTCTCTCTNAGCTGATGTACATACCTTTCTAAGGCAATGCTATCTGCTAAAGTCATGAAACCAAACAAGTTATACTAAAACTTACAGTATACATAAAAAGCAAAGCTATGATAATGGCTAATATCTAAGGGTTAAGAGGCAAAGTACAAACAATTTTCTGTAAGCAAAAACTTTTCATTGGGGCCTTCTGTGATAAATGTTTGTTAAAATTGCCAAATGGTCTCACAATGCCCCCCCTTCTCTCTCTCTCTCTTTCTGTCTCTGTCTCTCTGTCTGTCAGTCTGTCAGTCTGTCAGTCTGTCTGTCTGTCTGTCTCTCTGTCTCTCTCTCTCTCTCTCTCTCTCTCTCTCTCTCTCAGGGGCATCAATTTATTACATTCACATGAAATTGTTGACCCCCTCCCCCAACAATTATATATATTTATTTTAAATTCTAGACTACTTGTTTACATCAATACAAAGCTAGAGAGGGCAAAGAATTCTCAATATTAGTTATTACTAATTGGGTTTTCTTGTAATCCAAGTCTTTTTGTCACCATTCTGATAGATTCTGTTAAATGAAGTAACTTTTTTCTAATGTGATCAAAGTGAAATCATATATTCTATCTTTTAATTCAAAGCATTAAGACATTCTCATTTAATAAAACATTTTGTTATGTCAGGAGTCTCATCAGTAAATACTGCTACCAACCACCCCCTTAGTATTTGCTATACAGCAGAAAGTTTAACCTTTTAGAAGGCAAATGATTTTTTAAAACACACTCATTTGAAATGCTATTTTGCAATTCACTTTTCAGCATAACTTTTAGAATATTCATTGAAGAAATACAAAGCCTTTTCACATGTACTTATCGAATTTATCAATTGAGACATCTCACAGGACTGTGTTTATTTTTTCAAAATAAAAATGAATATTTATACAGGTAAGCTATGTCAGAAATATTAACAATACTTCTGTTATCAATGTGCTACCTGACTAAATAAAAAATAGTTAAAATAATAGTTAAAAAATAAAAAGTGTCTTGTAATATAGTGACTCAGCAAAACTGGCAAGTCCTAGTGCCAAGTTGTTTACAATTACTAAGCAAAATATCTATGATGTAATTACTGAATGCAGGATATGTAAAATTGTATAAATACCTGTGATTTCCAGAGAAATACTCAGTTGATGATTTGGAGTAATACAAATAAGTTCCCAAGCTAATTTTTGAGTTATCATTTACGGTCATCTTGTTTCATCACTAGATTTGTTTGCACTATTAGTTACAGTGTTTCACAGGATAAAACATAATCAAAATCAATTGTGTTCTTCAAATTTAGACAAATTGGGTTGCCTTGTATCACAGGGAAGCTCATTGAATATTTGTCCTTCTGCATAATAAAAGGAACCTCTGGAGTATTCCAGTGTCAGCTTTGAGAATTTCAGTAATATTCTATTATTTGTAGTGGGGTTTTTAAGCTTACTTATTTCAAAACAGTTTCTCAGGCTGCTGCATACATCTCCTTTAGAGCACTGGGTATAGGAATTCAAGCAGTTAGATCTCAATGGTTATGACACGGGAGACTGCAGTATGTCTAACTTGACTATGAGGATTGCTTTCATTCTAATGTACATTCGAGTGGCGTATATGTACCTTGTGGTCATATGAATTCAGTTATGAACTCTTAAAATGAGTGGCATTATTTTGAAAAATATTTTATATGCCAAAATCTAAACTTCACAATTCTGTACAGAAATATTTTCTGATAATTTGCATAAGTTCTGCATGGAAGAATAAATTGGCCTTGGTAAAATATGGTATAGTAATGATACTCTCTTAGGTGGCAACCTCAATGCCTAGATATTTTGACTAATTTTACACTTCATACTCTGTGGTTGAAATTTTATTGTAATAAATCCCAAAACTTTTATTTCATAAAATATCAAATGACATCTGTAGGCTTCACTATTAGTCTAGCTGAGTTTAAAGCACACCGACATAGATTGATGGTTTTCTACAATTCCACACTATAAAAAACTAGTAATTTATTTATTTTTCCATCCAGTTTGTTATACCCTTATAAATGGTATTTAATTTCAGTTACTCATTTTGGTTATTGGTGTTGTCACTGTGATAGCATCATGCTACAGATCTGTCAACCAAGTATTGTGCCTAGCCACTTTAGTTGCCTGATGATATGAGAGATAAACATAGCTCAGTAAATGGTTGTGACTCATGAAATGATAAAGTTCCTATATCTATGGCTTCCACTTGGTCTACAAAGTCAAGAATTTGAATAGCATCAGTTTTTGCCTCAATTAACAACACTGCTTAAGTCTCACAATGAATAAGCCAAAGTACAGAAATAACCATTTCATTTTCACTGGTTTATGGTTTATTAAAAATTGAGACATTTATTTCAATAATTAGTACTTAATGATTCCAAAGATTGTGTTAGACTGCTTCTAATAAACAGTATTGTTAAGAAAAATTATCCAATAATGAAAGTCATATAGGTCTGGAAAGATTATATTCACCTTTAAAGGGAGAACACTGTGTTGTTTTTCACAACAAAATACCCACCTGGAAAATTAAATTTTCTTCCATAACATACTATGCACATATCAGTAAACTGAATAGTTGAAAAAACAAAGATCAATGTAGAATCTGAGCTTTCACTGTCCATTATTTACTTCCAGCAATCCTTATCTTTCAGGATAGTATAGGTACTGTATCTTTTCTCCTGATTTACTGTCAGAAATGCTCTCACATGGTTGGTTTCTCATCCTGATCATCAGAGTTAAGGATGCCCCAAATATAGTCATTGTTTGTACCTGTCATTTTTTGTTTTACTGTGTTTCTGGTCACCTTGTATCTTCTCCAGTTACCATGTGTATTCTGATATCTTGCTGTATTGTATCCTTGTTGTGATTGTCAATATCTTTAATGGGGTGGTTGATCCAAGGTAGGTGATCCTTTCCACTGACGGTCTTTTGCAGTATGTGTTTGTCTACATCATCAAACGGAAAGATCATCTCAAGATCTACCATGGTTCTCCACAAAAATTTTGCCAACCAGACCGACTTTGTGCCATTCAATATAGTTCTGGAATAGATTTTCCATCACATAGCTGAGAGACGTTATCACTATAGCATGTCTTAAGCCTACCTTGTGCTCGCTTAACAAATACAGAGCCTAATGACAGATCCCTGTCAACATTGTCATGACAGCAAAGTGTTTGTCTAGAGCATACAAAAATATATTCTTTAGGAATGTCTAGTTCTACTTCCTACTATTTAGTCTGTGGCTCAGTGCTTTTTGTATGTCTTGTATTACACTATTCATTTGTTACCTCTTTTAAATGTAGACTGCCATTGTTTTTTTCTTCTTTGTCTCCAATGTTGATGTCTGTAGTGATCACTTGATGGTACCACATGCTGGAATGCACCTCTATTTGTTCTACCAGCCCAGGGTTGGCAGTTAAGACTAGATCCAGTATGTTATTTTTCTGGTTGGGTCTTTCATAATCTGTTCAAAGTCACACTCACTTGTTATTTCTAGCATCTTCTTATTAATTGTCCTACAATAATAGGGTGCTCTCTATATCTTACCATTCTACCAGTCAATCCTTTGCAAATTGAAATCACAAGTTAGGATGATATGAGGTGCATTGCTTTTACTCTCTGCTGTTACTTTCTGGAGTGAGCTGCTGAGTATTTCTAATCTGTACAGATGACTAGATGGACATTTGTAAAATGACCCTGTTATCAATTTTTGACTGTCTTGAATATTTATTAAGGCTGATGCCACTTCACAGTCAGATAAGGTGGTAATCAGATCATCCTTTTCTGGTGTGAAGACCCCTCCTTCAGCTAGTCCTGTCCCTTTTGTATCAGTTACCATATTTCCATGTTCATAAACTATGTAAATTATTGTTTACTGTTGATAAACTACTGTTTAAATTTCATCAAGTCAGAAGTTTTCATCTGCTTATTTTTATGGGTTAAAATCTATAAGAAAATGAAAAAAGTATTTTAGTCTTCTTTCTTTCATGCTTTTGGGCTAACACTCCATTTAAATTTCATTTTAAGAATTAAAGTGATTGGAAATGATCCAGTGCTTGTCCACCTTGAAAATGAACTACAGAATGCTTTTTCATATATACATAGTAATCAACATAACTCTTTCTAAAAATGAGTCATAGCTATTGTTTGGTTTTAATAAAGTTTTTTGTTGACTGTGTTTTTCGTTTTGTGTGTTAACTGCTACAGCTAGACTTAAATGGGATTTGTGTGTGTATCCTTTTATTCAAATTAAAAATTAAAATAGCTAGATTTAACAATTACCTCAATTGTTTTTAATGTTATCATGAAAATATAAAACCTTTAGCTTATCTTACCATTTTGATGAAATGAAAAAAACTTGTTCTGAGAGGTTTTAAACACAGGCTTGGAAAAAGCTTCAAATGTTCCATAGTCTTCAAAACAAATTATTTTTAAGAAATTCAAAATCAATGTATCTTTCTTTAAATTTTTTTATTATCTTCAATTACTTCTAAAAAATATTTTATATTTACAACACCCCTAATTACTGGTATATCCAAATAATGTAGTATATTTATTTTGTACTGTACTACACTACATATTAACTAGTGTAATTATAATCCTGTGTATGCTGGTGTACTTATGTATTAACACTACAGAATGAAAATGTAAGTCTACATATATTAATAAACATTCAACTTTCCATTATATTACTGCGAACGCCCATTTTCCAATATTAGCTGTTTGTACAAAATATAGCTCAGGGGTGCACATATCATACTCAACCTTTTGGTCTGGTTTCAGAAAAATTCCAGTGCATGCTAATATATAGTATGCATACCCTCCTTGTTTAGTGGGGATCCTCGCCGAGTTCTAATTGTAAAAAAACCCACACAGAATAAACGGCTATATTAATAAACTTGTTTTTTTAACTGAAGTCATTTCTTCTTTGTCGTGTTCTTGACAATCACAGTTGGTTTCACCAATGTTTGGCGGTGTAGATAACAGCTGGTGTTGGTTCGTGGAGTTCCTCTGGTTTGCAGTTTGGGGCGGTTGGGCAGCTAAATAGGTGTTACATAGTCTGTATTTCACGGCAAATGCAGAGATCTGAGGTTGTGCAACCCAAAGACTTTCTGGATGCCATGCACCTCCCATGTCCCACTCGTAGGCGGTTCAGTGCTCTCCATGTGGGCCATGTCTCACTGCTACCAGACGCTATTTTTTCTGTGGGTTACTAAAGTCATGAATAAATGGTGTTAAAACTTGACTCATTAGTCATGAAGATTCTCAGCTAAATGGGGCCTAATTAAAAAAACTGTCATTATCTAAACTACGAAGCAAAAAATTAGTGAAATGTTTACCTCTGTCTTGTCTAGATATGTTGGGGCTTCAACATCAACAGTTGAACCGGATTCTTCAACTTCCATTTCTGGATTGTTTTCGTCGTCATCAAGCTTGTAGTAGTCAACATACCTAGTCATCGTCCTGTATGCTCTAACACCACCTCTTTTTAAGAAACGATGTATCGCTAAACTATCTTTCTCCGGCAATTCCGATGGCAAACAGTCGCCATTAACAAATGGCTCTTCGTCATCTACGGCAAGATTTTTTGGGTCACAGCCTTCAGCAAGTTCTCGGTAAACTTCGATATTCAACCCCATTTTTTCGGCACACTGTTCTTCTGTTTTAAACTCCTTCTTATAACTAATTTCCCCTTCACCAATCTTAATTAAGCAACTTGTTCTAAAATCGCTCACTGTCATAGGTGGAGCACAACACATCTCGATGTTGTTTCTCACTCGTTCTGCCATGGTTTTCGGGGCATTTGGTTTTGTAAGTGCCATTGAATCCATCTTGTTTTAATTCGATGTTAATAGCACTTGGCATCACTCCAAAAGCATTAATTTCGAACTTTTTTCTTGGAAAGCTTGGTTTCTGATGAAAAACACGAAAAAACCAACAGCAAATGACGCGAAAGCTACCATTATGGATTACGCTAACATGACATCGATCAAGAGGATTTTTTCAGAGCAGGAAATTCGCTGAAGTGACCGGTTTTGATGAGGCTAGAAAAGGGGCATGTGACCACTCCCATATATATATATATATATATATATATATATATATATATATATATATATACACACACGTTTATATACATGTATACACATTCATACATTTTTAATATAATATATATATATATATATATTCGTGTTGAAATTCACCAACAAAGAAATGTATCATTTTATTGGCACGAAGCTTCATTCTTACTCTCACCGAAAGTAAGATAATTCAAGCAAACATAATAAAACAGTATTCCTAAAGAAGAGGATTGGTCAATATTAAAAGAGTATAAATAAGTGTCAAATAAAAATCAGAAACTCTGATCAAACGAGGGTGGGAATCTGGAGTTCTTGATGTGTGGTGTTGGAAAAACTATCAATACTAGCACTCAGGCATGAATTCGCATATGACCAATATCAAGCAGCACAGAACGTTAAAAGACAATTCTTCAGAAAAGAAACTTGAAGAGATTATTAGTAGAAAATTGGGTCTGCAATAGTAATTATTTCAATAAAAGACAAAATAAGTGAAGACAATTAAGACAAGATGAAAGAAAACTATCGTTAAAGTCACCAAGAGGCTTACAATAATGAAAGACAACTTTTACGAGTAAATATGGTTTGCGAGACTTACAAGGTTAAAAAATGGAGAAGAGACATAATATTCGTAAAAAGAGCATTCCTAAAGGAGAGCTGGAGTCAGAAACTAATGTTCTACAAGAAGGTGGAGAGGTAAACGCGGGCACTAAATGTTTTCGTCAACCCTTGGATTAAAAAAACCAATGATGTCACTACTCATAGTAATAAAAGTTTTAATTGAAATGGAGAGCGGAACTCAAATTAAGGTGGAAATCATCCTTGATTATTGCCGAATGTCAGTGTATAAAAAGTGTGTAACAAACACGAAGATATAAAGGTCAGCAAGAAAAAACGAATGTCAAGTGTCATTGAAAAAAAGTCAACCGTATGAAGTAGGTATATCAAAAATCCCGACGCTAGAAAAATGTGAATCCCACAAAAAAACTTAGAAGTGGTTCACAACACATGCGTATCACACATGCGTATCAGCTACCTGTCTCGGATTCTGACGGAGATCCATTAAATAAGAAAGAGAAAACTTCTATAATTGTTAGATGAAAGAACTTTATCATGTCATGAGTCGTGAGCTTTTTCCGAGCTACGTTTCGAGAGGTTACTTCTCCCATCGTCAGAGCCTGACGATGGGAGAAGTATCTCTCGAAACGTAGTTGAGAAAAAACTTACGACGCATGACATGATAAAGTTCTTACATCTATGGCTTCCACTGAGCCCATAAATTTCAGAATTTTCAAACTTCTTTAACTTTGTTACTTCATACCTTTTATGTCTTGTTAATTACAATTAACAAAGCGTTCTCCACACTTGAAAGAATTCTATAGTATGTATCGTTAAACTATAACGGTCACCATGTAAACTCCCGTACTTGCAGTAAACCATTTTGTACATTGTATGGTTCTTGTAGTTGAGTCCATTCTAGACCGCAAAATCTGAAGCTTGGGAAATTTTCGACTCGGCTTTCGATGCACATCAAACAATCCTTTGCTTTTCATTTGAATTCAAATAGTACAAAAACCCTAAAAGATCGAAAAAAGTCTTAACAAAGAGACAGTAGTGTATGTGGGGCAAGGGACAATGGACCAGGGCTGTTATAATATCAATACATGTTCTGGATGTTTGCAGAAATTAAACAGAGGAAAATTCAAAGAGCACCACAAGGTACTGGACTTCGATGAGTAAATGTGGAGGCATGAACTAAAAGAAATAGTGGAAATAGAAACACGCTTTAACTGATAAGCACTGGGTGAGAGATCCAATAACATCCAGATTCCCCCCCCCCGCGCCAAAATTAAATAAATAAATAAATAATAATAATAATAATAATAATAATAATAATAATACTCGAAAATTGCAGAAAAGGAAAAAGAAGCCTTAGTACTGCTTGGATTGACTACCGCAAAGCCTTTGATATCTTAAAAAGCCTTAGCATTTATAAAATTTCTCCCTATATCTCTAACTTTCTCAGACACAGTATGGGACAATGGAAAGCACGTCTTCTTCTTTCACACGACAATGGAGTAGCAGAGTCTAATTTTATTCGTATCAAGCGTGGAATTTTTCAAGGAGGCTCTCTATCTCCACTACTCTTTTGTATGTCACTGATACCTCTTTCAAACGAGCTTAACAACACCGGCTCAGGATATAAGATATTTGATAAAGTGATAAACCATCTGTTTTACATGGACGATTTGAAGCTGTACGCGAAAAATGATCAAGAACTTGAAGGGTTATTAACCACAGCGAAGGCGTTCAGTAATGATATATGCATGGACTTCGGCCTTGATAAATGTGCGAAAGCTACATTTGTTAAGGGCAGGCTTAGAGAGACCTCGTCCATTAATGTCGACGTAGATACTATTATTAAGGAACTAGATCAAGAAGACACCTATAAGTATTTAGGTGTTGAGGAAGGTGATGGTATTAGCCACGCAACTATGAAAGAGAAAATCCGCAAAGAGTATTATCGTCGGATAAGGCTAGTGTTGAAGACAGAATTAAACTCGAAAAACCGCATTGAAGCGATCAACACTCTCGCGATCCCTGCTGTACAATATAGTTTCAGTATAATCAATTGGAATCTCCCAGATCTCCAAAGAATGGACAGAAAGACTAGAAAATTACTAACATCCAATCGCATGCTCCACCCTAAAGCTGACGTTGATCGTCTCTACTTGACTAGAAGCAATGGGGGTCGGGGGCTCATACAACTAGAACTGTCGTTTAAAACTACTATTATTGGTATGAAACAGTATCTAAAATGTACAAATGACTGGATGTTGTCCCTAGTCCATCGACATGAAATTAGTAAGAAACTACACTCTATTATCAAGGAATCTAATGCTTTTGAACGTGAGCTAAAGGTAGATCCAATGGCGGAAGCAAAACAAGTACCTGTCACCAAATTGGCAAAAAAGCAAAAGAAGCTGCCAAGAAAAATGGACAGGACCAACTTTACCAACGATGGAGCCAGAAAGCTCTGCATGGGCAGTACGTTCTCCGAAGCCAAAACGCTGATGTAGATCAAGTTGCAACCCATCAGTGGCTGAGGAGTTCGGGACTGAAGGCAGAGACTGAAGGTTTCATCGTTGCAGCACAAGATCAATCTCTCTTTACGCGGAACTATCAAGCTAACATCTTGAGGAACGGAGCCGATCCTAAGTGCAGATTTTGCGATCAGTTTGT
>RDPX01000086.1:283832-310673 GCA_003991215.1 Morbakka virulenta
ATCTCTCCATGTATTGTCAGCTATCAGGCTAGGAGTGGGGGGTGCTGTAGTCATGAGTTGTTGTCATACAACAACAACCGTTTGAGCAATGTGCCTTTCCTCACTTGTTGTGAGGCGCCACTTGCAAGGTTGAAGTGATGTTTCCATTTTTATTTGGTTATTTTATCTCACTCTTGTGGCTACAGTACATGTGCCTGCATTCAACTTTCCTGGCTTGTTGGGCGCTGAATGTGGGTTTTTCACCCATCCATCACTAGATGGTGTGTAACCACTCGATAATAAAAATAAGACGTGTTACTTTGTGCGGCATATCAATCATTATTGGTGCTGCATTGTCGTGATTACTAAGGAATGCCTTTAGAAACAATGCAAAAAGAAGATAGACAAACATCAATTGTGTCAATGCCTCTTTTTCTCTACCGACCATGTCACATTTTCCCTTGACAAGATATCAGTTAAATACAAGAATTGCGATTCGATGTATCTCATGTTATGTGGATCTCTACTTGTTATTTGCATATACTATTCAAGTTCCAAAAATTAATGCTAATTAGTAACATTCTACATAGAAATGTATGATAAAAAATACAAAATATATTCTTAGTAACGCAGGAAGTCTTTTCCAAGTGACATGATCATATTGCTTATTTGCCTGATTACAGGAAATGCTCAATCGCAGAACATAAGCGCGATTCGCAGTTTTGAGTTCATCAACTGGTAATTCGCACATCACGAAATCCCTAAAATCTAATACTGATACTCTTCTAAGACATTTGATAAAAGCATGAATCGATCTAGTTTATGGGACAGCCACTGCTTCTGAAAGCTTACATTAAAATATCACGTGAGATGGCCAGATCCAATTTCAAAGTCCGACTGCTTCTGCATTTAACCTTCTTTGACCAATCAAGTCAAAGAAAACGAAGACGCAGACTGAAAAATACCCGTGATCGCACCGTTTAGTCAGTAAATTAACTACAAACATCATTGAATTTGAGAGAATTCCGCTGGTTAATCAAAGAAATGGTTCTCGCCTATCGTGTCGTGGGTCTAAAAAACCTGTAAAACCTTGGAGTTTATCTTCCATGCTAAAACATATCGTCGATCTCTATGTATAAGAGCAAGAAAACTGAAGAATAAGAATTTGCTCCTGAATTTTTTTAAATAACTAGATATCACAAGGTCATCACTAGCCACCAGAATTATGGTACTCATATACTACTCACACAAACAACTACGTTTATGCAACGTTTCATAAACCGTGCATTGACACAAAAAACATACCCTGCTATTGAATCCCGTTAGAAATAAGTACATTTTATCTCATAGAACGCTTATCTTCTTACCTGGCTTATAGTTTAAAAAATTCAAAATTAGGCTTTCGAAAGATTGTGTGAAGATATGTGTGAAGATAGATGCCTTTCAGTATAGACAACTGAAAAATGTCACCTAAAAAGGAAATTTTGTATTAAAATGGCAGGAGATCCGCGCTGCGCTCTGCACAATATTACTCTGGTTTCCATAGTAACCAGATTGCATGTCAAGATCAGTAATTGCGTGGAATTTTCCCCTCTTAATGTGTGTACATTTTCACTTTGCTCAAGAAATTAGTTTTCAAGAGTGAAGTAATGGCACTTATTTTTGTTACGCGGGGGCTCAGTTGATCGAACTGGTAAATAAACCCCCCTTAGGAGTTCCACAGCAAGCAGTTCTCACTAGAATTAATCTTCGGGAAAATTAACTCTAGCGAGAACTGACGAAAACAAAATCGGGAAAATAGTTTTTCCGGATATCATTTTCAACTGCCCATAATTAGTTATTTGTTTACAAGAGGTATCAAAATATACAGCCAATATATTTCATTTTTACAGTTACGCAAGAAATGCAGACCAGTGAAGAAAATAAAAACGCATGCTCGCTCATTTAATCTCAAAGGTATTAATAAAGCTTGACAGTGAATAACCCCCCTTAGGAGTTCCACAGCAAGCAGTTCTCACTAGAATTAATTTTCGGGAAAATTAACTCTAGCGAGAACTGACGAAAACAAAATCGGGAAAATAGTTTTTCCGGATATCATTTTCAACTGCCCATAATTAGTTATTTGTTTACAAGAGGTATCAAAATATACAGCCAATATATTTCATTTTTACAGTTACGCAAGAAATGCAGACCAGTGAAGAAAATAAAAACGCATGCTTGCTCATTTAATCGCAAAGGTATTAATAAAGCTTGACAGTGAAAAACCCCTTGTTAGGTGTCTTTTGTAACAATGCATTATGTGTCCCCAGGTCCTAAACATGGCCATTAAAAAGTCATCATATCTAAATAGTCATTCTACTAAATGGATACATTTCCTATAAATAAAATTAATTGTGAGAAAAAGATGCAGTAATATAAAGATCTTTCGTTCACAATTCAACTCCATTAGTTCAGTTATGCAGTTGCTTTGGGGGTTAAGAGCTCTTGCAAAAACCAAGGAACTGCCGTCTGATTTACAAACCTCTTCACATGACACCAACCTGGTTTTTATTGACCATCAATTTTCATCGGTCTCGAGAAACAGGGCACTTAAGTTGTAAAAAAGGATACAGAAATCGTGTAGTTTACAAAATTTTCAAACAACACCAGAAATTCTCTCTACTTTTGGTAACAAACAGTCTGGCATGGGATAGCATGGCATGGCAAAAACTAGCAAAAACATGGTATGAGTCAAGTCGATACGCGGTTATGTAATACTCAATAAAGCGCATGGTACAACGATTGTACAGGAGAGCAGTCCGGCGATAATATAGCAGCAACTTCAATGAAGATATTCACTTTAATGTTAGCTGGATGGTAAATGCCTTTTCCAAACATTACTCCCCATTTAACCGCGTTGTGCGCTTGGGATTCGAAAAAGAGATCAACGCACAAGATTGTAATGAGGTTCGAATATCGTCTCTTCTTTCAATCAAAATCAGAACCTAAAAATACAAACAGGTACAAGCATATCTTTTTAAAAAGGGATGTTAACCTGCTTTAAATAGGGGTGTATCCACTTAAATGTTAGACCGTTTTCTTTCCATAGAACGATGCTGGTTTAAAGAGTGTTCAATTATTTATACGTGCTAATACACTCCATGAAAAAATGGCTGTTCTGCCTAGAAAAAGGGCAGGCGTAAAAAAATGCATTACTGTATTGCTCCAAAGCTAATGGGTTTTTAGTAAAAACAACGAAAACATAAATGCCTTATGCTATTCAATACAAATTTTCTTTTCCCTGGTAAACAGTATACTATTTTACTTGTGATGTGGTGCAATGGTTTGTGGTTTTCAATCATTACTGACTTGAATAAATTCTCTATGAAAAAAATCAAATAAAAATACTCAACGAGGAGGATTAACACCCTCTCCGCTGCCAAACCAAAGCCATGCGAGACCAGAGCTACGCCCTATGGACTCATCCAACCTTTTTCCTTGGCAACAAAATTATAGCAATGCATGAGAAAATAAGTAAACTATACTTTGTACGAAATTGTCTTCTTGTTTAAATACCTGAATATCATATTAGCGGGAAGGTCTATGGTGTTCGGTAAAAATACCACGCAAAACACAATACCCAAACCCAGCACGGTCCGAAAACCCCCAGATCGGTAAATACATAAATTCTACTTTAACACCCTTCCCTGTAACTGCTGTTGCGTTCAATTACATTTATTCACTGATGAGAATATTGGATTGAAAATACAGATTGTGAAAAATTAACAAATTCAAAATCTGTGATTAATATAAAGGCTGATCAGGCCTCCTTTATAATCATAGTTATTATAGAGGAAGCAACATCGAACAGTTGGTTACTTCAGTAATTTATGACATGGTCTACATACAGGAACTTTGTTCTCTGAATAATGTCCTGGGAGTGCACTTTGGCGGTCTATGCATCTTGCGCAAAAAACGTTACCGCAGTTCCAACAGTGAAACTATAAGAAATAAAAGAAACAAAGACAAAAACATAGTTTAAAATCACTCCTAAATACCACTGAAAATAAAGAATTAACCCAAGTGATTGAAAGTCATTTTACATATTCCAAACAGCTGCGTAGTTTTACGTTTTAGAATTTATATTATTACGTCGTTTTAAAACCTGAAAAGCTACTAGCTGGCGTAAGTTATAATCTAATAGACAATATGACCAAACATTGTCTCATATGGCAGTTGACCCTCTTTAACTTGAAGGTAAAGACGGAGTTAATTGAAATAAGTAAATTGACCAAGCAGCCAAACAACTCGTCTCTGGAAATATGGGTCAACGTATATAGATATCTTGAGAGCTGGAGAACTGGGGAGATATATTAGAAAAAAGAGGGTTGAAAATCAGCAGAATAAAAACTGAGTATATGTGCATCAACAAGACCGCAAACCTACCGCCAATTAAGATCGCTGGGGAGGATGTACCCGAAATTGAGAAATTCAAGTATCTTGGTTCAACAATCAAAAGCGATGGAAGGAGTGACAAGGACGTGAAGAAGCGAATTCATGCTGGCTGGAACAACTGGAGTAAAGCGGCTGGTGTTTTGTGCCAGTCAAACTGAAGGGCAAGGTGTACAAGACATTAGTTCGACCGGCAATGATGTACGGGATGGAAACGGTGCCTCTTACCAAAAGCCAAGAAAGCTGCTTTGATGTGGCAGAGATGCGAATGCTGCGCTGGGCGAGGAGTGTAACCAGAACGGACAAGATCAGGAATGAAAAGATTATGAGACGGGCGTGGCGGAAGCCTCCAAGAAGCTGCAGGAGTACCGACCAAGGTGGGTCGGGCATGTGGATAGAATAGATGAGCGGTATGTAGGAATGAAGTGCATGTAAATGGAGCTACCAGGGAAAAGAAGACGAGGGCGACCGAAACGCAGATGGACAGACAACATAACGGAAGACATGGCAGTGAAAGACCTCACGAGGGAGGATGCACTGGGCCGCATACGGTGGAGAAGCCACATTCGCTATGACGACCCCTAACAAGGGAAAAATCAGCTGAAAAAAGAAGAAAAAGAAAAAGTATATAGAGATCTTGGTTCGTTCATGAGAAGTTACAACTTGACTATTATAGTAATCACGTTGCAGTAATCAAAACAAGACTCTATCTACTATGAAAGGGTGTTGAGACTATCAAGGCAACCACCAGAACGATAGCGACCATTACCATTATCATAAATATCAGAATAATCATCACCACCATCACCAAGGGTGGATAAAACCTCCGACGAAAGCTTGGGATATCTGGATGAAAGATCAAAAGTTCCTGAGTTCATGAAAATAGAAATTGATCGAAACAACCCGAAGCTTCATACCTCCTTTCATTATCCGTTCGTTTTATGCAATTTCTTCAAATTTAAAGTATCCTTTCTAGGTTAACGAAGGCCCCATTTTCATTCTTTTGTCAAAGACTGCATAAGTTTCTGGCATCAAAACCCCATTATCCATTACGCTGATATTATTTTTACATGAACGTGACGTAAAATCACGGTGCAGGGTGATAAGACGGCATTTGTGACTTCTAAAAATAGATAACTTATTACAAGAAAGTCAATGGGAGAGCTAAAAGCACGGGGAGTTTTACACAAGGGCACTTGGTTCCGCCAGCAGTTTATTACCAAGGTTTGCTAAGCAAAACTGATGCAGCAGCCGTGGAACTGACTGAAACAGTAATAGACCCTACATATGATGTCAGTTTTGTGTAGAGTTACCTTTCAGGAACACCAAAAGCAGCCACATTCTTATCTGAATAATCACCCATTTAATGGGGCTATAAAAATGTGAAGAACATAGAGGTTGTTGTGTATCTGTGATGAAGTAGTAATCTTCTTGGCTGTTCTACCATTTATTCTAATATGGCTCTTGTGTTTTAAGTTAAGGCTTTAAGGTCCTTAGTTACAGAACAGCTGCTGTCTAGAATGAGTGCTACATTCTAAAGGCAAATTTTGCACAGCGGAACTTGAATGCAACGAATTTCAAGGCTTTTTCTCACATCATTATATACGAAATTCGTTATTGATGGAAAAAACCCCCCAAAGAAGACAGAAGACAGGGGAAAAATTATGTTCGTTGTAATAGAATATTCGTTGTATTGTTATAAATAGACTCCATTATGTAAGCTCGAAAATGCTAACTAGAAAACTTATGTTAAAGTAAGACTTTTAATTCGAGGAAGTGGTTCATCACAGTTTAATAACAAAGCGAAGTCTACCAAATCATTTTTGGAAAGACGCTACTACGTATCAGCACATTGGTAACGGGTATGAGATGCTATTCATACGTTAAAACACAAAGAGCATCACCTAAAAAGTTACGGAAAACAGTGACACATAATCATTGGAAAATAAAAGTATATACTGTCCAAAAAACACAACGTCTACTGTCTGAAGTAAAAACGAATGTAAAGATTGCCTTTAATAGGACGAAAAAGGCAAATAATATAAAAGCAAATGCCATAAAAGGATCACAGATCTACAACGCGCGAGTAGCTTTCGCTACGTTTTAGACAACCTGTTAGCTGTTTCTCTAATGAGATAGGAATTCTAAAACGAGGCTACTCAAAATGTGTTGCTCTTTCTATACAGATTTAAGGTCTGGAGAATTACCAAAAAAATACCAGAAAAAGTACGACTGGCAGAGTTGAGGTTCTTTGGATGTATAGTGCGATTTTTTAAAATAAGAAATGATGCTACATTTGGCAGTGTATGCAATTCTAGAACCTTGAGAGGCATAATCAGAATGGAAAATTTAGTCTCGTTCAGCAATTAGTAGAAAACAAGATCTTGAGAGACACGGCTTAAACAGGTATATACAATGATCAGGACGGGTGGAAAGACTGACAAAAGTAAATGAACGAATGAAATATGTGATATTGGCTTCAGCTGCTATATCAATTCAGGTGTGATTTCATGGATCAATGCTAACAACGTCAGAATCTGACACAGAAAAAGCCCCATTCAACAAGAAATTTTGTAAAATGTAACACTGACGACGTCAAAAAAGCTTGCCTCGCTCTCAGAATAACATTTTCCTACAAAGTGACGTTCTTTAACAGTACTAGGTAATAAAAAAGACATCCTTTTGGTATACCTTTCTACTGAGAAAATCAATTGGACTTCCGCAAGAACATTGTCTTACTCCACGAAGCGATTTCCATTCAACTGCAAAGGATGGTAATTCCTCGAGCAAATTTTCCATCGTCAAGTTCTCAAATGACCCATTTAGTGATAACGTTCCTTCGTCTTCTTTCGCAGGACCATTCTTTACAAGGTCTCCCTCATTCAGGGAATAAGATTCAGTTTTTGTTGCATCCTCATCTTTTAACTCGGAGCTTTCTAGCTGAACTTGCTTTTCTTTTTCACTTATGCTTTCAGCTTGACGGTGAGCTGTCAATGTTTTCTTTAGTTGTGATACTCTCTTTTGAAGGAAGTACAAGAAAAAAGGGTTTAATTTGATACACTTATGCAAACAGCAATATAAAGTCAAATGAGCTTACACGCTGAGCAATATTCAAGCATAAGGTGCCACATTTCAAATAACTTATACAGGAAAAATTGACTGACACTGTTAAAAGTTGTCCTACAAACATCACCCTATCTACTACTAGTAAAGCAATAAAGTTCGACAGTAAAAATATGAAAACACTTGATTTCCATCTGGTGAATTTCATGAATTTCATAGAGTACTCTTACGAAAGGCCTACTTTAACACACGAAGTAGCATGCAGATACATAGATGTAAGAGCTTTATCAAGCTTTTTCTGAGCTCGGAAAAAGCTTACGACTCATGACATGATGAAGCTCTTACATCTATGGCTTCCACTGAGTCCATAAAGTTAAAAATTTTCAAGACACCGGTTACATGTTGCAATACTAAAATGGAAACGAGAAAGAAACTAAAACTGCCTCCCAAATTTCAAAATATAATTCTCGTGAAAGGTTAGGTTAAAATGGGATCTTCAATAAATCATGACACATAAAAAATACTCACTATAATACACTTACCTATACATAACCATACATGAATACATAACGCTGTACAACATTAACCTTATACACATAATTTACACATAATAATATACATAATTTATCTTTTGATTTTTACAATAATACAAGTTTTGGGACAGAAGGAGTAAGCATGCCACAGAATATCTTAAAGAGATGTAAAAAAGATCTTGGCACTGGCTAACAGCAAGAATGGATTAAGAGGATTCTATTGTCCTAACAATACAAGTTTTCCACTCCTACATTGTTTCCAAATATGTAGAAAATATGGGTGAAAAAGAGCAGTTAATGTAGTGAAGTAGAAAAGCAAAGGAAAAAATGGAGAGAATTGGGTAGTACAGCATTGGGCGAACTATTGAACATGATAGATGTAGGAGCTTTATCATGTCTTGAGTCCTAAGCTTTTTCGCAGCTACGTTTCGAGAGATACTTCTCCCATCATCAGCATCCAAGATTAAAAAATATTATCTCCTTATGCTTGTTTCTCTAATAATCATGAACTTTCTAACCTTTATGGACTCAGTGGAAGCCATAGATGTAAGAGTTTTATCATGTCTTGAGTCGCAAGCTTTTTCTCAGATACGTTTCGAGAGATACTTCTCGCATCGTCGAGTTGGGATTAGTATCTCTCGAAACGTAGCTCAGAAAAAGCTTACGACTCAAGATATGATAAAGCTCTTACATTTATGGCTTCCTCTGAGTCCATAAAGCTCAGAATTTTAAAAATGAACGCGAGTTTTTTTTAAAAAAATATTGATTTATCGGAGGGGAATTTCATTGTGACAAAGGAGAAATAAAAAAAGGAAGGCAACTAGGAATTGCATTTGATAGGAATGAACATTTGTAAACTAATAAAAGAATTAAAGAATGAAGGCGTCAGGGATTTCATTTTGAAAGAAAACCAAAGGTTTAGATACACAGGTAACGATGAAGAAGCTCCGAGCAAATTAAGTGGGAAAAACAAGAATTGCGCAGGGAAGAGGATAAGTAGCGGGAAGGTTAGATTGATACATATTACCAGCAGTAGTACTAGCAGTAGCATCAGCAGCAGTAGCATCAGCAATAGTAATAGTACTACTGCTATTACTTCTATTGCTACTGAGTGAGTTGAAGTCATAAAAGGAAAAAGAAGTTGGAGTTGAAGGTTAAGATAGCGAAGAAGAAAACCAGTAAACCATTCGTGGTAAGTAAAACTTGAATATGGCAATTAAAACCAAATTAATTGGGATTTTCGCTATTCACTTGTAAATTCAAATATGGTTGGATACGAGTGTACATGTCGGTCTGATGCACGTGCCTAGTATTTACAGACAAAGACATGTGCCAAATGCGTTTAGCCAAAACGACAGTGCATGTCTCTTCACAAAATTATAAATTTTGATTTGCTTTGGTACAGCATTTATTTCTAAATCATGAATACATAGCAAATTTTGAGATCAATCAGTATAAATCCATTACAACAGATAGACCATCCATTGCAACACCAGCCTTTACCAAGGTAGCACTATTATTATTAGCTATTTATACTCAGTTTTTATCGCCTCTACTTTGCCATTAAGAAATTTTATGTGGCTTTCAATCGGTTTCGACAGCCAACCAAAATGTTTCGGGCTGTCTTTAATCCCTTCTCTGCTGTTTCACTAATCAAAAATGTTCGCTGTCTATTCATTTTAATGATGTCAACCAAAGGAGTGCCTGAGATAAAGTATTTGACTAATATGAACCCAGTTTTAGCTGTTATATGACGGAAAAACTACACGTAGATGCTTTAAAGTCCTACCTTTGACAAAAACCTGATATGATCCTGTAACGAGTCATTATGATCATTAAGGGCACTAACAGTGTCTGCTATTGATTCTCGGGGGTGCACATCATTATCAAATCTGTTATATAGCGCTGTCCACAGTCTGCAAGGCAAACGAAGGCAAATAAAATTAATATAATGGTACTAAAAGCCGATGCAAATAAGTTCCAAATAACAAATTTTTAATAAACCTTGTCGTATAGAATTTTATAGAATTATTTTTATAGTTTTATAGAATTTTATAGTAATCTAAAAATCAAGTGAATTGATACTGTAGGTCGGCTACGGATCTGATGATTCCCGAGGGTGACTAATCAGGTGAATGATCAAGTTATGAAAAAAGCATATGCAAAAATGTAGCTCCCAAGATGATCATGACGGCCAGTATCACCGGCCTGAAATTGGTTAAAAGTGGCTTTAAGTTTGTTTTGTCTGTTTTTCTTTCTGCATTCTTTAAATGCTCTTTTTCAGTACATTATGAGTTTTTTTTCCCTTTCTTTTTTGTTTCCGGGGACGCTTATGATGTTTGCAAATTGGAAGGGAAGTCTGCGTTACCTGGACGGCTAAGTTCTATACATGAAGGCTTTAAATATCCAAAATTAGAGATTTGCGGAAACGATGGTACTGTAAAGACGAAATTTACTATGCCAAAACTATGTGGTTCAGAACATAACTCTACCAGTAAAGTTAGCAAGTCCCTATGAAAAACCATAGAGCTGATCTGAGTCCATTTTGACGCAGCCCATTCTGGTAAATATATATTAACCTCGAACTGTACAAGAAATATTTCTATAAAATACTAAAATAAACTCAAAATGTGTAGCGTTAACATAATAGCTTTACACGGAGCCGTAGAAATTGGAAGTCACGACCTTCCAAACCAACTGGAAAAGACAACATTGTGGTAATCATCAGATGTTTTAGTTTATTGTGCATTTGTATGTACAATAAACGACTGAAATTTTGTGTGACAAGAGAGAACCTGTCAAAGCCAAAGGAAAGTTATAGAAAACAGTAGTACGGCCTGCCATGCTGGTCGGACTGGAGACAACTCCTCTAACCAAGAGTCTTGAAAAGAAGATGCAAACAGCAGAAATGCGTATGCTGAGGTGGTCGCTTGGAGTCACAAGAAAGGACATGATCAGAAATGAAAGGATCAGAGGTACCATCGCGGTATGTGACATCGCAGGAAAGTTGAGTGAGACACGGCTAAGGTGGTATGGACATGTGCAAAGGAGGGGCGACAATCACAGTGATAAACGGGTGTAGGCCATGGCGTTACCCGGCAGGAGAAAGCAGGGAAGGCCAAGGAGAAGATGGGGGGACTGTGTGGGAGATGACATGAGGAAACTTGGGTTGACCGAGCAAGATACACATGACCGACCTAAGTGGAAGTTAATTCGCTGTGGCGACCCCTGAAAAGTGAAACGCCGAAAGAGGAAGAAGAAGAAGAAGTACATTTGTATGTTTAGTTACACGTATACGTGTATTACTTCATACCAAGAAAAAAGGATACTCTGGTCATGTACACATTGCAAATATTCATACCTTATCACTTGTGGTGCTGTTGGAGGAACAATAGCGCCGTGCGATTCCTCCTTGAAAAACGGATTGATATATTCACTTATCCTTTGCCACATATATCCCCAAAGGGAATATGTCAGGTCTGATAACCTATAAAATGAAAGAAAAGCATTGTCAATTTGAACGAAAAAAAACATTGAAAAAAGTATAAATAGAAATACATTCGATTCCTTCTACACTAGAGGAATTTCGGTGATTGTTTAGCATTGCCCATGTACTTGCAAGCTCAATGCAGTAAATAACAGAATTCAAATAAACGATATGTGGTACAAATCTGATTATCCCAATTAAAATCACGTTCCTTTTAGCAAGAGTATGGAAACACAACTCAAGTGAGTCGTTATCGATACGGGAAACAAAGAAAGAATCTAGAAAACTCGCCCTTATTTGTAATTGACTACAGAAAACAAATGGGATTAATGAATATTCACCATTTTTCATGACAGGGTGTCTAAAGCAATTGAAGGCCATACACAAATTCTTTTAATTTTATTTATTCTTTTTGTTATTTTATAGAAAGAGGCGGTGATGATAATTGAATATGGATTGCCTCCAATGCTCCTAAATGGACGGCAGAGCTTGCTACTCAAATTACCTTGAACTGTTTTCCCTCGAAATCTTTACTGCATTCAAGGTTCAGCAGTAGATACTGTGTTTTATACAAATCACTATTAAATATTATGTGTATATTCTTATATTGTCTTTTTGGCTAAATCCCCACAGCGTTTATCTTTACAAATACTAGGTATATGTTATTCTATCGATCTATTTCAAAAGCGGCATTACCTGGCATCACACCCGCACTTAAACCTATACACAACCATACTTAAACCTATACACAACCATACTTAAACCTATACACAACCATACTTACATTTTTGGCAGGCAAGACGTCCTTTGTAGAAGAAGGAGGAATTTTGGCGAGATAAAAATACCTTCAGCTGCAGTAGCACGACAAAATTCAGAAACTGTCCTGGCATTTTGCTTTTCATATTTAGTAAAAACCAGCCCTATCAAGGGTAGCTTGAGGTATAACAGAGCACTTTTTGGGGGGTCTGTACCTATAGAGATCTAAATTGGTAAACAACAATCCTACTCTTTTTCGGACGTAAACGCTAAGTAAGGATGAAGAGTGTTAAGGTTANTATACACAACCATACTTAAACCTATACACAACCATACTTTAACCTATACACAACCATACTTACATTTTTGGCAGGCAAGACGTCCTTTGTAGAAGAAGGAGGAATTTTGGCGAGATAAAAATACCTTCAGCTGCAGTAGCACGACAAAATTCAGAAACTGTCCTGGCATTTTGCTTTTCATATTTAGTAAAAACCAGCCCTATCAAGGGTAGCTTGAGGTATAACAGAGCACTTTTTGGGGGGTCTGTACCTATAGAGATCTAAATTGGTAAACAACAATCCTACTCTTTTTCGGAAGTAAACGCTAAGTAAGGATGAAGAGTGTTAAGGTTAATGATGACCTTAGCGCTGTTCTTGTTGGCATATAAATATAGCAAAACTATAATACATTAGATTACCTTCATTTTGTCTAGATTCCAATAATGGCTTTTCATAATAGCCAACAAAAATATGGGGCAAACCCACACCTAGTGGAAAATCCATGACTATACCGTCAATTTATTAGTACCTAACATTTTAAGAGCCAAAAAAACAACTGGTTTGGTCCCTAAATACCTTATGTCTGCAAAGGGATCTTCTAATCCAGACACAATGACTTTATCGTCCAAAGTAACTTTTGTAAACAGACATGATATCAAAGGAGCACGGCAAATAATTTTATGTATCTACCCGTCACACAAAATTTTACTAGCAAATGTGAATGAGTCCTTGACACCGAAACTGGAGAAATTTTCTAGCACTGCTTAAAGGACTTGTGAATGCTATTATGCCTAATAGCATTGGAACGAGCCAATCATTGATGAAATAGGCCTGAAGGGAACACCATCTTTATAATTTTTAGATAGGGGATACTTTCTAGGGGGCTGGAATCCAGATGGTCTAATTTTTTCATAAAAGTCCGGTGGTGGTCTGTTTTCCTTTTTCAGTTTTATGAAACGGTTCTTGAATACTGCGCTCATTTTGAGCAGTGTGCGACTTGCTTCGACTGGACCCAGACACTTGAATTTCGATTAATTGTTAGGGATATCATTCACTTTGTTGGCGTAATAATTTTCGTTTGATAAGACCACATCAGTTTCTTGATCATGCCTGCTGATAACAATGCTGGATTACGTCGTGGGATATGGATTGTTTTAAAAGGTTCTCTATGCATAACAAAATTATTAAATATCAGTGTTACCTCATCTGCATTTCATTTAATACTGCTAATACCACTAAAAAGGATAAATCATTAGTTCCAGTAGCCACTCAACTATCGAAATGCACAAACAAACTCAATAGGTTGCAAGTATTAACGAAGAAGTAGACTGCGTAGTACTTCGTAGGTCGGACCGCAGATTGAGTAAAAAACACTTGCATGATAATTGACGATATACCATTAAGGCACCATTGCAACTAATATCGGGATAGGCATGACCAGGAGCAACACTTCACTCAAATGTCGGGTCTAATGAGTATGCTGGTCAAGAAAACGTACCCCGAAGGAGGAAATGACTTCAAAACGATTTTTTTGTGAAGAACAAAGAACAAAAGCCAGTCGATCAATTAATTACCTTTGTTCTTTTCTTTCCTTTTCACAGTTACCCAGGAATGTCCCAAACTGAAAAAGAAAAAGAAATAACAGAAGTCTTCTCATAAAAGCTGACGAATAACATCTTAACCGGGTAGTTATCACTTACTTGCTTACTTTCTTACTTTATGCATCTCAAGCGTCGGAGGATTGGTCAACTGCTGTGAAACTGTCACTATCTGCAACTGATTTCTGTCAGATGCAAGGCTAGTGCAATGGTCTATGCTGCATACACATTAGGGTAGTCAGGTTAGACCAAATGGTCTCATTATAAGTCTGCAGATTTCAACAGGTAAGATACTCTTCACACCACACTGTATACTTTGCCCCACCTCTCCCGTCACACTGTATAAACGCCTCCTGTTCAAATCCAACGAAGTATAATGCTTGGTACACAATCGGTGATCAATCACGACAACCGAGAAGGTATGTTTCAGGCAACGTCTATAAACTCTAATGTTAGTAACAAGACGAATGGTATTGATGCCTTGGTTTCGCAGCACTAAGCGACGTTCGAATGTCTTTGGGACCAAGTGTCATATCCATAACCCACAGATGAGAGCACAGCGGCACTGGGGTAAACCTCAAGTGCATGATGTACTGCACGTCGAAAGACTTCCTTTATAATGGGCGTCAGCTGTTATTACGGTGGGGTTTTATCCATTTGGCTTACTTTTAATACTAGCAGATGAAGAGTGGTTTCAGAATATTTTGTAACTCGTCAAAAGAAAGTGTTAAGAGGTAGTGTTAAGAGGTAACAGGGTGACGAGCAATTATGAAGTAAAGAAGACTGGCAAGCTGAAGTGGCATGTATCTGCGTAAATAATTATGCGTTGATTAACACGAATTTGCAGTTTGTACCTTTTAACAATTCGTTTTCACACAATGTCTAATTTAATGAAAATATTGGTGAGAAATCACAGTTGGGTAGGGTTCGGTATCTGGAAGGGCACATGGGCGGGGAAAAACCCTCTTCTATATCATTAAATATGCCTGTGTTCCAAAAGAAACCAGCGGTATACCAATGCCAGGAGAATGAGTATGGCTTCCAGGAACTTAATCCACTGTTGACATTCTTTCTAAGAATGCTACAAGAGAACTACTTGGAAATTACCTTCGCATACTGTTTATAGGTTAAGAAAAGGTTAAAGATGTATTGTCATTTTGTAAATGATATTATTAGCGACATACGTAAAGAATTCCAAGGGCTCCTACTAACCTCTCTCTCTTTCGATAAGCCTGGGCAGCTTGGGTGCGTTCTATCACCAGGAATTCCTCGTACATACACACTTCCTGATGTAATCCAACTCAGTGGATTTTAGTGAAAAAGTTTTTCTCGCTTAGTAAAGTTGATCCCTTCCCTAAACTCCTGTTTATTGAACAAATAGCAGTCCATCATTAGTCCCCTCCCCTCCCATGGTACTTTAACCCAGTTCTTGGGTTAAGACGATGCTCTTCTGCGGGGTTGATAGGAGAAGCGAGGAATTCAAGGCCGGTTGCACGTCCTGAAGCAAACTAACCGTTTTTAGCAAGATTTCAAAGTTTTTTTCGCTCATGAAATCTATTCCAGAACATCTAGGTTTCTGGGCAACTGCACCTACCACTATGCCACAGGCCTTCAATAATAAATTATCGACTGAGAAGAAAAAAATGACGTGAACTTAAAATTTTTGTTTGGCTAGCAACATTAACTGCTAGTAAAGGTGGTATTTGCCATGCGAAGTAATTATCTTACTAGCGCTGACCTCAAATGAGCCATCAATAATTAGAGCAACAAGAATTATTAGTTGAAACAAAAGGTTTTATCAATTTAGACTGATTTACCTAATTTGGTCTTGAAAAGTAGCAGGTGCTGCTCGTCGACACTGGTCATTTCTACTCCTTCGTCCACTTACAGTGGTTTAGGGCTCCATCCTTTGTGTTATGGCTTGAAGACAGCTTTCCAATCGTATTTCGTGGTACCTAAGGTCATTTTGATGCCACATTTCCGCATGTCGTTATCCACGATGTAAATCGATTTCAGTCTTGGTCTCCCTTTGAGATTCGGTCCATCAACAAAGAAAGATTTTCTTTTCTTTGTCCAGATGTCTTCTTTCTCTCTGTACCTATGGCCGAACAGTCTCGGTCGTTTCCGTCGCAAAACTATCTCGATATTGTGGGTTTGCAGTTTCCTTCGAAACTCTTCGGTGGAATGGGGTTGACTCAGTTGCCAACCATAAATCCACGGATCATTTAAAAATCACTGGGCTTCAATCAGGGCAAATCTTTAGATAGTGGCCAGGTCTCGCTCCCATAGGTGAGCACACTACGAACGCAGGTGCAGATAACATTCTCCTGTTTGCAAGAGAAAAACCATGCCTTGCCTATGTGGTGTCTTATGTGCTGTACCCGATCCGGAGGTTGGTGACCCTTGATCTCCATCTCTGCCAGTCCTGGGCCTCGCGTCTCAGCTCTACTTGTGTTAGCTGTGGTGTTAGATATCCTATCCGTCCATTTCTGCCTTTGTGTTCCTGGAGCCCTCTTCCCAGGAATTTTCCCGTCAAGGATGCATCGTTGAATTCTCAGTATGTCGTACTACGTGACCCAATTATGAAAGCATTCGCTTCATAATATTTTCCCACAGGCACCTCCCTGTTCCCATCATGTTTAATATTTTTGTATTTCTTTTCATTTCTGTTCAGCTCACTTTCAGAAGTCGTCGATAACATCACATTTCGAAGGCTTGTAACCTTTCCTCCGTTGCAGATGTGATCGTCCAAACTTCACAGCAATTGAGTAGAGTGGACCAAACAAACGAATTTGTTGGCTTTAAGAGAAATACCACTGTTTGTGATAAGTGCCAGAAGTACAAGTAATGCTTTCCATGCCAATCGAATACGCGCCGTAACAGGAGTAAAAGATAAAAATGATATTTATTTGCACGTTGGTAAATTCTCCATCACCGGCTGTTATTTTAAGAACTCTTCCAATAATTTCTATGCAGTCAGTATAATAAATAAGTAAGCAAATGTTATGGCGTGATGATGGTGTTTGGTTTTAAAAAAATCCAAGCATTTCACCAAATGAGTTAAATTACTAAATTATCCGTCACAAGATGTTCTCTTCCATTTTACAACATAAATTGCAGCAAACTATATGTCAAAAGCATTTGTTTATTTCTCTCCTTATGTCTACCCCCTTGTTCATACATATGTCCATACAGACACACAGAGAGACGGACAGAGAGACCGACAGACGGGGAGACAGACAGACAGGCAGAGAAACACACAGATGGTTATTTCTACCCTGCAACTGTAACAAGTAAATGCACTACAAAAATTATTTTCAATTAAATAAATAAATACCAATAAACATATAATAAATAAATAAGTACACAAATGGCTTAGTATAATCTATATACCTGGCAGGAATAGACGTGGTCATGCAAAGTTAGCAAAAACCTCTCATTAAATTGAAAAGCTGTTGGAAAAAGCTGCATCACTTGCCACACACTGTCAATAAACTGTGTAAATATTGGAGACGCTTCTTTTGGGTCACCCTGCATCAGTCCACATCTTAAACAAACAAGGAAAGAAAAACATTCAAAATTACCTTTTAAAAATGAAGAAAAAACAACCATAATAAATATTATAACAATTATGGCTTCAAAATCAAACCTAAGCAACAATAAAATTAAGAACATACTTCAGTGATAGGCCTTACTTAATGTCTGCTACGACGTTGAGGTTATTTTGATATTAACAGTCTTTTCCCCGTTGCTCTTAGGGGATGCCATTGTACACTGTCTCTGCTGCAAAAAGTGACTTATTTCTTGCTTAGCAGTTCTCAGGTGTCCTTTTTTCAATGATCTTTCCTTGAAGCTGTGTTTACCACTAACCCACAATTCATCAATTGGCCTGCTTATTTTAGAAAGTCGATGAAATCGCAGGCTTGAAGAAAATGCCAGTCAATCCCCAATAACTGGCCAACATTCAAATTTCAGCGGAACAAGTTAATTTCTACTAATCGTCCAAAGCACCGTAATGTTATCCGCAAGAATGACGCATATTTCTGTTCATTTGCCGTTTTCACTAAACGCGCTACATAAAAATGTGCTAAACGAAAAGATTTATTACAAACAACAGGAACAACCCAACAAATACAACAACAGCGAAACAGTACGGTGTGACTGCAAAAAATGGGCAGACATCACCACACTCGAATAAAAAAATCGCTCTAAAGGAATTCCACAAATAGATGTCATCTGAAAAGCGAAAACAAAATAATTTCGGGGCAAATTCTCTTCACAGTTCATATGAACTGCTAGCAACAGCTCTCAAAAATTAATATAAACCCACGTTAAGTGTCTATCTGACGGCGTAACCTATTTTTCAAAAAACCCTTTAAATCCTAAAATCTATCGCCAAATAACCTGTTAGCGCAAAATAAACAAAATGCCAGCCTCCATATCAACAGAAAGAATGTAAAACAGGTTCTTGTCGCAGCAAACATCAATCATTGATCGATAAGCTGAACCTGAAAAATTGCAAAATCAGAAGCTTTTGAAGTTGACACAGCCTGTATCGGCTACAGGCAGCCGTTCAGGCGTCCTCCACAGTTGGATCATAAGATTATTTGAATTATTCAAAATTTCATGAATAATAAAAAACTTTGTCAAAACTAACATGACTTTTGAGAAAAGCAATCTTTTGCTGTCTCGCCAAAAAAGATCTTTACGATAAAATCTTGTAAATATCATTTTTGACATTTTCCAGGGTGACTCCGTGTACTCGCTCTTTATGGTTCTTGTTCTCATTCCACTCTCTATTGCCCTTTACAAAAATGTGTATTGCTATAAAGCTGGAGACAAATCAATCGTTCCCCTGTTTTTCACGGACGCCTTAAAGCTTCTTCTTCTTCTTCTTTGGAGTTCCTTATCCTTTCAGGACGTTGGAGATCATGATCTTCCATCTCTTTCTCTCTTTTGACAGTGCTAAAATTTCACAGTCACTCCTTAAATTGGAGATCCTTGTTGAAACTGGTAATGAATTTCAGTCTCTGTCTTCCTTTACTTTTCTTTTCTTCAATCTTCCCTGCTGACATTAAGTTTTTCATTCCTTCACACCTCATTACATGACCCAGCAACTGCAGTTATCTATCTCTAATTACCTTCATCAACTTTCTTTTCATTCCTGCTCTCTCTAATGCCACTTCAATGCTCACCCTAAAGCACTTCAGCAAAAAAGGTGATGAGCAAACAGTGAACTGTTGGCGACGAAATTGGCTCGTCTTTTGGGCTAGTTAAGTGTACAAAGCCAAATTTTATGCAATACAGAGTAGTTGCCAATGAGAACATTAATTTAGGTGACTGTAGTGTCAATAAACACCTTGATTAAGAATTCAACAAATAGTTTGGGGTTAATGAACACTCAGCAATTAAACAAAATTTAATGAAGGACGCAGTTGCAAAAGAGTATTACTGAAGAATTAGAGCGGTCATGAAAACTGAACTATTTTCTGGGAACCGAATAGAAGTTGTTAAGATTTTAGCAGTGGCAGAACTGGCATACAACTGCAATCCCATACAATGGACCATACGCGACCCACTGAAAATTCTATTCCAAATAGAATGCATTACCCCAGATAAGATATAGAACGGTTTTAACTAATCCGCAAAAGAGGAAGGCGTTTGATACAACGAGAACTTGCTTCACACGAGCAACAATATGTCTGTAGCAGTAACTATTCTCTTCTGATGACTGGCTCTTTGTACTGTTAGAAATTATGAAAGATGCAAACGTGCGTATTCGATTCGATGGCAAAACAAACCGAGATATACGGGTGGAAAGAAGTGCTACGATACTAGCTGAATGCACCCTGTGATGCAGTGAAAGGCCAAAACAAGTCAAGACGTTATTAAAACCCAAAGAACCTGCAATGGTTAGGACTGTCTGGGAGAATAACGCCTCCAAAGTCAATTCACAGCACGAGTAATACTCCGATGTTGACCAGTTGAACACTTATCAGTGGTTGTGAGCATCTGGCTTGAAAGCCAATACTACGATATTTTTATGTATCCATAAGAATAAAGCCTCTTAAAGAGGAATTGGCAGCCTAATGTTCAGAAAAACAGAGCCAATGCCAACTGCTGGTTTTTGGGGAAACACAATGACTATTGTTCTGTTTGTATCTGGTTGTTCGAAACAGCATTACCTTACGTCTTTAAAAAATACTGCTGAACATCATCCTGCACCTGTTAAAGAAAACCACAACATGACTATTCTTCTAGATTATGGGCTGACTGGAATCCGAGGCAATCGAGCTGACACCGTTGTAAAATATTGTACAAATGGTAGGAGGAATGGTAGGAGGAGAGATCGCACGGTTAATTTCTTGTTGGAAGAACGACATCCTCTGGAATGGTTTGTGCCATTGTACGCGAAACTCTTGCCGAAATGGAAGTACTTCTCGTAAACTACACCAAACGCCACGTTTATAGAACGGCAGGCTTACCTTTGTGCCCGATGCCAAGGGGGAATTTCATTATTGTCAGTAAGTGCAGTAACCTGGCACAATCTGATTAAAAATACGCCATAACAACGCAGCTCCATATGCCTACTGACAACTTTGTCGTGGGCTTAACCAGTCTCTGTAATAATATGGTTGAAGCAAGAAGACGGGGCAATGTATTTAAACAGCATTTGGAGAACTTGACTGTCAACAAATTTTGAAGTGGTATGAAAAACAGCTCTGGAACAGCAGGTATTTTACGAAAAGTCTAGGCTTTGTAATTGCATCAGGAAAAAGCAATGCTTGTAGCTTTTGGTAACTTGTTGGTACCTACTTCAAAATTACTAAAGATCCTACAAACATCAAGCCCGTGACCATCATCATCATCATCATCATCATCATCATCATCAATCATCATCTATCATCATCATCTATCATCATCATCACAATAATAATAATAATAATAATAATAATAATAATAATAATAATAATAATAATAATAATAATAATAATATAATCCCCGAGGCCTTGTTATGAAAAAATACGCTGCAGATTTGTCATCCTACCTCCTTTTGATTTCTTTGTCCGGTTTCATATTATCTTTTGTTATGCAGCCCTTTTATGTAATTCAGTTTTCCATCATGTATGTCAAAGCTATATTGTGAGAAGCCTTGAACAGCATGATGCCAACTAATAATTTCAACTATATAGTTTTACCCTACCCTCTATACGTGGAACTAATACGACTCGGTAAGGTAGTTTTTCATGGTGTTTTTATTTAAGCTCAGTGCAGACCAGTTGAAAAGAATTCTTTGCNAATAATAATAATAATAATAATATAATCCCCGAGGCCTTGTTATGAAAAAATACGCTGCAGATTTGTCATCCTACCTCCTTTTGATTTCTTTGTCCGGTTTCATATTATCTTTTGTTATGCAGCCCTTTTATGTAATTCAGTTTTCCATCATGTATGTCAAAGCTATATTGTGAGAAGCCTTGAACAGCATGATGCCAACTAATAATTTCAACTATATAGTTTTACCCTACCCTCTATACGTGGAACTAATACGACTCGGTAAGGTAGTTTTTCATGGTGTTTTTATTTAAGCTCAGTGCAGACCAGTTGAAAAGAATTCTTTGCCTTATTAGTTTCATTATATCTCACTCACAATCTGATCCTGGCTATGACCTGAATCTAATAAGAAGAAAGACTTTACAGTTCATTGCACTGCTTTACTATTTATTAACTGTTAAAATATGTCCAACCTGTCTTCACCGCCGTATTAATATCTGAAGGTCAAGAATCTGCTGCCTTTCACTTATTTTCTGTTTTCATCTTCAGATCAGATTACATTAATTTAAATCACCAAACAATTGTTCTATATTCTTGTCTGTCTCGTCATAAAAGGAGTCTTCGTTGCTTTATAGTCCAATCTTTGAATTAAGGCCTTCCAGGAACCAGAGGCAGGCTACGTATTGGTTTTCAGGTATCAAACGTTCACTGTAAAATATTGTTTAGCAAATGCATTCTGCTGCATTTGTGGTATTGCAACACGAGATTATGGTGAGCTTTGAATTTTCCATGAGAATTGCTAATCAGAAATTTTTTAATACAGAGAAAATAATTTTGTGCTTTCAAACTAAGACCAACTTCTCAAAGAGTTACATTATTTTGTGCTTTCAAACTTTGAATAAGACCGACTTCTCAAATTATTTTGAGCTTTCTCTACTGGTCATAACGATGTCCTTCAACACATGGAAGCTCAACTATGTAAAGCTCGTACAATGCTGTTGGTTCATTTCTTGTCTTAAGAGTTAATTAAGGCTTAATAAGATGACTGATTACGTGTGGCTTGAGTTGGAAAGTGTATGTGGGGGTAATTATTTTGTAATTACTCTACAACATCAAAATCCATTCCAGTTTTGCCCCTGCATCCCTGTGAAGCTGTGACTACCTCTAAACCCCAAGCCGTATTGGATCTAACTACGTTTTCAGAACTTCGTGTTTATGGAGTCCTCGGATGTTTAAATTGTGTCTTTCAATTAAAGACGTGCGAGTGAGTTCAGAGTGACCATGCATGCCACAGACCAATGACTGATAGACTAGTATCTTAAAATACGAACTGCCGTCACACTGATGACGTAACGTTGCAAAAACATGGGTTGGCAGCGTTGATTATTTAATATTGACTCTATATGGGGCTTGGTTAGTTTCACTTGGTCATTCTTCATTCTAATGTTACAGCTACCAGAAACTAAAATAAACATGCAGACTTTACCTGTGAACAAACTTGTGTCCAAATGACAGCCACTCCTTTTCAACAAGTACCTGAAATAAAATATTATGTACAATGATTAACTATTTCAGGTAAGTAATGACACTATAGGAAGAGGACCAGTCATTCTTGGGCAAGCCAGTCTCACTATAATCAATTTGTTGCATGAAGAGATGCATTTTGCGGTACATCCGACCAAGTGTATAAGTCGTGTGGCGACTTTGCCAGCAAAAAAAGTACAAAATGCGACGTGCTAAGTCAATAAAACGATCCTGTTCATGACACTACTTTCCGTCTCAATCAAGTGAAGCTCCTCCTCATAATAGGAACTTTGATCCAGCATCCCCTACAAAGTTAAGGGACTGGGTGGCTTGATCTCCAGTATAACCCATACATTTCATTATTATCTTGTCAGTATCTTGATCAAAACTTAACATCTTCCAACACAGTAAACAAAGTAACTGAACCTGTCTACACAATACCTGGGCTCGTAATGAAAGTAATAAAAGTAATAAAATATGCAAAAACCTAGTCCAGCACAGCGGACTTTCTTGGAAGTATCTGCAAGAAAGGAGATTCCAAAAGATTGCGTTTTTGATTCATTATTTCTTCTGGCTTGATAGCTGAGTGGTGGCGTGTTCTCCAACGAAAATCCAATATTAGCTAACTTTCCCAAGGTGTTCTGGTGTATGACGTTAAAGTCAAGTATATAAGGGAGTATCATTAGACACAGTAATTACCTGAAATCCGTGTATTGTCCTATAGTAAGGATCCAGTAAGATACTTGCCAAGGAACACGTCTGTGCTGTTCTGTCCCATCCATCTGAACAATGAACTAAGACATTACATTTCTCTACGTCTATTGCCTGTAAGAAAAAAGGCATCAACCGATTAATTATTTCTAAATGTTCCTGTCAAATGCTTCTTCAAATCATGTACATCAAAACAAAATAACGATGAAATATATACATATCAGAAGAATTGGAAATCAGGCGCAACTATGTCAGCACTTGCTCAACAACAGACTACCATTCTTCGGAAACATGATCAGAAAAGCTGGCCTCACCCGCAGGCTCCTGTTAGGCAGAGTGCATGGCAAACGACCGAGAGGGAGACCAAGGCAAACTTGGCTCAAAGATATCTGCCAGGGCCTGAACTCTAACATACAGTCGACAATCAAACGTGCCAAAGATCGTGACCTGTGGAGAATAGTGATCGGCAACCCTCAATAGACGAGGACGCTACAACAAGTACAAGTATATACATATCGTATATATCTGGGTTTGACTAATACGTCCTCCCCCAAATCTGGACGTGTTACTTTAAACGTAGAAAGTTTCGCGGAGAGAAAGTTTCGCGACATTTTTTTATTTCGTGGACATAAACTTTCGCGGATGAGAGGTTTAAGGTTTTTTTTCGCATGCATAAACTTTCGCGGAGAGCAAATTTTGAAATATTTCGCGTGTATAAACTTTCGCGGATCAGCAATAAATTAATAAATTTAAGGGTTAGTTCTAATTATTTCTCAAAAAGGAAAACAATATTTATTGATTCTCATGAAAACAAATTAATGAATCTTTCAAAAGTATGGAAATAAATACAACAAAATACTTGTAAAGCAATAAAGCAACAAGTCAGTTTCTGAAAATAAATATCAAGAATGTTAAACGTGTTTTGTCCTCAAAGCGTCCAAGTCCTGAAGTTCGTGAAGTTATTGGACTGGATTAAATATGTATTTTTTGCTTTATTGTAGTAAAAGTATTGTTGAAAACAAATTTCGAATTTTTTGGTTTTTTTCATGGCTATAAAAATTTTGCGGATATGACCTGTTTTGGAATTTTTCGTGGACATTAACTTTCGCGGATGACCAATTTTTAAATGTTTCGCGGGCATAAACTTTCGCGGATAGAGAACTCAAGAATTTTTCGCGGGACAAACTTTCACGTATTTTACCAAAATGCGCGAAATCCGCAAAAGTTTCTACTTTTAAAGTAGTCAAGCACAGTGCAAGAATTAGTCTGCAACACGTTCATTATGTTTGAGTACGTCACTGCTACTATTGAACTGTTCACCACTTCTTTGCATGTTTTGTAGTACATATGCAATGTTCGATGCGTAACAAAACAGTAGAAATGATATTGCTGGAGAGGATTTGGAATTTCAAAAAGTTAAAAAATGCTTGGTGCACCGAACTGTATACGACCCAGTGCCTACAGCAATTACGGCCACATGCTCTATCAACAGTGCTATCGGAGCTATCTTCTCCTCGCCCTCAATCATTACTGCGTTGGAGGGTCAGCCCTATATACATGATTGGCAGAAAAAGTTCAAATCTTAATGGGGAAGAGTTTTTTGCTTGACTACCAACCATACAGTAAAACACTGTATTTATATATGTTTATACCACAATTGTGTAAGTGTATATATTTAAACACCCACCACCCATAGATATGTATGAAACATTTTTATGTGACTATTGTTATCAAGGATCTGTAAATGCCATTTACATGGTGTATTGCCATTTATGTTGTCATAGTTCACAGTAGAGTTGGTCATCTTGAATCAAACTGGGGCAAATATATGAGGTTTGCAATTTGCTTCCTGGATACAACCATCTCCAAACATCCCATTTTATACAAAAGTGGCGTAGAGAGGTCATTTAAATTCTAATTTCAAGCATGGAATTTAAGGCATGAACGATCTGGTCTGTAGAGGAGCAGAGTCTTCTGGCGTAATTGGAACCAGGAGTTCAGGGTTATTTAATTTTATTTTTCTTATCAAGGTATAATCAGTACATATATATAAATTTCATCAAAGCAGGTAGTCGTTAAAAGTATATAAATTTCAACAACAAAGACAATTTGTATGATAGGACAAACTTTCGTATATTTACTTCGTCAGGTCTGGTCCATATTTACAATACAGGTGTATATAAAGTAATCTAAAAAACCATGAGCATAAAAATTACAATGGTGGTTATTTATTTACAGTCCCTTGATAGAGTGAAACTTTTAAAAATATAATAGAAACACAAAATGTGTGTATTAAAGTTAAACATAAATGGTAAAAAGAATAAAAAAAATTTTTTTAAGGCCACAAGGGAGTACATAGTATAAAGTACAAAAATCATGTTAATAAAAAAATCCTAGATCACACTGAAACAATGTGATATGAGCGTACAAATAACTTTACCTAGCAAGTGAGGAAAGGGTAAAGAAAGAGCCATAAGTATATAATTGAGAAAATTGTGTAGAAAACATCAAATCTCAAAAAGTAACAAAAGGAATTTGAAATAAAAAATTCGACCAAAGAAAATAAAAATGTGCTAACTGGAACTATGCAAAGCAAAAGCTATAACCCAGACCTCTCAGTGAACTAAAAACACGTTCAGAAAGGCGCAAAATAGCGAAGCAGCATAAATGGTTTCTAAAAAGATACAATCCAAAGATCCACTTAATACAACGGAACCCTTTTGTCATTTAATCCTGAGGGTGTAAAAGTTTGCAAAATATATTGTTAATAAGATTTCCGTGCCCTAAGTCGACTTTCAGAAATAGAAGAATCAATAATTTGAAAATTCCAATCTTCCATCCCATGATATATATATACATAAGGTAAAACACGAAAAATAAGAACTATGATTCCAACTAAGAGTTTCACGATGTTTAGATTATCTGTCTGATGCTCGAAATATCGTGAAACTATTAGTTGCAATCATAGTTCTAATTTTTCGTGTTCTTCCTTATGTATATTGCTCTGCTATATGCACTGAACACTTTTTGATATACACAAAATATATACACAAAATACACAAAATTACACAAATATATATATATATATATATATATATATATATATATATATATATATATATATATATATATATATATATATATATGTATATCTATATATATCTTTAACGTCATTTTCCCCAAGGTTTTGGGGCTCAGACGGTGCT
>RDPX01000086.1:311142-333642 GCA_003991215.1 Morbakka virulenta
CACATAACACTATTTGTTATATACAAAAAATATACACAAAATACACAAAAAAACACAAATATATATATATATATATATATATATATATATATATATATATATATATATATATATATATATATATATATATATGTATATCTATATATAGCTTTAACGTCATTTTCCCCAAGGTATTGGGGCTCAGACGGTGCTCTTCAGAGGAACTTTGTTTTGGGAATGAGGAATTTATATGTATGTATAACACGATATGAAATATTTCAGGTTTTAGTAAGTTAGATATTTATCATAAGTGTCCATAAAAAAACATTGTTAAACAAATTTGATCAGTTATTCAAGGATATGATAACAAGAGGCACAATTAGTGACCGTAGAGTTCGTTGACCAACTACAAGTGTGTTATGCCAAAATGACAACTGGTAGGTTTCACTAGAGAACAATTTGAGAATGTTCCTGTGTTCCTGTCATAGAAGTGTTATTAACTGAGGAGCATGAAAAGCTTGATGAATATTTTTATTCTTTTGAGTATCAATCGACATCTGGCACCATTTTCTTTCATGGCAGACAGATTTTCATTATTCAATCGTTTCAGGTTATTGTCTCACTTTATGAAAATGGTTCATTTTACAATATTCAGTCTACTTTGTTGTAATGCTTAAGCAACAGAAACCAAAGAAATGTTAATCTTACCTTAGCAATAAAAGTTGATGTGTCAATAATCGCTCTGATATGCTTTAACCAACCTGAATTTTCAAGACCCATTAGATAAGATGACGTCGACATTGTCTTTGTCTCTATAACTTTAGAAAGAAAATGATAACATTTGATGAAACAAATTCGTTCAATTAATTACATGACAAAAAAGCTACGATGACATAAAGGGGATAAAAAAAATCTATTTTAAGGTGAGAAGCGGATCGATGTCAGTTATGGATAGGAACGGGACATGTAGTTAAGACAGCTGCTTTCAAACACTTCATATTAAATAAATCTCTGAAAGCAGAGAAACCGTCAAGCCTTCAACCTGGCGTCAAAGTCAATCCCGTACAAAAACATTTCATATCAAATCATCCTAGCAATGTAACCCAACAAGCTAGAATAACTTGTTTTCTGTTCCACATATCAATAAACATAAGATATAGTACGATAGAATACAGTGCTCTTACTAAAAGGAGGGATATTCTCACAGATCCTTCTCTTTTAGTAAAAACGAAGTTGCGTGTTCTTAATTGTTATGTAATCCCAACATTGCCATACGCTTGTAAAAGCTGGAGACACTGAAAAGTTGGAAGCTGCAGAGATGTGGTTTTACAGACGTATTCTCAAAATATCATGGGCAAATACGATAACGAACGAAGAAGTACTGAGAGGACTAAACGTTACAATGTAACATTCTCAAAACTATAAGACCAAGGCAGTTTGAGTTGTTTGGAAAAATTGTTAGGAAAGGAGGGTTCGAATATTAAGCTATTACTGGGAAAGTAGATGGATGGAAAAGTAGAGGAAGAAGTAGGCTCATGTACGTGAGTGAAAATCAAATTATAAAGCTGACTTTCTTTAAACACGAGACAGTGGCCACAGTACTACGGTCCAAAATAGCACCTGGACAGTATCAATATAACTATGATTTTTATCTATTTTTGGTCGTATCATCCTGGAGGAAGGCCAGTTAAATGGGGTATGAGGGGTAGTTGTCTCTAAATTTATTTGTAAACACAGCAAAGAAAGACAAAAATCAAAAGTCGATAACTGCTTGTTTAAATATGTCCCCTAAAAAGGACACCCAAGTGGAGTGCTCAATAACGCAAGGATAAATTAACGTAGCTAGCAATCAACAAGCTTATGAAGATAGAAAACCTGATGCATGTTACGTTGTGTTGATAGTTTGCTATTATGATAACATAATACCGATCTGACCTTTTCAGTTTAAGCTTTGCATAAAATAACTACTTAAGTACATATATGTGAAACCAAACTCATTACTCCAAACCTGAGAATGATTGTGGCACAAGTGTAAACATGAGATATGATTGAAACTCTGACAGGCTCCCCCCAGGAATTTCCCCCCAGAAATTGGTGCCCAGACGGTGCCCTTCAGAGAAACTTTGTTTCAACAGTGAGGAATTTCTTGGCCGGATGACCTTTCCGACGCCAACCAATGGCTTTTTCTTTTGTAAAGTACCAAATTCTTTTCGCCCGCTCGGGGCATCGAACCTGGAACCTCTTGGTTATGGTGCAACTGCACTAATCATTAAGCCACTGCTCCTCATTGAAACTCTGACAGTAACCACACCAAACTTTAAAGGGTCAAAGGCTTTATTCTTTGACTGGTAATATGAAATTTTTAAAAATTACAAAACTTAAGCTCTTACCTGGTGGACCTCTACCAAAACTCGAATAAGACTGCAACATTTTTCGAAAATGCCCATAGAATAAAAAATATGATCTTTCAACACGATGAGGAGTACCTTTCATTTAAACTATTATCTTTCATTTTGACCCCTAAATTCACTTATACTTTTTGGTTACATACAAACCAAAACAGCCAAATACAAAACAACCAAAGAATAAACAGATAAATAACAAATATATATATATTTATTCATAAATACACATAAATAAATAGATAATTAATTAAAAAATACGGAAATAATTGAAAAAGCCTTGATATAATACCTTCAAGCATTTTCTGTAAGCTCTGTCTCATGACATGAATGTTCTCAATGCCAATAAAATGAAACTTGACGTTCTCATAATTATCCTCATTTTCATATCCTTTACCGGCCGCCCTGTTTGCCATAGCATTTATCTAGAAAACAAATTCAAAAATGTGTTTGTAAACCATCTGGTTAAAGTCAAAGTCCTATTGTTCTGGAGGTTTTCCTCTGACCTTAATAATCTTTTGTACTGCAGCAAATCAACCAAACAAACAACAAATTGGCTACAGTCAGCTTGCATTAAAGTAAGGGATTTCTGGGTTAAATTTCCGTACCAGTCATGGGCTTAATCCCTCTTTGTGTCTGTCTGTCCGTCTGTCTGTCTGTCTCTCTCTCTGTCTGTCTCTCTCTGTCTCTCTGTCTCTCTCTCTCAATATCGTACTAAAACCCATTACCTAGTGCAAGAATGCCATCCTGTCGAAATGGACCTTCATTTCTGCGGAAGTGCACTTGCAGAAAGTTCTAGTTTGTCAAACTGACTTGTATGTTAGTCAGTGCCCCAGAGTCCCGTAAGGTCTATTTGAATAAGAACTTATGTATGTATGTATTTGTGGGCTGTCTGAGCCTTTCAATTTACAATTCCACCGGTACCATTGACAGGCAGATCAAAGAACAGGGAACTTTAGTACAAAAGTAGACGACGACTAAAACGTGAAAGCAAATGTAGAGGTCAAGAAAGAAATCTTATCTTTTGTACGAAGCAGAGTGATCTTTATCAGTATAGATAAAGATCGCTTTGGTAATATAGTAAAGATAGATTTGGTAAGAAGGGAATTGAAAGTTCTGATTCAGTCTTAGTTCTTTCCGACCTTAAAATCCAACAGCGAAGCTACAAAAACTTACGCTGTAAAGTATCCCTGGAATACCGAAGAATTCGCAGGAATATTATAGGATTAGCAAGAATTCTGGGAAAACACATGCAGTAAGACTCATGAAAACGATGAACTGTGGAAGAATGACAACATAAATTATTTCGATCATCATTCAGGAGTCAGCAAAAGAAGATAATGTTACAGTACACAGTGTGATATTAGGGACCAAGTCAACCAATCAATGAACCAATGAATTAATCAATCAATCAATCAATCAATCAATCAATCAATTATCTATTCGTCAATAAACCTATCAGAATACAGAATACAAAATATGTTTATTGTACTCAGACTACATAACATAGTATGGAGGACCTTCAAATGAAGGGCATTCGCATACGTCACATTAAAAACGTAAACAAAATAAGTTTTATACATTTAAGCAATACATGAAAATATATAAATGGCACAGTTAGAAAAGTATGAACATATGGTTTGTTAAACCTGACCAGATAAATAAGCACATTAAAGTACTGATAGAGTAGCATTTAAAAATTGACTTCATTTTAGAAGAAGAACCTCATTGTCTGCTTTTAACATGTTGATCAATTTAAAGACACTTGGATTTTTAGTTAACTCATGACCCAAGTATTTCTTTCTGGCTTCCTTTATCTTTGCATGACAACATTTATAAATATGGTGATATTCATCACCAATGTCCTGTAAATTGCACAGTTTACAAAGTCTCTGCTCCCTGGGAATGGAGGATTGTTGCTGTCCATTTTTCTTTGCATACCGTCCAGTATTTATTGGCAATCTGATATTGTGCGTAATATAATTAATGCCAATCCAGTTTTAAACGAAAGCACAGTCAGATACTTCTCTAGTGCAAAAGAGTCCTTATATTGTATGTATAAATTACAGGATGAATGTTATTCCAAATCACTATGCCAGCTCTGTATAAATTGGTCTTTGAGCGATTGTTCCACTTTGCAAATTAAATTATTTATAATAGAAGCACAGTTTTCACCATTAAGTAATCTTGACTGATTTATCCATGTTTCTGACATACCACATTCATGACATACCACATTTAATATTCTTTACACATACCACCCATGGGGGTTTAAAGACACTACCATTAAACAAATTATGCATAAAAGCCTGATAGACTATGCAAAATTTAGTTCATCTCTTTTACCAGATAAAATTTTTAACCAATATGAAATCATTCTTTTCTTAATGACAATATTAATTGGAAAACGACCAGTTTCACCATAAATCAATGCAGAACTAGATAGTTCAAACAAACCGATATTTGAATATTTAGATTCATGGGGAGGTATATAAACTTTAGAGAGAATAATATCTTTGCTTAATCCAAGATAATCCTTGTCTATTTTAATAGACAGTGTACATACAGAGTCTGATTTAACATATTTACAAAAGTTCTCTAAGCAATTAAGATACCGCCAGACTTATTAACACACAGTGATTTGTTTCTATTTCTTAAGTAAACTGTAAAGACAATATCCTTGAAATATTGCTCTGTATTCTCCTTGTCTACATCATCCAACTTAGTTTCACACACACATAAAATGTCTGCATTTTGGCACATATATTTAAACTCCTCAGAATTGAATTTACTTGAATTGAATTGCAGTTAATGTTTTAGTTCTTTGGTAAACAGTAACTATGGCCTAACAAGGCATTATCAGCAGGTTGATCCTGGGGTTAAAATAGGTGTGCTCCAGGTTTGTCCTATGCATCAGCTCCATTGACAATGAAGTTATCCAGGTGCAATCTCTTCCAATCTGGGGTCATCCCTACCTTGAACCTCCTCAGGTTTGTCCTTCATTTTGACACAGACCACTCCTGCCCTGGAAAAGACACTTCTCACCTTAACATTCTCCTTGATCATCTTGAACATTGCAATTTTCAGGGGTGTGGGGGTGGTGGGGTGAGATACTCATTGACATATATCTTTTCTTCTTTGTTCATTAGTTTCTTTTTGTTTTTTAGAATGTCCAACCTTTTCTTTCTCCTGGTGAACCTAATGAAGGCAGGTCTCTTCTTGCCCTCTGATTTCCGCCCAGTGCGGTGGGCCACTGAGATATCCTCTCCTTTCAGGCCAACTCCAATACCCTGTGCGATATTGATAATCTTCTCTTCTAATTTTGCTGTTGTTTCTTCTCCTTCCTCTTGCACTATCCCAAAGATACGGAAATTTTCCCTCCTTTGATATTGTTCTAATTTGTCGTCATTGTACCTGTGCAACATGGAGTGGGTTTTTAGCTTGGTACATACGGTTTCATTACTAACCCCACCTCCAATCTCCTCAACCATCTTCTGCACTGCTCCAGACATGGTTGTGATAATAATTGGTGCAATTAGTTCCATCATGTCGAGGAGGGTATCAATGTTGGCACTGTTATTATTTGAGTTTGTTTTGGTGCCACCTCTCCCTACCCTATCAGCTTTTAGGCTGCTTTGGGCCTTTAAGTTTTTTCTTAGTTTTTCCATTTCTCTTTTAAAAAAGTCTCTGAAATGGTCTCGTTTAGCTTCTTCAAACTCCATATTGTGTTAGGCATTAACTATTTTGATGTTCTCCTGCAAATATACGATTAATAACTCCAAGTAACTGCAAATATACGATTAATAACAGTCTTAACGCGTTTCCCGAGCTCTGGAACTCGCCAAATATGGCACACAATTAAACACTCGTTCCATACGCATCACTTAAATGTCATAATAAGTAAGCTATCCTTCCTTTTATCAAGGCTCGACATATTCGTCCTCAAGAAATCATTCTACCTATGTATCTGTTTACCTACCATGGATTTACTAATACCAATCAATCCACGCAACTACGTACTATATATGTTTCAGCTCCTATAAAAAAGTTGTCGTCAAGACACTATATCTGAGCTCAAACAAGGGCTCTTAGTTTAAAAAAACCCACTATAATCCACCAGAAATTAACCTTGTCCATTATGGTGTTAGTTTTAACTATGGTACCGCCATGTGTTCGCATCTCTATTAGGATAGGACACCCCAAACTGAGATGGATGGAATGCATGCGGAACGCCATGAAGAAAATTGGGGCAGAAGAGGATGACGCCCTTGATCGAACATCTTGGAGGAAGTTGATTGCTGCAGTGACCCCACACTGAAAGTGGGATAACGCTAGACGAAGGAAGAAAGAAGAAGGAAGAAGGAAAAAGGAAGAAAGAAGAAAGATGAAGGAAGATTGAATTTGTGTACCACAAATCGTTTATCTGAGTTCGTTTTAATAATGCAGATGGCACCAGGTGGTGCCATCTCCATTATTCTCCGGCATAGTTCTCTTCTAAAAAATTAAATATTGCAATTAAAATCACGTTTAAATTGGCCGAAAGCTTTTTCCCTGGCACTGGACTGCTGCAAGACGTCACATAAAGGAAACACAAGTTAAATGAATTTTTATCAATACGGAAAAGAAAAATGGATAGAGAAAGCCCGTTACTACTGTGACCCACCGTCTTAAACAATTAAAGACCATACACAAATGTTTTTTGTCTACAAAGAAGGGGTGATTAAAATTGAATATGAATAGCCTGCAAAGCTCCTAAATTAAAAGCAAACCTGGCTATTCCAATCTGAACTGTTTTAACTCGAAATTTTTACTGCATTTGCAGTTGAGCAATAGGTGCTGTGCAATAGCCGAATCACAAGTAACAATTGCTGTACAATATTGCAACGTCTTTCTGACTGAACTCGATTAAGATAAAATTTTTTTCTCTAAACAATTGGCACGTGTAATGTTATCGAACGATTTTAAGGTATTAAAAAACTCCAATCGAATAACTGTTTTTCATAAAAGTCTACAAATCTACACAAANTCTCCTGCAAATATACGATTAATAACTCCAAGTAACTGCAAATATACGATTAATAACAGTCTTAACGCGTTTCCCGAGCTCTGGAACTCGCCAAATATGGCACACAATTAAACACTCGTTCCATACGCATCACTTAAATGTCATAATAAGAAAGCTATCCTTCCTTTTATCAAGGCTCGACATATTCGTCCTCAAGAAATCATTCTACCTATGTATCTGTTTACCTACCATGGATTTACTAATACCAATCAATCCACGCAACTACGTACTATATATGTTTCAGCTCCTATAAAAAAGTTGTCGTCAAGACACTATATCTGAGCTCAAACAAGGGCTCTTAGTTTAAACTATGGTACCGCCATGTGTTCGCATCTCTATTAGGATAGGACACCCCAAACTGAGATGGATGGAATGCATGCGGAACGCCATGAAGAAAATTGGGGCAGAAGAGGATGACGCCCTTGATCGAACATCTTGGAGGAAGTTGATTGCTGCAGTGACCCCGCACTGAAAGTGGGATAACGCTAGACGAAGGAAGAAAAAAGAAGGAAGAAGGAAAAAGGAAGAAAGAAGAAAGATGAAGGAAGATTGAATTTGTGTACCACAAATCGTTTATCTGAGTTCGTTTTAATAATGTAGATGGCACCAGGTGGTGCCATCTCCATTATTCTCCGGCATAGTTCTCTTCTAAAAAATTAAATATTGCAATTAAAATCACGTTTAAATTGGCCGAAAGCTTTTTCCCTGGCACTGGACTGCTGCAAGACGTCACATAAAGGAAACACAAGTTAAATGAATTTTTATCAATACGGAAAAGAAAAATGGATAGAGAAAGCCCGTTACTACTGTGACCCACCGTCTTAAACAATTAAAGACCATACACAAATGTTTTTTGTCTACAAAGAAGGGGTGATTAAAATTGAATATGAATAGCCTGCAAAGCTCCTAAATTAAAAGCAAACCTGGCTATTCCAATCTGAACTGTTTTAACTCGAAATTTTTACTGCATTTGCAGTTGAGCAATAGGTGCTGTGCAATAGCCGAATCACAAGTAACAATTGCTGTACAATATTGCAACGTCTTTCTGACTGAACTCGATTAAGATAAAATTTTTTTCTCTAAACAATTGGCACGTGTAATGTTATCGAACGATTTTAAGGTATTAAAAAACTCCAATCGAATAACTGTTTTTCATAAAAGTCTACAAATCTACACAAAATGCTGTTTTAATGTATTCCAGAAGTGCGGATGGTTCTTGCTACATTTAAAAATAAATCAGATAGTACTAAGTTCACAAGTAACCTTAACAATCTTCATCCATCTTTCGTGTTTACTGCTAAAATAGAGTAACATGGTTGCTGAACCAAAATATAAGTCTGAGGTTGGGTTCTATTTTCTCGTCATGTGAAAACTTTTTACGTAACCCTTTTAACCATATATGGGTTACATTTTCCTACTGGTTACATTCTTTCCTTTTGTATTTCCACCTGCTAGTATACCAAGCATTACAAGCTGTTGTAGCGGCTATATCTAGGCAATTCTGCTGTTATGTCTGTTAAGACTACCCAATGGGGTAGATTGAAATATTACAATAAATCTCTTGGTGATGACGTAGCTGATTGAATAGCAACTTGTTGTACACTTAAGGGGTTAGTGGGATAGGAGATATATTTTAGATACGCTGGAATAAGTTTATTTTGGAACTCTGAATAACAACAAGTGAGCTTGGTCAATCATGTACCACCTTAAAAAAATCCTGCAAAGCTTTTTTTCCATACCACTAAAAATTCCCTTACACAAACCCCTGAAACGTTTTTGGAATTCAAAATACGCTTTCAGAGCACAGAAATTTTACTATGGTCACCAACCTATGACAACATTGTATCTATGTGCTTCAGGTTTACGTCGTATTCTTTCAATAGGAAACCCTATGTATACAAGTCACTAGCAATTAGTGAATACAATAAAAAACAATAAAAATTTCATTGATAATAACAATAAAACAACTATTGTAAGTATCGTACTTTACCTTGGGTCTGGTGTCAATTATATACATAAAATTTGTTTCCGGATTTGATGCTATTATCGCCTGGCATACATCCTCGTCTTCAGGACATCGAGTGTTTAACCCAGCTAATGGCTGTGCACACCTCGTAAGACCACTCTGAATGATAAAATATAACCACAAAAATACTACATAAGCTATGTACGCTATTACGCGATAAACAAACCTATTACATTAAACAACTGTATGATTTATTATTAATGTAATAAGTATATGTCTTAAAACGTTCAAAGATAAGCAGAGTATAAGAATTCAAGCACAGATAAGCAAGATCTTTGCAAAAATATTATCAGAGACAAGACGAGAAGACAAGGGAAGCGTGAACGCATTCAGGTATAGGAAGTGAAGTTCAAGGAGACAAGTGGCCAAATAGGAGCAAGTGGAAATAGAAAGACAAACACATGAAAAAAAACTGCTAAAGACTGTATTCCGCATGTGATAGAAGGATAGAGTGCAGTTGTATCCCGAGGTGAAAAAAATGCTGCCAGTTATCGAACGTTTTTAGGGAAAAAATTGTTAGCAATCTCCAATGTGATGTCATCTGTCTTCAGGAGACCCACAGAGGGAGCGACAATAACCGCCCAACCATTCCTGGCATGGAACTCGTCGTTGAGAGACCACATCGCCAATATGGTAGTGCAATTTTTGTGAAAACGGGTTCAATTGTAGAAGCTACCACCGTTTTGGAGGCCGAAAATATCTAAGTCCTCACAGTGGAATTTAGCAACATTGTTGTAACATCTGTCTACAAGCCTCCTGGCGTAGAATTTAAATTCCCACATGGTATACCCAAAGTCCAACACAAACCTCAGATATACATAGGTGACTTCAACAGCCACAATTCCACCTGGGGCTATAACGAGACCAACAAAGATGGAGAAGCGGTTGAAACATGGATGGACTCAAACCAACTATGCTTAATACACGATCCCAAGTTACCTTCATCTTTCCAGAGCGCCCGCTGGAAACGAGGCTACAAAACTGATCTAGTCATGGTGACAAACGACATAGCGGGACACTGCCAAAAGTTCGTTTCAAGCCCCATCCCCTCGAGCCAACATCGACCTATTGGTCTTCAAATAATACCAGCCATCAAACCGATTAATGTTCCATTTAAGAGACGTTTCAATTTCAAGAAGGCCAACTGGGCTAATTTCACCGAAGAATTAGAAGCGAAAATCATATACCTCACACCAACACAGTTCAATTATGACCGCTTCAGCCAACTGCTTAGGAAAGTCGCTAGAAGAAACATCCCAAGAGGCTGCAGAGTACAATACGTTCCAGGACTCTCAGAGGAAAGTTCCAAACTCTACGACGAATACGTTACCAGATTTAATGAAGATCCCTTCTCGAAAGAAACAAATGAAACAGGCGCAAAAGTAACAGAATGCATAGCAGAAGAACGCCGCAAAACCTGGCAAAATCTTATTGAATCAACCGACATGACAAAAAATAGCAAGAAAGCCTGGTCTACCATCCGTAAACTCCGAGGAGATCCAAAAACGCCACCTCAACTACCAAAGGTCACAGCTAATGAAGTTGCTCATCAACTACTCAAAAATGGAAAATCTGGGAAAGCAAAGAAGATCAAACTTGACAGGAAAAAGTACCAGAACGATCCTGGCTTTACACGTGCCTTCACACTAGAAGAGCTTGATGAAGGAATCAAATCCCTAAAACCGGGCAAAGCCATCGGTCTGGACAACATCGCAACAGAAGAGTTGATACATTTCGGCCCAAATGCCAGAAAGTGGCTCCTGCATCTGTTTAATAGCTGTCTTTCCAACCACCGACTTCCCAAGATATGGAAAAAGGCACGTATCCTTGCCCTCCTGAAACCAGGAAAAGACCCAGCGCTACCCAAAAACTACAGGCCAATATCCCTCCTGAGCCATACATATAAGCTATTCGAAAGACTTATCCTGAACAGAATAGGACCTTCCATAGAGGAACTACTGATTCCCGACCAAGCAGGCTTCCGCCCGGGTAAATCTACGACTAGCCAGATACTGAACTTAACTCAACACATCGAAAACGGATTTGAAGAAGGAAAAATAACCGGAGCTGTCTTCGTAGACCTATCAGCAGCATATGATACCGTAAACCATAGACGCCTCCTCCAGAAGATCTTAGACATGACGAAAGACATCCACCTGACAGAGTTGATCGAAAGCATGCTAGAGAACAGAATGTTCTATGTTGAACTCGCCGGAAAGAAAAGCAGATGGAGGAAACTCAAGAATGGCCTACCTCAAGGTAGCGTACTAGCCCCCCTATTCTTCAACATATATACCAACGACCAACCGAAAAGCGAAGGAACCCGTAGATATATCTATGCGGACGATCTTGGAATTGCTGCTCAAGATCAAGATTTCAAGGTCGTAGAGAACCGCCTATCAAATGCACTAGCTGAACTAACGCCATACTACGAAGAGAACCACCTTCGTGCAAACCCGTCCAAAACACAAGTTTGCGCCTTCCACCTACGTAATAGAGAAGCAAAACGGGAATTAAACGTATCCTGGTCAAATACTCCCCTAGAACACTGTAGTCACCCGGTATATCTCGGAGTTACATTAGACCGAACACTATCATTTAAGAAACATATCGAGAAAACAAAAGCCAAAGTCTCCGCCAGAAACAGCATAATAAACAGACTCACCAGCACTAAGTGGGGAGCCAACGCCGCCACCTTACGCTCAACAGCATTAGCCTTATGCTTCTCAACCGCAGAATACGCCTGCCCAGTCTGGGAGAGATCCCCCCACGCGGAAAAACTAGACTCAGCTACCAACACAACTCGTCGTCTAATCACAGGCTGTCTCAAATCAACACCAATAGATAAAGTTAACGTCCTCTCCGGCATAGCCCCATCAAACATCAGGAGAAAAGCTTCAAGCTGCAAAGAGAGATTCCGACAGTCCAATGATAACCGCCATCCGCTGTATGGACACGTACCACCAACGACACGCCTGAAATCTCGGAAAAGTTTCCTTCACACAGTAATACCACAAGAAAACACGGCAACCACCAGAAGCACTTTGTGGAAGGAACGGATTAAAAGCCTCCCGGAAGATACTTCAATGTCGCTAGAAGTAAAAGAAGAATTACTACCAGGCTCCCGACTACGCTGGCCAGAGTGGAAATGCTTAAATCGACTGAGAGCAGGTACAGGGCGCTGCAAATCCACTTTGAAGAAATGGGGATTTACCACAAGTGATAGATGCTCATGCGGCGCCGAACAAACCATGGAACATCTATTAACCTGCCCCCTTCAGAAAAACGAATGCCTGCCAAAAGACCTGGCTGAGAGTAACACAAAGGCCCAAGAATGTGTCAAGACTTGGCTGTTCAAGGTGTGAAGTGGACACGCTAAGTAAGTAAGTAGGGAAAAAATGAAAATGTCAAGTATGTTAATCTTTGAAATGTTGATAAATTTGAAATTCAAAAAAATACTTGTATGAAAAGTCACTTTAAATAGAATAAACGTCCATTTGTCATATTTGATCCGACTATCTGCCAGGCCTACGAATGCAACTTAATTATAACGAAACTGTCTATTATTTGATTGCCAAAAATTGTTTTTTTAGTTTAATTACCAATCCACACTGAACTTTAGTTTCGAAATCCAAAAAATTGTCTCCGCGTAAATTTACATTTTCAGTTAAAAAAAAGATTCTTTATTAATGTAAATCTAGATACCTACCACGTTCGTATCTTCCACTTTAAGAGGCGGCTTGCTCAACAATAAGCGATTCCATGATTCTGAATTTCAATAAAATAACTCATTCTTTTCTTGAAACTTATTTCAGTAACTACGCCAGAAATATAAAGGTACCTCCCGACTATTATACTAATTCTATCTCATTTGATTTTGGAATTTTGTAAAAAGTCGCCAAACTATAAATTAGTATAAATTATTAAACTATAAATACACCAGAGCCTGTCTCATAAGGTGCGATCGAAAAAGCCTGCTTGTATATATATATATATATATATATGGTTATCAGCTTGGAGCGGGGTAGAGTGAACCATTTACAGGCCCTTTCAGAATCACAATTCCGAAAGAGTCTGTACATAGGTCACTCCACAACTCCTTGCTTTACCCAGATTTACAAATAAGCCCTACAGTATCCTGCCACTTTTTCTGTCCTGTGCCAGTTCTTTCAGATTTTTGAAATCATCAATACAATTGAAATTTTTAATGTTTAATAACTCGGGATCCACATTGTTAGCATTTAAAGACTGTATTTATACTGCTTGTATATACTATAATGTAGAATTTTTCCAAACAAAACAAATAATGAGTAACCCTTATAAATCTTCTAAATTTTGATTTATATAATATGAACTTCATAACCTTAAGTGACTTTTCTGTGCTTAGGTACTCTACAACTGACAAGCTTTCCTGGCGCCTTGGCTTCAACCATGGAGGGGTCTAAGGTTGACAACGCACATAATTTGCTTTAAATCCAACCATATATATATTGTTTACTTCCAATCATAGTAACCATTGGATTCTATCATGTTTTTCCAGGTTCTAAATGCTACCAAAACAGCTACTCTGTATTTCATGTGCTTCTTATTAAATGCAAAAGGTTTCAAAATTGCTCAGTTTTGAGTTGACGTCAAGTCACTACTTTTCAGCTTCAGGTAGATGGTACAGCAATACGTCTCAACCCATGATGGCTGAATATCGTTCTGTTTCTCAATAAACCCGGGAATGCTCAATCAGACTAAGACCATCCTTTTTAGCATTATGGTGAAGTAAACGACAGCAAGGTGGTAGTTCAACGCATTTAATGGAAGTCATGTCAAAGCTGGCGAACCGTTGAGGCGGACCGCCAGGATTAGCATGGCATCGAAGTGATGACAAAAGCCGATAGCCTCTTTCACCTCCTTATTTTCCTCCACTTGGTCAAGGCAATGGATAATACAACATCAAAGAATAAAACTGCCTTAACCGGTGAGGTAACCCGGCGAGACTGCTCAGTTTTATCTCTGATTCTGACAACGCAGTAGGTAAGAAGCTTTAGGGTTAATTGCATGGCTGATAAAATGATTATTTACAGCAGGCTTACTAAAAACAACCGCGAATTTGATCTTTTCCTAAACGAGCCTGTAAGGCACTACAGGATACTATCAAGATAGAAAATATTGATTTTGGGTTGGAAGACAAATAACTGTGATACCGGGAGTACCGAATTTACATAACAACACCTGTAGGGCTAAATGGTCTTAAGCAAGTGTGTAGCGAAAGTAGAAAAAGTTTACAAAATAATCGTCATTACCGCGCAGTATCTTAATTAGGTGCTTAATGTACTGAATTAAAGGTCAAAATCCTCTCTACTATGCTTATCGGTAAGACGGCAAGCATTTAATTTGAATACCTTTGCCTGTCAAATTGAGGTTATTAAAAGCTAACAGCTCTGTATCTCTCATTGGCTCGACGTGCAGCCTTTGTTAGGGGTAGGTGGGGTACAGTTTGTCTTTCCGTATCCTGTAAAGCGATTTATGATAGGTCATAAACATTGCCGTATTTGCACACTTCTAAAGTGCATTGCGCGGAACAGCAATGAAATTCGTCTTTTCAAAAAGGCATAGGAACTAAAGGGAAGTTTTTACCTTGCAGTAAAACACAACTGTAAAAATAACGAAAACATCACTGCTTGCTTAAGTGAGCATTATTAACATGTAAAAGTTGAGTATTGGCTGCATTCCGTTCTGCCTTGAGTAAAGATCTATTAGCTCAATCAATTATTCACTGTCTTCTCATCATTAAAATATACTTTATAATAAAAATACATAATTTCACCTGTGTTTTTTTGTGAAAGTAAGATAAAGCAGGTAGTCTATTCCTGCTTCGAAACTGCGCACTGGCAACCACTGTACTGTCGCTGACGGATGCAGGAACAAATAGCACCTCCGGGTATGTTTCACATAACTGGTAAAAAAATAAGATGACATTAAAATTCACAAATACCTCACAGCAAAGTGCAACCTCCCCTTTTCGCCCCCTCCCCCCCGTACTGTCTCTAACAAGACAAAAATCTTCAATATTTTGATTTAGTCACTTTTGGATAAAAGGAAGCTAAAATTGAAAACGGAAGTAAGAAATCTCTATTGCAATTAAACTCCAGATTACTCTAAATAAGAAAATTAAAAGCAATGACCAAAATGGAAGTTGTATATTTAATCTCACATTGAAAATTGATACTGGCAAAGCTACCCCTATGCAAATCTACGGCCCACTTCAGATAAAATTCTCATACTTAAATACGCCGCTCGACCAAGCTTAAAGAAAGGTAAAACCCAAGAGCTCCAGTGAAACACCTAATACAATTTCTGGCCATTCATTCTTAGAAGTTTCAAAATACTCCCACCTTGACCAAAATACCAGTAGCCGTATGATAATAAAATTAGGCCCATCAAACTATTTCTCACTGCTGTTAGCCAGTTACTGCATGGTCGCGTATGGCAAGTACTGTGGGTTTTTCTGCGCGTGAAGTGGCGTGGTGTAATCAACTGCCTGTGATTTCAGGTCATTTTGCCGTTAAATGCTACTGTAAAATTAAAAAGGTAAACCTCTTAAAATATATTTTTGCATCAATACAACAGTACAGTAACTTTTGAATTCACCAAATTGTCTACATTTTATGACTTCTCCCATCAAGTCCTATTCTGATCAACAATAAAGTACGAAAAATTGACAATGTTATGCGTGCTACCAAAAAAATGCCCTGAAAAATTTAGGCATGAACTAGATGTGCACGTCTAAACGCACTATTCATAGCACATGGTCTACCATTGAAAAGTTACTTGCTTTTTAAAAACCAAACATTTTTTCAAAAGAAGCTCACGTTTTGCAGGGAAGCACTTGCTATCACCTATTGTGCACTGGTGAATGTGTTATACGATATTTATTAATAACGATAGGATAATTTTATGAGATAATAAAGACACTGGGCGTCGGTAAACAAAATCTATGTGGTATTGCTCCCACTGATTATACGATCAGAAACATCTCGAAAACATAACTTACTTTGTATTCTTTGTTCAGCTTGGTCTCTCGCCACATATCATCAGTTACCCCCATCCTTCGAAATTCAGTGACTGCATCATATAGCTGCCACCCCGCTGACTTTACCAATTTATCCTCTTTCGGCGAATACTGAAATGCGTACAAGTCTTGAATTTTTGCTACGATAAAATAAAAGAAACTAATAATTTAACAACTCAAATGGTATATATATATATATATATATATATATATATATATATATATATATATATATATATATACACACACACATCATTATCTACTCAAGAAATAGCTTTTATGTAAGTGCACTATTGGAAACCACGAGGTATCCAGTTTGGATTCCCGAATTTAGAAAATTATTAAAAATCGCAAAAAAGCCATTGACTGGTATCACAATACTCAACTAGCCAAAAAAACTTCCCAATAAAAGTCAAGAAAGAAATCATTCAAATCAAAATGCTAATAGCGTACGTGTATTTAAAACTGATATCAAATGCGTACATATAAACATACACATGCGTATACGAGTGTGTGGATATATGTGCAGTCAAATGGACACTACTTTTAATTCCTGTAAAATTTCCTTAATTTTCAGCTTGATTACGAAACTCACTATTTATCACTGCTAATCGCACTCAAATCTGTCCAAATGAACCAAGGTTTCCACGTAACAATAACTTCCTTTACATATCATAAACATCAAGCATTAAAATATACCAAATAATAGTGGTCTTGATCAACAGTGGCATATTCAAAACAAATGATACAAACATCATATTGATAACGGAGCTACTAACCTTACCCTGACATAACTATAGCGATTTCTTACATCTCTAGAAGATTTCCTTTATATCAAATTCAGCTCAACTATTTCTGACCACTCACTACCTACTGATGATCCATTTTCTCAAAACACTCTGAATCTTGGAGGGGCTATGTTAGCTTCTATCAGTAATGAAAACAAAAAGCGCGTTGAAAAGACGTCATCTCTAGCATCGACGTGACAAATAACAGCAAAAACCCTGGGCAACCAATATAACAATTCGATTCAGAAAAGAGACGAAGAAATAGCGGTGGTTACACCTAATCAAGCAGAATACCAACTGTTGCCAAATGGAAAAGGTAACAACTGAGAGCAATGCGGGGCATGCAATTCCACTATCTATCAGTCTTTGAAAAAAACTTGCCAGCACGGAGGTGCTATATCCTTAAGGCACATCAACCATAAAGTCAAGCAGAGTCCGAGTCTTCAGTGGATCTTCTCATTTCATGAGGAATAAGTAGTTCGGTAGCTGTCTAAAGAATACAAACATGAATTGCCACATACAAGAAAGTGACGATGTGTTTCAATTATTTTCCCGGAAAGTACAAAATATGACCATTTAACACCTCAAATCTGGCATAGCAACTGGCTTAGACGGCATCACAATTAAAATGATCCAGCATTTTAAGAACAAGCAAAACATGGCTTCTCCTGCTACTTAGCGCCTCTTTAACGACATCCAAAACACCGAAGATCTGGTAAAGAGCATAAGTGGTGGCTGTGTTAAAACTAGAGAAAGCCTCTATCATGCCCCAAAGTTACCTACGTATACCCTTGTTGAGTATTTTGTACAACTTATATGAATGATTAATATTGGCTCATATCCAACCATTTGTTGGAGAGTGTCAACAGACTATCCCGCTTCAGCCCAAGCCGGTGGTCCTGTTAAGATCAAGTATTACATCTGCCACAATACAGCGAAGATGGATTTCAGACAAGGCAGATCATCGTTGTACTCTTTGTCTACCTCACGGCTTATGATACAGTGTACCATAGAGCACTTCTCTTAAAAGTTGCCAAAAGAATACAAAATAGCTCCAAAATTTACATAATAGAATTCTTTCTCACCAATCGTCGCTTCCCTCTTGAAACGCATGATTGGCAAGTAGGTGTAGAATTCAATAAGAAAAGCGTTTGCAGGAAATAGTAATTTTACCAATTTATCACCTATACCAATGATCAGGTGCAACAAGGAAACATCTGCAGGTTCATATGTGCTGACGACCTATGGATTCCCACACCATAAGAATCTACTCCCATCAATGAGTCTGGACTGTCCAATGCCTTGACACTGGCATGTGTCTTCCACTTGACAAATAAACAAGCCAAGAGAATTCTAACAATTATCTGAAACAACACAGAGCTGGAAAACTATCGCCAACCACTTTACCCAGGTGTCATACTTAACCAAACTCTTTCATTTAAAGAGCAATAAAGGAAATTGAAGCAAAATGTTTCTACCAGATACAACCAACTCAGCAACCTTGCAAACATCAATTAGGGAACAGACCCAGACACTTTAAAGAGGACCCCTGCAGCATTTTGTGATTCAACCGCAGAGTAGTGTAAACTGTTGTCGCCAAGATCATGCTATACACAAAAAGCTGGCCCTGAGCTGAACATGTCATGTCGGATAATTACTGACACATTAAAACAGACTCCACTGGCATCCTTATACTGAGTAGCAGGTATTGTATTAACATATACCTGACGACAGGCTAGACAGAAAAATAACTGAAAAGCGAAATTAATAATTTCAGGCACCCACTTTATGGCCACTTAGAGGTAAGGAAACGAATTAAATCTCAGGAAAGGTAGGGGCGATAGAGCTAACTCAAGTAGCAATGCAGAGGCTTAAGACGTGGCGTGAAAGTGACTAGTGACCACATAATAAAGACTTGATAAGCACCAATGAAAGATTCTCCAAAAGAACATTATTCTCTAGAACGAACTGGGCTACTCTAACCTGGGCAAGAGTAAAAGCTGGCAGGACTGAAGACAAGTGCGAAAAGCGGGTATTTACAACCAGCTCTAAATGCCATTGCAGCACAGTATACCCAACATTTAAACGCATATAAATGGGTGGCCGTTGGGGCCTCAATGCTCCGACCAAGATTTTAGGGATGCAGATCGCACTGCCAAGAAATAGATTTGGAATTCGGGCGACACGGTTTGATGATGATGAGTAAGGCTGTAGTCCAGAGTTGTTTTGTTACCAATGACTTTTATTTTAACTGACTGTCACAACTACCTACATCAGATACCTCACACCCTAAAGCCGAAATATCAACAAATCTATCCTAAGCTAGCTTAAAAATTGAGAAAACTGAAAGAGTAAGTTTATTCTTAGGCAAACTGAACTACCCTGACTAGATCCTCGTCACACCCTAATCTAGACCACTTACTCTCACTTGGCATGGTGCCATAAACGATAGACCTACTCATCGCTCAAGTACATCTCGTGTCCAAATGATCACTAATACCATCACCTCAACTAGCAAGTAATTAATTCTTATTTCCTTTTTTAACATGCCGCATTAAGACCATACAAACCCTATGGAGATAAAAAACAAACCCCTCCGTTTCCATCTAACTACACGACATCCACTAGGGCGTAACCTTGACTTTGACAACTGACATAAATTCTACCAGCCTGGTCCTAGTACCCTGGCGCCTCACCTCATCAGCTGCTTCTCCCGTTTGTCACGCGAGACACTGACTTCATATATCCTGGACATACTTTAAAATTTCATTTTAACTGTTACTACAATAAGCCTACACTTCTTTGAACATCTCCTAATCAATATCACCCCAAGATATCTTGTTCCTCGTAATTTCGTTTGTTTTGTGACAGATACGGTTTGCAAGGCCTTTAATACCTGGTGAAGAAAGCTCAATTAACGATCCAAGCACATCAGCACATTCAGATGACAGTCTGATGACGAAAGTAACAACTTGAAACGTTTTACAACGAATTTTGAGTGGCGATCCTGCAGCTGTGAGAGGTAAGCGTTCGACGCTTGCAATATGACTGTGAAGAATCTAGAAAAAATCGAATAAAAAATTAAATAAAAAATTGCATAAAAAATTGAATAAATGCGAATAAATGTAAGTATGACTAAATATAAATAAATAAGTTCAACATAGGCCAAAGCCCCTTCTTTAGGTGTGGATTACTTGAAACAATAAAAGTGGATGTGGACCAAATGCTTTTGAGAGGTTTTAGAAGTCTGCAAGAAAGACTGGTCATACTAAATCTATCGAATACCCAATGATGGTATGAAATCCATCAAATCGCAAACTGAGACATTTAAATCAATGTTTTAATAACTTTCGTTACTGGCATTGCAATACCTTGATAGTACTACTGTGTTTTGGAAACGGAATTCATAAGCATGTGATTATTTACTCTTGCCAAAATGTTGTAATTCAAAAATTTAAAGTACCCTTGAACATGTTAGACATTAAAGTATTGATAAGAGAGTTTTTAATTTAACGTCTNTGAAACAATAAAAGTGGATGTGGACCAAATGCTTTTGAGAGGTTTTAGAAGTCTGCAAGAAAGACTGGTCATACTAAATCTATCGAATACCCAATGATGGTATGAAATCCATCAAATCGCAAACTGAGACATTTAAATCAATGTTTTAATAACTTTCGTTACTGGCATTGCAATACCTTGATAGTACTACTGTGTTTTGGAAACGGAATTCATAAGCATGTGATTATTTACTCTTGCCAAAATGTTGTAATTCAAAAATTTAAAGTACCCTTGAACATGTTAGACATTAAAGTATTGATAAGAGAGTTTTTAATTTAACGTCTGAGATTGACGAACGTTATTTTTGGCATGGTCACAAGGACCACACGTTCCTCTGGCAAGCTGAATTTCATTGCTTTTTAGGTGGTGCGATAGCTTCTTCGCACCACCTAAAACGGGACATCACACTGACCATACTGGGTAAAGCAAACCTCCAAACTTCAACTGCGGCTTTTACCCAGACAGGCTTTTACCCAGACAACCAAGTCAGAATTCCACAGAGTTTTGCCACTTCTAGCAATCATATTACCTCTCCGTGCGTAGGCTGCCGCGCTTCTGGCAAAACAATCGCACGCGTTCAAAACATCCGATTTTTAGGTCCACAAGAAAGCATACATTATTCAAACAAAAGGATAATTGCGCGATGGTCCCCTAAAAATGAGGACACAAAGGACGCCTTGTCTGGGACACGGTTTTTCTCCCACTAACCATATCTGTTCTCTCCATTTCATTCCGCAAATCTAATTGGCAAATGTGTTACCTTTAGCGTTAGCCACAGACTACGCTTACCATCAATGGCTACAGAACGGGACTGAAAACCTTGTACTCAGTTGAAAATGACTATATGCAGTGATCTTAATTTCCGTTTAATCAGGCAAAGATGCATGGGCGAGTGTAGTTTTACTGTTTGGAATTTTCATAGTTTTACACATACAGACACACTCCTACCTTAACATTTAATGCTACTGTTGGATGCCTGCTGCAATACATACACTTATTTTTAAAACAAATACAACATACCCATGTTTCTTTGGCTCCTAATGGGTCCACAAATATTGTGTGTGTAGCTGTTAAATGAAGTGTTCCAACTGCTGGTTTACTTTTCCGTAAAGGGTCCAACAGCTGTACATTATCGACCTATGAATATTGACAAAAAGGAAGGTACAAAAATATGAAAATTCACTTTGAAATGAACGGTAAATAAAATGCATAAATTATCATCAATTAGTACCTCGGAGCATCAACAACAAATATTGGGCTGGAATGATAAAATGGACTAGAGAAGAACTAGACGAGATGGTTGGGTAAACAAGAAACTTAATAACTAGAAATAGCTCATTCCACAGAAAAACAAATATTGACATGGTACATTGCAAGAAAGAAAAAGTATGCGTGGATTGACCTGCTGCTAGGAATGTGTTAAATGAGAGGAAAATAATTAGAAACGGTATTTTATCAACTCAGCTGAGAACTTACTCATATCTTCAAAAGAAACAGGTACATTAGAAAATTTTGAACTTTATGGACTCAGAGGAAGCCATAGATGTAAGAGCTTTATCATGTCATGAGTCGCAAGCCTTTTCCGAGCTACATTTCGAAAAATACTCCTCCCATCGGTA
>RDPX01000086.1:341738-402501 GCA_003991215.1 Morbakka virulenta
ACAGACAGACAGATAGATGGATAGATAGATAGATAGATAGATAGATAGAGGGATAGATAGATAGAGGGATAGATAGATAGATAGATAGATAGATAGATAGATAGATAGATGGTTGAACAGACAGATATAGCTTTGGTAGGCAACTCTCATATAAATAGTGTCTCAATAAAACACCAGTGTTAGTGTCCCTAAACCCCCACCCTCTGTAATGAGGTCAATGTGTGGTTGACAGTGGCTGCTGTCACTCTGTTTAATACAATCCCCATCACAAAAGGGATCAGTTATTTGGTATGCTGATGGTTTGTGTTTGGGTTAACATATTAAATATCTATTCCTTTTCCTCCTATGACAAGTTCAATAAAAAAAAATGGCCCCCAGTACCCCTTCACCTACTACCTGAGAGAATCTTCCAGTTGTTAGAGTACAAGAACATGAATCTAAGAGATAAGCCTTTCATGTGTCATAGATTGTCCTTTCTTCAGGCCCCTTGTTATCTATTTTTCATGTATCAATCTCCATCTTCTGCCTCTTGCTCAGTTATTGCAACATCCAACTCCATTGATATGCCTCTTCATTATCAATATATGGTGTTACACTGCTAAGATTTTGGTCTTCAGTGACTTCAATACTCATCACAAACTGGTTGACTCATCCTAACACGATTGACAGACTTGGAGAAGTTACTTAAAACTTTGCTCTTGCCCATGATGTTACATAGGTTGCCGATTTTCTTATGTGACTTTGTAATAATTAAGATTCAGGAGAATTTTCCCTTTTAGATCTCTTTTCTACATCTGTCCCTAAGCATTACAACATTCCATCTTCATCTCATTTTGGATCTTCTGATCATGTTGTTGCTGCTGTAGAGTTTAAGGTGACTATTTCAAATCTTGTTGACAACCCACATCATCATAAGACTTTCAAATTTGGTCAGGCTGATTGCAGTGTGGTTTGTAAATTTCTTGGTGACGTTCTTTGGGAGCCAGTCTTTGCAAACTTGGCTTGTCATGCTGTAACTTAATTTGCAGCAAAGGCGCAGGTTGCCATTAAAACATTTGTATCTGGTCATGGGTACAAAGTCACATCTTGCTATTCTCCATGTTTCAATGTTCATTGTTCTTCTGCCATTGCTTGTCACAACCATCTCTATCTTCAGTTTGAACTAGATGTAACTGACCCATCTCAGGTTTCTTTCATATGGGTTTTTGATGATAAATCTCACCCACCATCCTGAGCAACTTTGTGAAGCTATTCTTCTCCAAGACTGGAAGTTGAGATTTTTGAAAGGTTTACAATAGTGTTAAACATTCTGGTAGGTTGATTATTCCTCCCCTTTTTGAGGGTGTTCTGCTTTCTGTGTTCTCTAGGGAAATGGCTGGTCTCTATGTTAAATTGTTTCCCACCAATTCTTCTGCTACATTTGCTTTCTCAAGATGATTAAATTTTGAACTCTCTCACCAAAAACCCAAGACAGGTTAAAAAAGTCAATTTTAGGCTTGATCAATCTACAGCTACTGATCTATATTCTATTCCTTGACTTATTTTGAAAGAGTGTGACTCTCAGTTATCTTCCTTACAAGCCTGATTTTTGAAACTTTGGAAATCAGTCTTCTTTTCCACCATTCAATAAAGTTTCCAATATTGTTTCTGTCTTCAAGAGTGTAGATGACCCAACATAGTCAATAATTTTGTAGTTGCCATGCCTCAACAGTTTGCATTTAAAAAGTTTGCATTCTGAGACATCTAAAACCTAACTAATATTGACTGAAAAACTATTGACTAAGATAAGGCCAAGGCAAAAGACTTATAATGATGGTAGCTTAAAATTACGATTTTCATTGTTTTAACACCATACTCTAAGGAACTTCAAGCATGTGTATTTTGCTGTTTTTACTGTTATGAAAAATGGTGTCCTTAAGAGAAATTGTAATAGAATGTACTAATTTTCTACATTCATCCTCTTTTTCTGATACTAAACTTTTCTTTCTGATATTTTATCCACCTGGGATTCATCACAAAAAGAAAACTCTGCAAGAAAACAAAGTTTCACTTTGAGTACCTATGTAGGCTGCTCATACAGACATACACACACACACACACACATCACATATATATATATATATATTTGTATATATACATCTTTATCACACATCCACTTTTATCTGATATTCTACTTTTATATTTATCAATGCGATGAATTTCCTACCTTTCTTAAAATTCAATTCTTGTTGCAACATCTTTTGAACGGGATTTTATTTTTGAAAATTCTGAAATTTATAGACTCAGAAGAAGCCATAGATGTAGGAGTTTTATCATGTCATGCGTCGTAAGCTTTTTCTGAGCTACGTTTCGAGAGATACATCTCCCATCATCAGACTCTAATATCATCTCCATGTGTTTCTCTAATAATCTTGAAAATTCTGAAATTTATGAACTCAGAAGAAGCCACAGATGTAAGAGTTTTATCATGTCATGTATCGTAAGCTTTTTTCGAGCTACGTTTCGAGAGATACATCTCCCATCATCAGACTTTAATATCATCTCCATGTGTTTCTCTAATAATCTTGAAAATTCTGAAATTTATGAACTCAGAAGAAGCCACAGATGTAAGAGTTTTATCATGTCATGTATCGTAAGCTTTTTCTGAGCTACGTTTCTAGAGATACATCTCCCATCATCAGACTTTAATATCATCTCCATGTGTTTCTCTAATAATCTTGAAAATTCTGAAATTTATGAACTCAGAAGAAGCCATAGATGTAAGAGTTTTATCATGTCATGCGTTGTAAGCTTTTTCTGAGCTACGTTTCGAGAGATACATCTCCCATCATCAGACTCTAATATCATCTCCATGTGTTTCTCTAATAATCTTGAAAATTCTGAAATTTATGAACTCAGAAGAAGCCACAGATGTAAGAGTTTTATCATGTCATGTATCGTAAGCTTTTTTCGAGCTACGTTTCGAGAGATACATCTCCCATCATCAGACTTTAATATCATCTCCATGTGTTTCTCTAACAATCTTGAAAATTCTGAAATTTATGGACTCAGAAGAAGCCATAGATGTAGGAGTTTTATCATGTCATGTGTCGTAAGCATTTTCAGAGCTACGTTTCAAGAGATACGTCTCCCATCATCAGACTTTAATATCATCTCCATGTGTTTCTCTAATAATCTTGAAAATTCTGAAATTTATGGACTTAGAAGAAGCCATAGATGTAGGAGTTTTATCATGTCATGTGTCGTAAGCTTTTTCAGAGCTACGTTTCAAGAGATACGTCTCCCATCATCAGACTTTAATATCATCTCCATGTGTTTCTCTAATAATCTTGAAAATTCTGAAATTTATGGACTCGCAAGAAGCATCAGATGTAAGAGCTTTATCATGTCATGAGTCGTAAGCTTTTTCTGAGCTACATTTCGAGAGATACGTCTTCCATCATCAGACTTTAATATCATCTCCATGTGTTTCTCTAATAATCTTGAAAATTCTGAAATTTATGGACTCAGAAGAAGCCACAGATGTAAGAGCTTTATCATGTCATGAGTCGTAAGCTTTTTCCGAGAGCTTTTTACTCGGAATATGCTTACCACTCAAGACATGATAAAGCTCTTACATCTAGGGATTTTATTTCATCACTCCAATGTCGAATTTCCTGTTCATTTCGATTCTTAAATCAAACTGCATCCTTGACAGCTTTTTTCAGTATTTTCTCTTATCAATGTTATGTCTTGTACCCTGCTGTTCATCATCTTTATGTTTTAATTGTTACTAATAATTGTTTTAAACTTGAATATCTTTGCTAACTTTGAGGTACCGAGATCTGGTATTTCTTTATTATTTAGCTTTACGTCCAAGAATCACATAGAAATTCATTTGTCAAATGATAATATTATGCTTTGATTTGACAGTGTCTCATGCCAGGATCTTGCAGAGTTTATACACAGCGTATAATGAAACCGTTTTGTGGCTCTAGAAATGAGACAATCAACGGAGGGAGGTTTACAACTTGTTCAAGGAAACAACAGCTACCTGAAGAAGCTATAATTAAACGAACTTGAAGCACCTTAAGGCTGTTTAATGGCGAAATGACTGGCCCAATTAATCCTAGCTAACGAGTTGCCTCTCAGCAGAAAATCAAACGACGTGGGATCTCAAAGATTGCCAAAAATGGTACAAATATCAATAGGAGGATACTTCTTTTATGATAAGATCAATAATCAATAAGAAACCATGCTTAATACATCTATATACTTACTGTTGAAGACAATAGAGCTGAGCCCATGTTGCTTTTTTAATCGCAATCCAAATGCCATTTGTTCCTTTAATTCAACATTTTTAAACGTGAGAATCGTCACTGCATCAAAACAACAGCAGCTTGTGTTCGAAAAGAACAGGGGGCTGATAGCTATAACAAGAAGCCCGGCAAAGATGTGAAAGGCAGGTCCACACATTTCCGTTTTGAGCAGCCTTTTGTCTTCTTCTTCTTTTACTTTCGGCTGTTCCCTTTTAGGGGTCGCCACAGCGGATTAATCTCCTCCACCTTACACGGTTCATCGCATCCTCCACTCTCAATCCTTTTTCTTTCAATTTCTCATTGATAGCATCCATGTGTCTCCTTTTTGGTCTGCCTCTCTTCCTCCTTCCAGGGACATTCTACAGAATATGGGCCTTTTGTGTCGTTTGATTTTCTGCTGAGAGGCAACTCGTTAGCTAGGATTAATTAGGCCAGTCATTTCGCCATAAAAAAGCCCTAAGGTGCTTCATGTTTGTTTAATTATAGCTTCCTCAGGTAATCGTTCTTTCCTTGATCAAGTTGTAAACCTCCCTCCATTGATTGTCTCATTTCTAGAGCCATAAATCGGGTTTCATGATACGCTGTGTATGAACTCGGCAAGATCCTAGCACTCACAGATTGGAAACCTGAAAAATTTAACACCTCGATCCATTGGAGTTTAACTTGAAGGACATTTTAATTTGAATCTAGAAGCTAAAATCAGATATATACAATAATATAAAATCATTCTTCATTTAGATAGAAACTTTAAAAACTTTGTCAAATAAAACTATAAAATTTTTTGTCGAGGTCGCACTTCGAACATCAATTGACAGTTCATTATATAATTTTGTCCCAAGAAAAATTATATAATGAACTGCCGATTGAAGTTCGAAGAGCGACCTCGAGGGAGCTTTCCCTTCCTGGTTTAGTGCAAACGAAAAACTTGCCAGATGTCAAACCGAAACGGAAACGATACCGAAAATAAGTGCAAAAAAATGAATAATGCTGTCATTCGATATCCCGGTATGAAGTTTTCTACGGCCCGGTGCTGGTCCGCGGCCCGGTGGTTGAGGGCCCTTGATATAAGAGACAGAGGCTTTGTCAAGACCTGGCTTCTTCTTGAAAATTCTGAACTTTATAAGCTCAGAAAAAGCCATAGATGTAACAGCTTTATCATGTCATGAGAAATTTGAGCTTTCCCTTTCAGATTAGTACAAAGTGGAGACAATTTTGCCTGTTATATACAAGTTATTGTCTGCGTCAGAGCACATATGAAGTCCATTGCAAACGTTTTGGTTTCCTAGCTAAACTTGGTTTACTTTCATTTAATCAGATTTGTTCTAATTTGGAATTTTTGTGCAGGTTTTATTCTCAAGATCAAGAGCCAAACTGTAATTGTGAATTTAGGCATTTTGCACCTTCGTTTTAAAAAGTAAAGACAAAAATTTTGACTTCACTGAGGTACAAATGTACAACTCTTTACTACAGCGTGGACTGAAAGATGAGCTTCGAATTGCCCTGACTTTTTTACCCATGTATTTGAGCTTAATGATTACTAACTGTTTTGGAAAACTGTCTGGTTCCGTTGGTGAAGAAACAACCCTGAAGCCAAAATATGTCATATGTGACTAAACACTTTGTCGCTATTATACATTAAAAAGAAATTAGTCAAGGCTAAGATTTTCTGTTGTTATAAAAAAACTTCCGCTAAAAGAAATGCAGGAAAACGAATGTGCTAGTCATCAAGAGTCTGCCTCAGGGTAGCTGGAGCCCCTCCGGGCGTCACGCAGTGGACACTGCTGAAGGAGATATTCCACTATCATAGCGGTATGTTGCATGAGCCCATCACTGACTGTCTTATCCTAATCTTATTGTTTAGGTGAGCGTTAAGCATGTATTTTCCAGTCCTGAGCCTCAGAACTTGATCAGCCCTGTTCAAGGTGTACCAACTGTTAGTCTTGGTGTGTGCTGAATTCTGTTGAGACAATCTCTTCTGAATGATAATCTCTTCTCTTTTTTGCATGACACGAATGTATAAGCCCTGATCTAACCACGGCAACAGACAACTTATTTAGTTCTTTTTCCTTGGGGTTCTTTAGGATTTATACAAGATAGTGGTCCCCAATCGTTTGTGTGCCAAGGACCAGTTTCAAAGTTTAAGAACTTCCTGAGGACAGGTGCATGGAATAGTGGCAGATTTACAAATTAAAACTTAAACATCGAGTCTCTAAGTCATTATTTTTGTAATTTGGTGTAGTTTGGTGCAAAAAATTCTTGCCAGATTTCGAACCGGGACGGAAACGATACCGAAAATAAGTGCAAAAAAATAATGCTGTCATCCCATGGCCCGGTAGGAATTTCTCTGCCGCCCGGTGCTGGTCCACGGCCTGGCAGTTGAGAACCTTTGATATAAGAGACAGAGGATTTGTTAGGATCTGGCTTCTTCTTGAAAATTCTGACCTTTATGAGCTCAGAGGAAGCCATAGATGTGAGAGCTTTATCCTGTCAGGAGTCGTAAGCTTTTTCCGAACTAAGTTTTGAGAGATACTTCCCCCATCGTCAGACTTTGTACTTAACTAAAGGAGAAAGCTCACCTTTCTCTGCATCTCTTGTATCCCATCTTCTGTTGAGTTTTTGATTTTCTTCCTTCCCGTTTTAAAAGAATCACAGTTATACAAATAATATGGCTCTTTTTTAATCATCAAATCAAGAATAAAGGATGAACAAATTCCTTCAACGACCTCAGCATTTCAGTAGAAGTCCTCAACTCCATTTTCTATCTCTGTAAACATTTGCAAGTATTTTTGAATCTCACTAAAATAGTTATACTTGAACTGGGATGTCTGTTTCAAGTCGACTCGTAACTTTGACCACGGCTCCTGCTTCTAATCATGTGTCTGGCTTTAGTGAGTCTTTCTAGGATATATCGAGAAGCGTTGCTTTTACTTACTTGTAACACTTTGAAAGGAAATTTACCGAATCATTTCGAGCAGGCCATTTTGTGTCAGAAAAACGCTTCACATAGGATAGACCATGAAGTTAGAGCAAAGCTGTGAAGCAATTCTAACGATAAGTGGAAACTGAGAAAAATTGATAAAGTGTTTAAATGAAGTTGAATAGGTCTACCACTGGAGTCCACAATTTAGTTGTGTACTGGCGAACAAGCCTCTACCTGCAAGCTTAATCTTTTTATCAAAGACTACATTCATCACTCCTGTTTTAATCAGGTGTATGGAACGGTGAAGAAGAAAAAAAAATTCTAAAAGTGTTTTACTGAAGAATTGAAACTTATTCTTACTCTTGTATACATTCAAGTCGTATGATATTGCAAAAGATCAACACCAAAATTAAGATCAGTGGAAGATCTGGAAATACTGCGCCAAATAGCCCAAAATAAACAAGACTGGATTAAAATTTCAGGGAAGATTGTGAAGACAGGACAGGCGGAAGTGGCAATCGCCACTTCAGCGGACATTTAATAAGTCAAGAAAGTCAAGTATAAAGTGCATGGAGCTAAATAGGCCCAACCTTTACGTATTGTCCAGTGAAGGTCGGTTTTCCAAACACAGTGGTTTCAAAAGAAGTCGAAGTTTTTTCCAATATAATATCCAAAAACGGTAAACAACCATCCTGTTCTTTTTCGCCAGTAACCATCAATTTTTTTTTATTTTTTTTTTAGTTTTAACGTCATTTTTCCCCAGCAATTGGGGCTCAGACAGTGCCCTTCTGAGGGACTTTGAATTATCAGTAAGGAATTTCTTGGCGGATGCCCTCCCTGACGCCAACCAATGCCTTTTTTTTTCTATGAAAAGTTCCAAATTGTACTCGACAGCTCGGGGAATCGAACCAGGGATTCCTGGTTAATATGCCGTTGCACTAACCATTAAGCCACGGCTCCTCAAACGTCATTTTCTCAGCAATTGGGGCTCAGACGGTGCCCTTCAGAGGGACTTTGATTTGGCAGTGAGGAATTTCTTGGCCGGATGCCCTTCCTGACACCAACCAATGGCTTTTTTTTTCTTTGCCAAGTTCCAAATTGTCATCGACAGCTCGGGGAATGGAACCCGGACAGTTGCACTAACCATTAAACCACGACTCCTCTTTCATCTTTGAGCTGTTTGCGTTTTTGTCCAGTAAGCCAGTAAGCGCCAATGATGGATGAAAATTGTCCAGCTTAATTTGTTTATAGTTTACAATTGTTTTTGACAGCCAGTCACAAAAAATGACGAGCTTTCCACAGCTTATGGCACAAGAAATTGGTGGGCTTTCTCAATCATATCTTGGTTTTCAGTATTTAATTAAAAATAACTTGCTTACAGTTTTCTTAATCTGGCGCCTTTTGTCTAGTCGAGTCCCAGCGAAATAGCTATCGACTAAAATCAACGTTACTTTAATAACGATTTTTAAGTTTTGTACCACTAATCGTTTATTATTTCCCATTTTAACAGTGTCACAATTCGTACAGTATACTGTAGATAGAATTGATAAATAATTATTTATCATTTCTATCTACCTTTAAACAAAGCCTATTTGATTTGACTGGTAAACTTTGTTATATTTCAAAGCTTTTTGCAGCTTATGGAGTCAGACCCAGAAACTCTTGGTTGCAGTGCAATTTTAATTACCACTGAGTCATGGCTTTTAAAATCCCCAAATGATCTTTCATTGTAGGCAAAATAATTGAATTTTGCATAACTCCTCCTTCTTTGTATATGTTTGACTTCTTCTGTTATATTTTTCAATTGTTCTCTGGATGAATTCTATCTTTAAGTTATTGGGTTGTGTTGTAGTACTGTATAGACGTGATATTTTTCTTCCACTCGGTCGAGAATACATTGTCTGCCAATTTGAATGAGTCTGTTATGGCGCTTTTTATTTCAGTTGTTTGACTGTGTGATGTGTATTTCAGATTTGGGTTTTCATAGGTTGTTTTTCTGTAACCTTACACTGGTATCATTTAGCCATCGTTTTTTTGAGCAGAATTAAAGATGGCCGCAGGAACAATGTCATTCCTTGTCAGGTAAGTATGAATGGATTTGGTCGGTGACGCGCCAAAACTCTTCGGAGGAATGTCCAAATAAAATCCAATAAGTATTGGATTTCAGCGCAATGTCGACAAACGACGAAAGGCGTATTTGATGATAATGATTATTGAGCTAAAAAATCAAGGCATGTAGAGCTTGCGATGGCTTTTCCTTCCCTGGTAAATTGTATCTAAGGACGTGAACTGTTAATGTGGCCTCTTTGTCCCTGTAGACTCACGAAATAAGGAAAAAAACTGGTAGTGTAACGTTACAAGATTTTTTGAGCATGCTCTGCTGTTGTGACGGTTGCTAACTCTATCGATGGCACACAATTTTGTGCAAGGGTACATGGAGTTGCAACTGGCATTGCATGTCCATGTATTTGTTACTACAATTATCTATTAAATTTAGTAAAATGAATAAGATCATACAAAGGAGAATATCAAATAGTTCTAACACTTCGCTTTTCGAAAATGAAATTTTGATTGCGACTTGGTTGCCAAAAATTTAGAAGATAATTTATGATGACAATGTACATAAAGAATGGAATAAACCCTTAAGTCTCATTACCAGCTTCTTTTCACCATTCATCTTACCACACAGAAGAGACAGCCTTATTTGGAACGGAAATAAAAGAAGTTGACACTAGCAGTACAAATCTGAGCTTGAATATCCTCAAAGCAAATACAATTCCATTTGTGAGTTTCAAACAAATTACTATCTTTAAAGTCTATGTGATGTCTGTTTATTACCTTGTTTCCCATATTGTTCTCTAGCAACTTGTGCTTTGTCGTATTAAAAGGCCTTCTGTGCACCAATGACCCAGAGGACTATCTTCCAAAGGTGGATATGGGCCTTGTAAAACATGACCTAACCAGACTAACTGGAGTTGTTCCCTTCTTTTACTTTCTATGAGAAAAAAGTTGAGGTTGGCTCCACAAGCCATAAAACACAAAAATCATAAAAGTTGATACAAAAAGCACATCAAGAAAACACTTAAACCAGATATGGCATAGAGGTGGACAGATATTCTTAGTGTTTGTAAAAGACATGGATCAAAGTCAACTGACCAGAATATGAATCGCTGCCTGTTTCGAAGCCCACATTTACTTTTTCTGTTCCAAAATAGCAGATAACTGATGGTCCAACTTACCCCGTTCAGAATAATAAACAAACTAATGGCAGAGTTTCGTTTGCCTCGCTGGGAGAAAATCCTCTTTAGCCTTAGTTGGCAACCCTCCTAATAATGGTGGCTCGATAAAACCACTGGTGGTAGTGTCATCTTATCACCATCCTTCTTTTATGAGAGCAATTTGAGGTAGACAGTGTCTGCTGTCGCTTCTTTCAATAGCACTCTTATCAGCCCTTCACTCAATTGGTCAGCTTGATGATGCTATGGAAACGAAACCCGGTAAAAAGACTTTGTGAAACACGAGCTGGAACATCAGTTCAAAAAATGGTCTCATACACAGAAAGGCCACTTTACGAGCTATAAAACTAGTATCACAAGACGTTTTACACACTAGTATTACAAGGTGTTTGTTGTCAGCCAAAATTTCGATTGAAAATATAACAGGTTTGTTTATCCATTCGTCATTGTTTTCCATTTTCAATCCTTCAACCCCTTCACAATGCTCAGTAGCCTGCCACCTTTTGTAGATATGATAGTCGGTAGTAGTGAATGGATGCCTTAGTATGTGGGACTGAGGAAACCTTAACAGAGATAGTTATGATTGTAAGAACATTTTCAAGTAGAAAGGAGTCTTAACAAAGGAAGCATGAACTGCATGTGTCATAAAAAAATCTCTAATGATTCCGCGAGCGCTATGTTCGAGGATAATTAATTGAGACAAAAACTTCTTTTTATGTGAGGACTGTATATATTTCAAATAACTTTCTCAAAATTATCTTAATACATTCTACAAATATCTTTAAACTTTCTACAAACATTCTTTAAACTTTTCCTAAGATACAAAAATTTACGCTGCTATTTAAACACATTAACAAATGCTGTAAATCACGTACATAATGAAGGAAATAAGAAATACTGACTACCTTTTCAATAGGAAGATGAGAATCAACTATGGGGGTATACTATCGACACCACTCCTAATCTACTGTGGAGTCCCACAAAGCTCAAGTTTGGGTCCCTTGGTGTTTCTCCTTTATTTCAATAAACTCCCATCGATACTAAAATACTGTAAAATGATAATGTACGCAGATGACACTGTCCTTTACTAGAATCACAAGGACCCGAAAGAAATCGAGAAAGTATTAAAACGAACTGTATGTTATGTCAAAATGGTTACAAGATAATGAACTTATCATAAACATGAAAAAGGGGAAAACAGAGGTTATAATGTTTGGAATGAAGAAGCAATTGAATCAACAAGAACACAAAATGGACATTTCAATACCAAGGAGAATCAGTAAATATAGTATCTAGCTATAAATACCTAGGTGTTTAGCTCGACCCTTCACTGACCATGCAAGAACACTTAGATTTAATTCGCAAAAAGGCATCTATGTATACGTCTATTGAAAAGAATAAGATCTTTCATAACGGACATAGCCATCCTGAGAATCTACCAAGCGCTTATTGTTCCGATAATTACATATTGTTCGTTGACCAACTTCTACCATCAACCATCTCGAAAAAATTGAACAGTGGTACTTGAATCTCATATTCGTAAGCTGACAAATGCAGAAGTTTCATCCATCAACAACATTTTTAAAAGAAAAATTTGTCTTGCAGTATTCAATTGCATTAAAGGACTTTTTTCAAACTTCGAAGATTATTTTGAACTCGTAAATCACGACAAAAGAACCAGAAACAATAATAAAGTTTTGAGAGTGCCTAAAGTGAAACTAGAAAGTACTAAAAAGTCTTATTATTATAATAGGGTAGTAGTTTATAATGACTTACCATTAGATATCAGAACAGAATCTAATTATGGTTCTTTCTGTAAAAAGTTGGACCTATTTCTAAATTTGTAAATGTGTCTGAGAAAATTTACACCCAATTGCCTTGTGTTTTAAATGTCACACCTGTTCAGATTTTCATTATTTTCCTGGACACATCTTGACAAATTTTCACTCGCTTAACTTTTAACCACTGATTTCAAATCTTGTATTTATCTGTAAATTAATTGTCTTTCTTCATTATTTTAATTGTATTGTAGTTATTTATTTATTTTTCTACACAGGACTTATATGAAAAACAGTTATGTAAACTGATATAATGCACCCGTTGAAATATTATCAAATAATAATAATAATAATAATAATAATAATAATAATAATAGAAACACCTGGAAAAGTTAACGGGCGATGCTAGATTAGAAATAATACAGAAAACAGCACTATTGGGAACTGCAAGGATTTTAAGGAAAGTGCTCTCAATTTGAGAGCAGAGAAGAAAAGAAGACCTAAAACCTTTGATGACTGGTTGTTATCTGCTTTTAGGTTAGCACCGGATGAAAGATCTACCGAGAAAAATGGAAAACATAATAATAAAAATAAAGTTCATGTCCAGCATGACAGCCCGCACAGGGAGATGGTATTCACCTGCCGGACGAGAAAACTTAACCCCGGCTACCGACCAGTAGCTTTAGAGGTTAAGCACCTTCCTCAATATGTTGGTAGTTCCAATGATGGTAGATGTTTGGAGTCCACCCAAGACATCAGGGATGCCCAACTCTTTCAAACTGCGCTCCAAGCGCTTCGTCACCACTCCTAAGCTTCCCACGACGATTGGGACAACGCTGGTACATACACTATGTAACTTTCGGATTTGTTGGGCCAAGGGAGAATACTTAGTGATCTTTTCTTCTTCTTTAGCTGTCACATTTCGATCGGAAGGCACAGCAAAATCTACAACCAGCCATCTCTTCTTAGTGCGGTCAACAACAACAACATCCGGACGATTAGATTCCACCTGTTGCATTGTCTCCACTGATCTATCCCACCAAACTTCAAACCTACCATCTTCACTCTTTCTAACTTTGTCAGGCACCTCTTCAAACCATTTCCCCGCACATTTCAACCCATACTTCTTGCACAGCTCCCAATATATTCTCAATCCCATCCTATCATGTCGCCTCTTGTACTCCTTCTGAGCCAGTACCTTACACCCACACGCAACATGCCAAACTGACTCAGATTCAATTCCGCAGATGCGACACATAGGACTAACACCACCATCCCACTTCGACTGCGCCAACCTTGTCCTCAATGCTTGCTCTTGAGCAGCAAACACAAATGCCTCTGTGCTTTTTGCAAGGAAACCACCTTTAACCCACTGTACTGATCTCTCTGTTGCATTTTCATCCATCTCCCGAAAGAACCTACCATGCATAGCCTTCTCCATCAATCTCTCCTTTCTCTCCTCAACCACTCTCGTCTTGTAATGCTTCTTTGTCTCCCTTCCATGCATAATCATTCCAGCCACCTGTTCCAAAATCGTCTCCTCAGTAGCATGTACATACTCTTCTAACCCTAACTCTTCCTGCCTCACACAATCTTCAACGCTGATCAGGCCACGACCCCCATCCTTTCTTCCGATGTACAGACGATCTACACTACTATTCCTATGGAAAGCACCATTCATCGTTAAAATCTTCCTTGTCTTGGTATCAAGTTTACGTAGCTCAGCATCAGACCAATCCAGTATTCCAGAGCTGTATCGGACAACACTAACTGCCCACGCATTGATGCCGCGAACCAAGTTCCCAGCATACAACCTCGACTTTGCCAGCAATTTCACACGTCGTAGGTACTCATTCCCAATTTTCTCCTTCATCTTCTTCTGCATTACTTTCGCCCCTTCTAGCACTCCCAGGTACTTGTACCCATCTTCATCAACCTCCTTCATCAACTCCCCACTCGGTAGCTCGATTCCCTCACATTCAGCCCTTTCACCTCGTCTAATTTCCAAAACAGCACACTTATCTAACCCAAACTCCATCCCAATGTCCCTAGAGTAAACCCTCACCACCTCGACCAATGCCTCCAACTCACGTTTACTCCGTCCAAATAGCTTCAAGTCGTCCATAAACAATAAATGATTGACCAACACCCTACCGTGACCGAAGAAATATCCAAGCTTCTCTCTGTTGAGTAAAATACTCAGCGGGATCATTGCAATAACAAAGATCAAAGGGGAAAGGGAGTCACCTTGGAATATTCCCCGATTGATGTTAACTTCACCAAGCACCTCATTATTAGCCGTCAGTACTGTCTTCCATTCAGCCATACTTCCTTTCAGCAAACTCCGCACATTCTCTGCAACTCCAACCATGTCCAGCATCTCCAAAATCCAACTGTGAGGGACCATATCATATGCCTTCTTGTAATCAATCCAGCACATGCTAAGGTTTCTCTTCATAGCCCTGACCTCGTGCAAAATTGCCTTATCGATCATCAATTGATCTTTCGTGCCACGTGACTTCTTCCTGCATCCCTTCTGTTCCTCAGGAAGAAGATTATTATTTACAAGATGACCGTAGATCTTTTCAGCAAAGATTCCAGAGAGCAGCTTCCACATCAATGGTAGACAAGCTATCGGCCTATAGTTACTAGCTGCTGTCCCCTTTCCAGAATCTTTCTGAATTAAAACTGTCCTCCCCTTGACCATCCAGTCGGGTACCACGCCTGACGTCAAACACTCCTGCAGAGTTGTTGCAATTGACAAGTGTAGCGAGGTGAACTTTTTGAACCAGTAACCTCTGACCCAGTCAGGTCCAGGGGCTTTCCAGTTTGCCATCTTTCTTATCCCTGCCTTAACATCTTGCAGAGCCACCATAATGTCCTCTTGTTTCTCTACGTCTGCAAACTTTTCCCTCACATCACCCAACCAACTTGCTTCCTTGTCGTGTTCCTTTTCCTCGGACCAGATAATACTCCAGAACTCTCTTGCCTCATCTGCATTAGGAGCAGAGGATTCCATCTTATGTCCATTGCCATTAAGCTCCTTGTAGAGTTGACATTGATTGTTCTTGAAAAGGTTGTTCTGTCTCCTGGCAAGGCTTTTCCCAACAAACTGTCTAATCTTAGCACTAGCGGAAGAAATTTTGTTCTTCAACATTGTGCTGACTGTCATCGTTCCCTTCACTACAAGCTCATATTTCCTATTCAATCTATCACGAACAACCTGACGAACCTTATTCCCTTGCTTTATCTCCTCAATTCGTCCAAGATCTTTCCTCCACTCGCCAATGCTCTTTTCCAACCTCCTCTGCCACCATGGCTTCTTCTTTCTAACTGTTTTGTTTTTTCCCATCACACCTAACCGGGATGCAACCACATATGATCCAGCATACAGTAACCGATTAATCTCAGTCACAGTCATACTGTCTCTTACCAGATTGTGCATCAATCCATCAACAAGCTTCACCTCCTCCCCTATTTTTCTACCATCCTGAGCCTTCAAACTTGGTACTTCAACAACATCCTCGCTATGGTACACCTCTCTTAGCAATGCCAGGGCTCCACTTTCATCGTTACTCAACGCTCTCATATCGTCACCCCTTCTCCATACATCTACTCTCTCTATAACTACTCTTAAATCCCTTTCCTCAGCATCATTAGCTACCACGACATTCTCTATCTCCATTTCACCTAAACCACTCTCCGGCCTGATACAAAAGTCAACTTCTCCTTCGCTGGACTCTTCCTCAACTAAAGCTTCCTCTCTGACCATTCTTTCAATCTCGCCGCGTTCTACGACTGACAACAACCCATTGGCTTCAATTTGCTTTAGCTGCGAAAGAAGACTAGCAACACTCCTCACACTGACATCTCTCCCATCCCACATCTCTTTAACTTTCCCAATGTAGCCATCTGCCCTTCGACCACCACTCCTCACGAAACATTCCCAAAGTACTTTCCTTTCAAAATGGCTCCATTTGCTTTTGAACAAACCAGTCCGTCCCATCTTGCCTCTTTTCTCTCCTTTCCACCCCTTCCTACCTATTGGTTCCTCCGTGCGACTGCCATCCTTGGAACTTTCAACATTTTCACTTGCCTCCGGCCTAGAAACTTCCCCAGTTCTAATAAGAACTCTTTCCTGCCGGTCGACAGAGACCCTCCGACTTCCAGGTTTCCCTTCAGTCGGTTTTTTCTTCAGAAAACTCATTGAAACAACACGAGAATTCGCAAACAACAACTCAGAAATACTTCCGGACTATCTGTATTCGGTTCACCTCTCAACAAAGAGAGGTTATCCAGGGGCACGAACTTGGACGCATAGACTTTACCCACATAATAATAATAATAATAATAATAATAATAATAATAATAATAATAATAATAATAATAATAAAGGTTGCTACTAAAATAACTCTGGAAATGAACATTATCACTTAAACTTGTGATAACTGTGGCATGACACAAAATACATTTAACGAGTTTCTGTGCATTCAAACGAGCTTAGCAACACTGTAACAACACGAGTGGCTTACGTAAACGAGATATAAAACGAGCAATCTAACGATTATAAAATGAGAACTATACAATAACAAAAGATCGCATAACAACTACAAAGTTACATTTGTCTAAACAAACTTCTATGTCAACATGCTGAACTTTAGTGAAGGTAATGATTAGTCCGATATGCTCCACGTGACTCAGAAGAATAAGGTTTATCTGGAAATGAAAGAAATCATTATGGTTATGTCACGGAATAGTCTGTAGCTCCACCTATGTCATTAAGAAAAAAAAAATGTTTGTAGTGTTGTAAGGTGGGCCCTGTCATGTGAGTTGTAAATATTACCTCAAAGGACAAGAATAAAGCCTTACGCACTTTACTTACCGTGGTGGTGCCTTCATTCTAAATGAAGCATGATTCATATAAGAAAGATGAATAAATGAGTTCATTTGCATATATATATATATATATATATATATATATATATATATATATAGAGAGAGAGAGAGAGAGAGAGGGTAAGGTAGCAGGTTATTCTTAAATAAGTTGTCCTAGATTATCCACTTTATCGAGTTAAGTAAGACACATAATTTTTAAGTAGCAGGATTTTTATTTGTTTTTAAGATTTAGCTGGTAGTTAATTGGATAAAATATAAGTCATTCTATTCTGAATTAGTGAAATGATGTAATAAACATTTACATAACTGCATTGTTCAGGTAAACGCAACAGAATGGTGCTGTAAAGAGAAGATTGTTGTTAGTACAAACTTCCAAGCTACTTGCTATTTATCGCATTAAGCTTGGAAGTTGTGTGACGCTAAGTTGAAGTGGTTCGGGCATTTACAAAGGAGAGACGAAGAGTATATAGGACGTGCGGTGATGGAGATGAACGTACCCAAGGCAAGTCGAAAAGGGAGAGAAAAGAAGAGAGATTTTGATTTTATGAAGGAAGATATGCTAAGGATGGAAAAGGAGCGAGTAGACATTGTGGATCGAGCCCTGTGGAGAAGAATAATTCTTTGCAGCGACCCGTAAAATAAATGCACATCACCAGATAAAAACCAAGGGGCATCAGACGCAGGAACAAGGATGTGCGTTACTAATTTCTTGAAAGAAGAACAAATGTCCACTGCGCATGCCTTTTAATAACTCAAAACCATTTTCCCACTCTTCCTAGAAAAATGATGCTGGATGGGACCACTGCTTACTAGCTACTTTTCGTAAGACTGGTGGCAACAGGTGTAAAGTGAATTGTTAGAATCCCATACCAAAAGCATGTTTTGAAATTAGCCGCAGGATTCATGTCAATGTCAGTTACGAGTGGAAAGATTAGAAAACATGTTGAAATAGTGATATTGGCGGTTTAGATACCATACAACAATATTTCTTAGGAAAATATAGTAAATAATTTTACATTACTCCAGCTATACAACTTAGGGATTAATAATCCTGGTCCTGGTGTGAATGAAATAAATTGCTGTAATAAGAATCCTACGTCATGGAACGCCAACGAGTCTTCAGAATACTTGTCTTACCGGCGGGATTGCAATTCTCAAAACAGTGGTCACAGCCTCTCTGCCTTTTCCTACTGTTCACTGGAGTTCAGTAAAATTATCCATGTTTATTTCTGTCCTCGGGTCTCAATACTAAAGAAAACCAATAAAAGAGCATTTGTTTCAAACAAACATAGATCTTATGGAAAATTCCATTTTTTTGAGGTTTATTAGGCAGGAGAATATTGGCTTCCTTTGCAATTTGAGGGATTATCAATACACATTGAGATAAATAATGTGAGTATATCTAGCCCAAAACATCAAACTGAATCCGTTTTTTGTCCCTCAAAGAAGACAGAACGTTAATTACGGAAGCTTCTGACTACTGCAGAAATCTGTTTCAAATTACATGTCAATTTNACAGTGGTCACAGCCTCTCTGCCTTTTCCTACTGTTCACTGGAGTTCAGTAAAATTATCCATGTTTATTTCTGTCCTCGGGTCTCAATACTAAAGAAAACCAATAAAAGAGCATTTGTTTCAAACAAACATAGATCTTATGGAAAATTCCATTTTTTTGAGGTTTATTAGGCAGGAGAATATTGGCTTCCTTTGCAATTTGAGGGATTATCAATACACATTGAGATAAATAATGTGAGTATATCTAGCCCAAAACATCAAACTGAATCCGTTTTTTGTCCCTCAAAGAAGACAGCAGAAATCTGTTTCAAATTACATGTCAATTTATTTACCTGTTGTGGCCACCCATAAAGCGAGCTGGATCGCCACACGAAAATGGAAGAGAAGTGTGGGCTCCGGCTGTAGCATCCTGTTGCTATGCAGAAACAATAACATGATATTCAACTCCGTGATATCGAGTCCTCCATACGTGAAAGGTTTTCGACGACTCATGAAGACATGAATTTAAAGAAGGTACTTCCCAAAGTTCAGTTTTGGTCAATGGCATGGTCCATGCACGTATGTTCCAAGATTAGACATAGAATTACATTCAGTGGCAAGGCTTCAGTTTGGGAATTTTGAATTTTTTAGTGGAGTTACTCCTTAGTTATCACTTCTACTTGGCCTACCCTAACCTGGCGTAATCATACCTGTTTGGGCCCAATTGAAGGTTAAACAAGACACTTAACGTTTTTAGCTTTGGTTAATTCACTGCCCTGCGAAACGAACAGCTAACGAAGTACAGCCTGAGAGAAAATGAGAAGTGGAGTCCCTAAGATAGCCTGAATTTGAAAACCATCATGCTGACACACTTTCTTATTAATCCTTATAACCCTATAAAATAGTGTCCTCACAAGGGATTCTCTCTTTTTCTTCAATTACCCAGTTTCGTATTGAATTATTTTGCCACCGTTCAGAGAGTCTGTGTAGTAGCTTACACCTTTTCCTCGGGTACCATGGAAACACTTTTTGACGACCTTCGTACTGTAATAGGGAACACTTTTGTAAAAAGATTTCTCCTTATTCTGGGTGACTTCAATGCAGGAAAAATGAATGAGAGAAACTCCTTGCTATTCTGTTTATGAATTCATGTGCATGACAAGATGAACATAAATGAACTGTGGTACTTCGAAATATTCTGTCTGTAGGAACTTTTTGTGGCCACACTTACTTTCAGATGTAATACATCCTCAAACGTCTATCAAGGTACCTCATAAACTTGGCCCGTAGCATCTACTAGATCTGACCTTGACAAGAACATTATCATTTAACCTGTGCGTAGCTAGCCATCATAGCGTAGCTATCACAGTGCCAGATGTGACACAGACCACTCAGTTGTGTAAATCAAATTAGAATTCAAGAAACTAAATAGGAAAAAGACAAAATCTATTCCTTGAATCAACACTTACCGAATGTGATACACTGTGAGGATCAAGGAATTTATCACCTATAGCTAATATATTATGGATTCAATTCATACTACCATTTACAATATTGGATTATCGATATTTGGTAAAAAATTAATAAAGAACCTTGGCTGGTTGACAAAATTTGGACTGAAATCAAGTCAGTAATCACAAAACAGAGGCATGATGACATCTACAAAAGATTTCGAGAAAGAAAAAGTTGGCTTATGCCAGAACAGTTAAGATGTTTTTCAGTAGAAGCCCACACATTATTCTAAGCATACTGACTACTCTTCTCTGAAACATTCCATTCTCTTCTACTCCCTTCCTCTCTATTCCACTTTTTCCTCCCTGTCTTATCTTTCGGAAGAAGTTTCTGTTGTCCCTTTCAGTCGTCTTCCTCAGTGACATCTTCGCCTGACTTTAATTAGTAAGGCTGCTGTCATCAAATACAATGGATATGCCAGACCTCATATACAACATCTGTTATAAGTGAAATAACTGGATTTTTTTTGTTTTAACGTCCTTTTCCCCATTAACTGGGGCTCAGACGGTGCCCTTCAGTGAGGAATTTATTGGCCGGATGCCCTTCCTGACGCCAACCAATGACTTTTTTTTCATGAAGTTCCAAAGTCGCCCGCTAGGGGAATCGAACCCGGAATTCTTGGTTACTGTGCAGTTGCACTAACCATTAAGCCAACACTCCTCTTGTTATAAGTGAAATAACATTTTTCTAAATATAGACTTTTAGAATTTAATTGCTTAAGGGTAAAAACCTTGCAATGAAAAAAAACTATTGAAGGTAAGATAGGCATGAACAGCTTTTTCTAAACTCCTATATATAGCCTAAAATAATTAAATATTTTAGTGCTTGTCTTTTGTTTGAAGATTGACACAACTATTATTATTCTTTCATCCATCATCTATGCTGTCAATATCAGCTAGAAGGACCGATAATAATGCGTGTCTTTCCTTTCCTAACCTTGTTGATCATCCTAACTGTAAGCTCTGGGTCAACTTCTACTTCTTCCACTTTCTTAATCTTCCCTCTACTTCATTTGTTTTTTTTTCTTTGAAGGAATTTCCGTTCTTATTTATTCATTCACCTCAGTATCAGATTTATATATGTCATACTTGCTCGAGTTTGTCGGTGAAGTTGAAGCTCCTGAGACTTTCGAAGATTTGTTATACATATTTCTTGTATTTCATTTACCTTTTGAAGTTCATCTTCAAAATGCTTTGCAGTTATAAATATTTAGCTTTTCGATATTCTTAGGATATTTTAAAGTCTGTGATGTTGATCGATTTGTTTACGTATTTACGATGTCACATGACACGGAAGAAGATCGTCATTTTTCAAAATTAGGACAGAAAGAGATGACCCAATGCTCGTGCAAATGTTGTTGTTATCGATTTGCATTCCGTTGTTGGTAGAAATGATTTTATTAGAAAAACATGCCACGATAGGTTAGTTACATTTGTGTCTTATCAATTATGTCTTCACAAGCTATCTTGGCTCCTAAGTATGAAAGAGCAATGTCAACCTTTATTTCACAGTTTGAATTAAATTTTATCGCTGCAGGTAATAGTGAGGGAAAAAACAAGGTAGTGTTGTTGTCTCAGTTACAGATAGTAGTGTGACATAGACTTAGATAAAGTTAACATTAATTGGCCAAACAGAACGTCAAAATCCGACATCGTAGCTGGATAAATAGAAGTTGGATAGTCTGGAGAAAAGGCAAGGAGAAATAATTAGTGATTGTGTAGTACGACTTGCAAAAGCTTCTGTTGACTGCAGATTTTCAGCAAAGATACGTAGTGAGAGATTAAGAGATAATTTATATGTGGACTGTCAGATAAGAACATTGTGAAAGTGTTGCTTAAGAAAGACTCGCTGATTTACTACAAGGCGGTAGAGTTACGAGGTATCACACCAATCAGTAACAGGAGACATTGTTGTAAGTGGAGAAATCAGTAACGCTGTTATTTATATAGGATGTACCGTTTCTCTGGTAAGCAGTGAGATTAAAGTTGAACGAGAGTCAGGAGACAGTGTTAAAACTACGTTATACAGCTCAACCAGCATGAGATGGTGGGATACATAGTTATATTGGGCTTGAATACAATATCTGAATTAAGTGGTGTGTATGTCACCTCAGATGGCTTGACCATGTACATAGAATGGAAGACGACCGGATTCCAAAACATCTCCTTTACGGGGAGCTGGCAAACAGTAAAAGAAGAATTGGACGCCCTTATCTACGGTTCAAAGATGTTTGCAAGAGAGACTTGAAGGCCTGCAGCATCGACCCAAACACATGGGAAACCAAAGCAGCAGACAGAGTAGAGTGGAGAAGAGTTACGAAAGCTGGCCTAACTCACGGAGAACAAATTTTAGCGACAAGAAATGAAGAAACGAAGAAAAGGAAAGCCAGACAAACGAATCAGTCAAGAGATGACATGGCAACTTTTTTCTGCCATGGCTGTAGCCGTACATGCCTATCCAGGATCGGCTTATTCAGCCACTTAAGACGATGTTCCAAATAATATTATCCAGGCGCTTTACCATAGTCAACAAGGCTGAAGGTTGCCAACATATGTCACTGATGGTAAGGTAAAGTTTAGGTGCAATGGGCTAAAAGCTAGTGTTGCGATTCAGGGTGAAGCAATTGTGGTCAAAGACGACGACTTTAAAGATAGATTTGAGCATGGAGGTTAGACTGTGGCATGCATGTGGAGAAAAAGATNGGCTTATTCAGCCACTTAAGACGATGTTCCAAATAATATTATCCAGGCGCTTTACCATAGTCAACAAGACTGAAGGTTGCCAACATATGTCACTGATGGTAAGGTAGAGTTTAGGTGCAATGGGCTAAGAGCTAGTGTTGCGATTCAGGGTGAAGCAATTGTGGTCAAAGACGACGACTTTAAAGATAGATTTGAGCATGGAGGTTAGACTGTGGCATGCATGTGGAGAAAAAGATGTCCAGAGTTAAAAAAAAAGTGTCCCGCCTATAGCCATCCTAATGTGACGGAAGGAGAACAATTTGCCAATACGTTGGTCTTGTGGATTAAAGACAGGCTACTCATTCCTCATTATAAGAAAACCCATGGAAAACCCCGTGGCTTAATTCCAGTAACGGCTGTGGCGAAAGTAAACAAGAGAGGAAAAATACGACCACTTATGTACATTAGAGAGTTAAATGAACATGTTTATAGTTTTACTGCCACCAGTGTTGTGTGATCAGAGAAGCTGGTACCATGGCAAAACCAAGAGAAATTGTTCAGTGTTAGATCGTCAGAAAACATATTTTCAGATTCGCGTTTCACTTGACTTGTGGGTGTACAAAACAGTTTGCCATGGCGGGAAGTTGTTGTGTATGACTCGTCTTGGTTTCGGGCCGAATGTTGTCCCAAAGAAAACCTGAGATGGTGCGAAAGGTGTTATCCCTTAGTGACAACATAACCAAAGGATGTTCATATTACATAGATGATGTTTTTATCAATGTGGATGAAGTAGATGCTGGGATATTGAGAGATCATTTTAGACAGTATGGTTTAATTACTAAAGAATCTGACTCCCTTAATGAAACACGTGTGCTTGGATTATGTTTACATGGAAAAACATAAATGTGGTACCAAGTATTCCATCATTGTTAGAGTATTACTCAAATATTTCTGTAAGGAACGTATTTTCGATGTCAGGCACGTTAACAGATCACCTCCCTATGGTATAGTGGTTACACCCTATGTATAGCTATGTAAAAAGTGTTTTCTCATATGTAGAGAGCCCAATGAAATGGGATAATCCTGCTCGTAACAAGGCTGTGAGAATACTGGACTCTATGATTATTAGAGTTGCGTAGAAAATACTCTATATGTCGATTTATGGTACGATGCGAGTACACTGCCACTTGACAGTGCAAGTGAAAGAAGAGTATAGTAAAGGAACAGTGGAAGTGTTGCTTTTGTGCCATTAGAAAAATAAGAGGAAAAGAAAGGAAGATGATTTTGAAAAAACAGTAAATATTATTGAATATTGGTAGAAGTAAAGAAAAATAGCATTGCATAATCAGACTGTTTTAAAAACAGATTCCAAAGACCGTCAATGGCTAACGGAAGCGTTGTAATCAGAGAGGTCAAGTTACGATTTACTAGCTACACTGGTTTTCGGTCGTAGAAATGACGAATCCACATGGCGGGAAATCTGTCCTGCCTTTTTCAGTCTTTATTCTCACATTTATGATGTTAATGTGAGAAGTGCAGAATCAAAATACATGATGTGAAGCACAACAGAGAGAAAGAAAGAAAGAGAGAGAGAGAGAGAGAGAGAGAGAGAGAGAGAGGGGGGGGAGAGAGAGAGAAAGAGAGAGAGAGAGAGAGAGAGAGATAGAGAGAGAGAGAGAGAGAGAGAGAGAGAGAGAAGAGAGAGAGAGAGAGAGAGAGAGAGAGAGTGAGTGAAAGATACTCTTATGTCCACTTTATTTTCAAAGTAATATTCCAAATTTTTATCTTATTATTGTATTCAAAATTATGCGCACAGATCAGAAAAATTCATTTTAGCTTTTTCTTTATTTTTTTTTCTGGTTAAAAACTTTACAAGGCATAAATCTACTAAGTGTATGGGACTGTTAAAAGAAGAAAGAGAAAAGACAGAAATAAGAGATGACCTCAGACATAGAAAATTTCAAGTCAATGAATAAAGAAAAGCAATCTGAAGTGAATGAGTGCCATAATCTAGTTGTCCAAGAAAAGAAACTGCATTCAATAAAATATTTATTACAACAAGAAGTAACATAGACAATAAAGACGTGGAGGGAAAAGAGTCACAGAGGTGCCAAAAACAGCTGGTACCAGTGAGAAAAGCTTATTAAAACACTTCCTATGATAATACCTATTGAAAAGACTAAAACAAGACACATTTCTTTGACGAGACGAAAGTTGAAGAATAGCAGGAAGACCAGGACCCATTACGTTACAAACACGTCTCTGAACTCGATGAAGAACATGAAACGACTACCTGTCCAGATATGACAAAGGTGTCGATGCAAGGAAGGACGGTACATTTAAAGAGGTGGAAAATGGCTTAAGATGTAAGATACTCTCTACAACGATACAAAAAATCAACCTTTTAGAACCTGACTTAACAATAGATTCAATATTAAAACCTGAAAACAGATCTGAAGAAAATGACAAACCAAGCAACCTCGTTGATAAGCATAACGAATTGTTTCTCTTTGTATTCTTAAAACGAAGGGGAGTGAAGTCTCTCTAAAGGGTTTGGGTTTCAAAAAGTGCTATTCTCAGAAGAGTGCTTGACCTTTCTAGTTGACTCTAGCTTCTCATCTTTATCTCCTAGTTGATTTTGTCTTCTCGTCTTTGTCTTCTGGGTGACTTTATCTTGTCATCTTTTTCTTCTGGGTGACTTTGTCTTCTCGTCTTTGTCTTCTAGTTGACTTTGTCTTGTCATCTTTGTCTTCTGGGTGACTTTGTTTTCTCGTCTTTGTCTTCTAGTTGACTATTGTCTTGTCATCTTTGTCTTCTAGTTAATTTTGTCTTGTCGTCTTTGTCTTCTGGGTGACTTTATCTTCTCATTTTTGTCTTCTAGTTGAGTTTGTCTTCTCATCTTTGTTTTCTAATTGACTTTGTCTTCTCAATGGTAACGCCACTAGCAAATGTACCATTGCTAGATTTATAATTCCCTTATTTTCTCTAATAAGCAAAAGCTTACAAATTTATTTCAAGATGGAGCGCACTTTCCACAGAATGCTGTTAAAACAAATTTCCTTGCGGTTAGCTTGCAATGATTTGAAACTAAGAATTTCTATTGAGACTATTATCCACGTAGAAGTTATTTTCAACCACCAATCGTTTTCTGAATTGACAGAAAAATTTCATAGCTGGCTGGTTATTTTAAATTTAATTTTGACGTCATTTTATTTCTTTTAAATTGTGGATGTATGCCCTTAGTCCTCAATTGTGTCATACTAGTGGAAAATAGGAAACGTTTGGTGACATACGGTTAAGTACTTGCTTAACCCTTCTCACTGTGGGATAGTGCGATATAAATCTTTGTTGTTTCATTTTTAAACAATGTAAAATGAACTGATCTCAGGTTAAGAAATACTATGAAACTGAACTGTTTTAGTTGAACCTAAAGATTGGTTTCGATTAAGAGTAAGAATTAGTATTATAAATAACTTACAATAAATATATCGAATCTTCACTATAGACGATAAACATCACCTTGAAATTGATGTAGAATGTTAACCAATATTTTACGTTTTATCCATCATATTTACGAATCGTATAAAGTCCTCTGTTCTCACTTCTTTACCCAACGAGTGCCTTGTAAACCCGATTATACCAAAAGATTTTGCAACCCAATTGCAATTATTTGTGGGTAGACAACAAGGCCACCCATAGATTTTCAAACAGTGTGGCGCGATACAGTCTTGGAGGGTGAGATGGCGCATAGCCGGTGTCTGTACAGAATTTTGTATTTTTTAATGAGAATTTGATTACTCACAGCCTCCTCTTTTGTTCTGAGTTTACACTAAAGGCGAGTCTCTAGTGAAATTGTTATAAATTAAAGAACTGTGACAGAATTTTACCCGATGAGTGATGATTATCAACATCTGACACCTGCAGTTGTAATGCCACACAGACTATGGACTACCTCCTGCAATGTCCAGATGCCCCAAATGGTAACTTTGCTGGCTTGGAGGAGCGCACACCATCAGCAATATCATGTGCCCGCTACTGGGGAGAAACGTTGTAGCCGAGACACGAAAACGAACGAACCCGATGAGTTAAAAAAAGTTGATTAGACTCGCTGTTGTCGTAGGCATTACATGCTAGTGAAGTTGTCATTGGATCCATACTTCTCCCAACAGAGTGATACTCTGCAGTAATGCTTACACAAAATATGAATTCAAGATCGCTCATCTTAACAATACATATTAACGTTTTTCTAGTCAAAGGGAAACGTGCTTCATCATGTGAGTCTGATTAGGATCATCAGACTTTGCTTTGTTAATCCAGCTGAAGATTCACAAATGTCAGCAGTTTTAATCAAGCAGTTAAAAGCTTGGATTTGTACAAAGACTTCAGAAAGAGTATGTTTCAAGTACTTGATCATGCTGAGATTGTTTTTTTCAGCAGTAGAAGTATCGTCACTTTTACACAAATCAATAACGATTAGGGTAACTTTCTCTTTAGATTCAATAATAAAATCATTGTCAGAAAAGTGTACTTTCTACTCAGGACGTATGAACTCGGATGCATGCTTATATGCTGCCGTAATACCGATCGAAAAGTGGGTTTTCTCATTTTGTTTTATGAAAGTTGTCAAAAGACGTCCAAGACAAGAAGCATGTCCTTCGGGATTTACATTGACTTGTGGCAAACCAAATCAGGTTTTTATTTCTACTATTACTGGGGACTCTATATAATTTTACTGGGGCTTTCGTAACGTGGTTGTTTCTTTCGTTTGTGTTGTGTCTACTTGGAATAAGTATCAGGAAAATAGATTGCGCCTCAGTTTAAGTTTTCCTTCTCACTTCTTCTGTGAGAGTGGCTAAAATACGCACAGGTCGCATTAATTTGCTTTCTATCACCAGATCCGCTTCTTGCGATATCATTTTCTTATATCCTGAAGAAGTCTTTCATTCCGAGCACCGCTTGATCTTTTATATTGTTCAGACGTAGTGAGACCAACAATTTCCAGCCTTCTCTCCAACATGCTTTTAACTTTCTTTTTCTATTTCGATAATCCTCTATTGTGTTTTCAAAAAATATTAATGGAGGAGACTTCAGAAGGTGACAGACTGAAAAGGCGTCCCTGGTAGCAGTCATGGTTAGTAGGGACGTAATACGATGCAATGTAACCCCATATTAAAAAAGACAGAGACCTACAATTGTAAAGTGAATATAACTGGGTGACGTAGAAACATATTATGTTATACAATAAATTAACAGTAGTTGCTCCTCGATCCCTAAAATATGGTTAAGAGGCAAGTCAATTTTAAATTTCGAGTTTAGAAAGGCCAAATTTCGGGAGAAAACATAGGCACGGCTTTGATTTTCGGTGCAAAACTAAACGATTCTTAACAAGAAGAAGCTTAAAATGATTCAATGGTACTTTGATTACCAGCAGGGATGGTGGTCCATAGTTGGTTTTTTTAGTGTTGCTACTGTCCGTGAAGTAAAATGTGTCATAAATTACAGAATTCAGGTTGTACCACGTAAATGGTATCTCAGCCTCGAGAAAGAAACACTCATAGTCTCCATCTGTGAAGGTCAGAGTTTAGGCAGGCTGGTCTGTGTAGTCACTTGAGGACCACGGCAAGACTCTGGGGCTTTTTAACTTGGTAGCTGCAGGCATATTGTTGCTACCTTGGTATTGACATCCTTTAGGAACCTCTAAAAGGGAAATTAAGTATTATTCGACCCTTTCAATATGGATGTGTGGTGCAATTTCCCCCCTTTTCACATATTCTACCACTTCCTGGTCAGGTATATCAATGACATAGCTAAGCAGACCCCTTCCTGATTGCTCTTGTTCATCCTCCAAGGTCATCTCTGAAATATGAGTAGCAAATTCGTCATCATCGCTTGACCCTTGTAGAGGATAGTCCTATGGAAAAGTCTAAGATGCCAACCATGGTTTGCGCCATCCAAGAGAAGCTTTATTGCTGGAAGGAACTTTCTTGGTCTGATAGCTCCTTTCTTTAGAATTTGTGCCATCTCGTCAATAGCAACTTGCCTTGCACATCCTAGCGTCCCCGTGATCAGATACTGAAGTGTTCTTATGAGGTTACTTCCTATGATTGGGTAAACAATTACAGTGGTCTCCTCCTCTTTGTTCGATACAGCCTTCCCTCTTAGTATATGCAATATCACTATGTCTCTGAATTTTGTCGGTAGAAGCTTATTACCCAGAATGAGACTTTAAAGTGCTTGATGGTCATCAAGCTCTTGTTACTCAAAAGGCTCTGTTTGCCTTAGTCACAGGCGTTGGTATGGAAATACATCACTTGTTCTACCCATAGCCTAGATCTTCTTCTCCAGGCTCATAGATGATGCTTCCTGAGTAGCCCGTCATTTCTTCTTGATGATTTATTTTTCAGTATGCTTTGATCTTGGTTCTTTTTTTTACCTCATCAAATGCTGGTCGTGTCATGAAATCTTCCTCACATTGTGGGGGATAAAGACATCTGATGGTGTTAATATCAACTACATATGAAGTCAAAATGTCGGAATTTTCAAAAGAGCGTGAGAATATCAACCAGCTTTTACCTTAACATTTATTTGCTGCTCAGGTGTCGGGTCCATCAAGATGTGCAAAGACAGTGTGGTTTATTCCAACATTTTCTTCGCAAATATCCTACATTTCTACAGCATTTCTACAACCCATTAAAAAAAGGAATCCCAGCTCAGGTTATCAGAGCCTACTCAAAGAACAACGATAGTTCAATGCCAGGTTACGTCACTGCTTTGTCTTTGTTGGCCTAATGAATGAAGTGGCCAAGAGCAAGTGGGTATCCAAACTATACATACCAGGTTGCCACCACCAAAATCTTTCAGTTGCCTCCCTATTGCAACAGGTGTTCTGCAACAGAGAGTAGCGCTTACAATGTCACTACTTGGTTCTATTCAACTTTCCTCAAGACAGGGGTGCTATATTACCACGTGCTTGCCAACTGTGTCCCGATAAGGGAGAAAAATTTATGAAGTTGTACAGAGATGCTATTCAATCCAATCGCAGCTGGTTCCCGATGGACATGAAAAAGGACAGAGATAGGCGCCTTATATTTAGAAAAGGGCGGCGCGACTGCTACATAGACGCTTGCGACATATGATGCCAAATATGTTTGAGAAACGAAGTTAATACGTAATCCTTCAAGTCCTTCTGGTCCTCCTGGAGAAATACTTGAAGTCTTAGCAGAACCTGGAGGTGGGTTTGGGCAAGGGTACTCTGGCCTAAAACTTTCACTGCTTCATTTGTTGTGCAGTCAAATAATGGGTTCTTAAAGAAAAGCTAAATACTCTCCATTTGACGTACATTGTGATTCAAATAGAGAGTTGTTGTCAAAGGAGCATGTTGATTGTTGCTATCATACATATCCAACCTTGGAGACTAAGGTACAAGCTTGATGCTTGACAGTAGGGACAAAAGAAAGTCTACTTTGAAGGGTGGAGTATTTCTTGCAATTTATATAAGTGACTAAGGCACATTTGAACATCGGGCTTGGGTTCTCCCATATGACGAAGAAAGTAGACATCTATCCCAAACTTGAATCTGAAATGAGGAGACTTCCTTCCGCTTAAGGCTGGCCTAGTCTGCTTGAGGAGAAATTGAGGCATAGCGATGCCGCCAAGAGGGCTGAGCACAAGAAATTACGCACAACTGCAGCTATCATTGGATTCCCTTCTGCAGCCATTTCAATGGCAGATGGGAGTTGGTACCCCCGTCAGAATTCCTTTGTTTCCAATAAGAGCAGGAGTGACAATTTCTTCTGCAGGATTGGGACTGTCAACAAGAAAAATACAGTTCGGCTGAGGAAGCATGAAGAGATTAGGTGACTGGCCCGAGAGAAAAACTATGCTGGATCTGACCATTAGTGGAAGCATACATGGTAGACAGTAGACAGCGCAGGGATACGAGACTACCTTGCGTATGTTCCAGATCATATCAACAGCTGCGTCAGTGCCGACATGGACAGACTACGAAAGGAGACTGTCATGGAAATCGGTTCTCGTCTGTCAACTATACGACCAAACATGGTACGTAGGTCACCTGTAATGCCTGGTCCATCAGAGCAATAAGATACAGTGATGTAACCCTATTTGAAAACTGGAGGAAATGGGAAGGGGTCTCAACTTTCGTCACTTCACTGACTTTGAGGGGAGGAGCAAATGTTTCCCAGATCATGGTATCATATGTCACAATGGACCAACATGACCCGTTCATTTCGATTGACACAGTACAACTGCAAGGAAATGCCCAAAATGTGTATGAGATTATTGAAGATCAACAAAACCATTTCCGCATTAAGGTAAATGAAGCCTTCAAGAATTTTGCTTGTTAACAGTTCCCTTTCCTTAAACAGAAAGTACAATATGTCATTGAGACGTTTCTGAAAGAAAAGCTAATTTCTCTTCCAATCAGTTCTACACGGAGAGCACTGCACAACAGCCATCATGAACACACAAAAAGGGACACTGCCCGTGGGCTAGATAAGACAAACAAACAAAAAACTGTTATTACCTGAGTAACATCGGCAAACATTTTATAAGGTTTGTCCATTTTGCCTTATTTTCGATTCGCTCAGGGGAATTAACCAGGTTGTTTTTTTGAGCGCTTTTATTGCATCATTCAAAAACCCATCACGGGAGCTGTTTTGTTTGCTTCACAGGGGAAGCTGTGGGTTAATGCTTAGTGCAGTACGATTGTAAACCAGAGTTTCCAGGTTCGAAGGCCCCAACCGGCGAAAAACTTTGAAAAGTCATAAAAAAGACCCTCAAAAGGGCACCATTCGAGCCCCAAGAAAGGAAATGGATTTAAAGGAAGGACAATAGCTAAAATATGGTGGATGATTCTATCAAAACATAAACTGTAGAGCATAAAAACAAGACCAATAACTAAAAACGAATTGAGTCTCAACTTGTGTCACCTCATTGACTTTGGGGGAAGGGGCATCCATTTCCCAAAGGGGCTACGAACTCTGTGGGCTTCCAAGTTGACTTCCAATCTGTGGCTCCCTTTACCCAGGTCTCGAATGTGAATAAGGGGAGAATGGGCAAAGGGAAGCTGACTTGTCTGCTCCCCTGAAGGAGTGCTGGGAGGCTCGCAGGGCTTGGACCCCAAGTAGGAAACGCTTGTCAACCTAAAGTCTCTGACTAACGACAAAAGCCCACCCGTTTTTGAAAACCCTAGGTCCTTGGGCTAACTTAAACTTACAACTCTTTCTTAGAGTATTTAGGAACAAGGGTGAGTGAGATTATTTATACAGTCAAGACACATTCTTGACGTTTTTCCTTGCTTAAAAAATATATCCAAAACTATTAACCCATTTAGACTTTTTTCACATTCTTTTACTTGCGTGATTACTCGATCCAATTAACTAAAGCAAATAACTGTTTATTAAAACAGGCACACAGTAAAAGGAGTAGATGAAATCAATACACAGCTGCTATATAATAAGCTGGGGGGGGGATAGGGACCTACCGACCCCGTGTCATGTACTTCTTTGCAAATGTAGTTTTTTTGTTTAAAATGCTAAGCTAAGGGTCTCGTGTTCTGCTCACTGAACTGTCTCATAAAAATTTGAACAGTTTTTACTTTTAACGTATTTCAAATTTTGGTATTGCTTCAGAGGCATGATAGCGTTACTTTATTACTTCTTAAATAGCAGAGCTACATAGCTATGATTATAAATGAACTTGTCCACATTGGTGCAATGCATGGTCGTGGCAAATTTCACATTGATAGAATAGAAAGAAAGTGTGATATATACTGAATTTTTATGCAATATTATGTTGTCAGAAGCAAATTAATAATCATTTTTCATTTGGGGAGAACTCTTCGAGTTGTCTAATGACTAACAGACTCTTCTTCAGAATAAGTACAATGAGGTCACGATTGTTTCATTTGAATTTTCTTATTAGTCAATTAACCTCTATTTCCGGCAAGTAAAGTTAAACCTGCCTCCTTTAAGCTATTAAACTAAAAGAAAGGCTGAATGAATCCTTTCTTTGCTACAGAAGACGAAGCGATCGTGTTTTTTTTGTTAAATTCAATACGATCATACGTTCAATGACCGTAACCCTTTAATTGCGATCTCAAAAGGCGTTCTACCTTGGTCTACAGTTTTCCAAATGGTCAGTCTTTTCACAATAGTTTTTACTATAATGATAAACTCCTACTAAGACATTTTCTGTACAGTCTCCCATTTATCAAAAATAAAGTGAAAATATTTAAATATGACGACACGCCAGTGATATATAATTTGCCCTTTTTCTATCACGTTATGAATTACGAATGCATTTTTCGCTTTACATGGGTCCATTGTTTGTATGTGTATATGTTTATCATAGATATACGGAAGAAAGCGTTTATCTGATAGTATAAGTCCATTCAATGTCTTGAACACTAATCCTGTGTAAGCATCCTCGTTTCTTATTTGAGGTACAAATCGACTATTTTTAATAAAGCGATGAAGGATGTCAAATTTTAGGACATATCCTCCCCCGCTACAGTAAGTAGGGTAATATTTCCCTTGTAATTTGGAAACTGAGACATAATGCCGACTCCTTGGGTCTCTAATTATAGGCATTCTGTTTTGCACTTTTCCAATATAAGAGTACTTTGCATTTAAGTCATTCAACCATGGTATCAAATATAAATGATTCACAAAACAGTCATCATCAGTTTTCAAAATATACTTAGCTGTACAATTGGATTGTAAAGCTATCCATTTCAAACTTTCTATAGTTTTATTCGTCAAATTAATATAAACATCGTCGTAGTTCAATACTAGTAAATCTCGAAATAATTTGTTTTCTAAGAGAAGCATTGCTTGACTTTTAATATCGACAGGCTGGCCAACAGCAAAAATCGTCTTCCATGTAAATTTCGTTTTCATTGGAAATAAATAGTGATTAATATCGTTTTCTGGATTCCCCCATGAAAGCCGAATAGATTGTCTTCGGTGAAAGTAAGTGTGTTTGCTGTGAACCAAAATCATTAGAAAATTATTATCGACTTGACAATCAGGCCACATTTCCAACGGCTCATGAGCTTGAATGCCTTCCTGTTTCAAAATGTCACTAGGCTTCAAATACGACGGAATTCCTAGTCGTCCTTGAAGAGATTGTAAAAAATAATTTATTGTTCGTACACCAGCTAGTTCTTTAAAAGCATTTGTTGCCTCGTGATATAATTTACTCAAACGCTCTAAATCCGGCTCTGCCTTTTTTTCAATTGATTTCCCTCTCAATAAATGATATTCATTCGTAACATCACTTCTAATACTCGTCTTTTTAAAATCCTCTAAATCTCTGTTATCCTTACTTGGTGTGGTTTGAATTTGAAACCTCCAAATCACAAGAAAAATTATCCCCCAAAATAAGAATCCAAATACTGATGTCTGTCTGGCAAACATTCTTTGAAAAACATTACGAACAAATATTAAGATCTGGCAAGATCGTATAGCATAAGGACTCTTCATTTCCACTGCCAAAAACAGAAATCTGGAAAAAAACAAGGTTTATCGGAGTCAATCATCCAGTACCATGCAGGATGAGCCTTGTCTTGTGGGCGTTTTCTGACAACACATCACAAAACGAAATGTTGTCTGGCCTTGTGCTTATTAGTAAACAAACTACGACTTCCTGAGATATAATTTCACGAAGAACTGAGACGGGTATTTGTGTTAACAACGAAATGTATGCAAAAGGAATGGCAAGAGGAAACAATATGTTTGAGTAGAGTAAACCCAAGCTGAGACGATTAATTTTTAAGTAAATCTTATTATTACAGATCGGAAAATAAAACAAAAGAACAGAGGGCAGGAGCTTTAGAGAATGTAGCCCTCCAAATATTTGCTCTTCACATTTGCAGTGGTTTTTCTAAGTACTGTATCGGCATGAAAGCATACAAATTTAGTACAGTTAAAAGCCGAAATTAATAAAACACTTTTTGTCAACTTCTGGAAGTAAAAATTGTACTATCTGAGCTCGTTGGCAAGTTAAGCAGTCTTTCCCAGCTTCTAGGTCGTTACTTTAACTATGTGGATGGTATGAAAGTTTGTAGCCAGAAATAAAGAGATGAATGGGTAATATGTGGCAGAGATCTTGCCAAGAGGTCTGTAAAACCAAGGAGGAAGAAGTGAGGTATTACTTTCGTAGGTTTGGAGGTAGTGTAAGCAAAGAATATTGCACGGTCTTATATCGAATGTGTATCGAGAAAGTACTAATTTAGACGTCCTTGTGTTGGTTCAAGTATGCAGCGGAATTGAAATAACAGCCCAAACAATGAATACATGAGACATTAAAGAAGGCTGATAAGAAATTGTGTGGCCATTGTCCTGGTGAGAAAACCCTAGCAGATACAAGGAAGTAGAGAAATGAAGGCAAAAAGCCTTCAGGACAACAAAACCTGGTTGAAGGGAGAAGAATGAGATATTGAATTGTAATAGATTCTAAAGTAGCCCTAATAAGCATGAGTGCAGGGGCTCATATGATAAATTAAATAATGGATTAATTCCGTAGAAACTTCCCATGATGGCAATTAAGCTTCAAGAAATGCAGGAAGCAGAGAATTAGTGTGGATAGATAAAAGTATCAGCGAAAGCGAAGAAATGAGGAAGGATCGGGGTGAAGTTCGGAGCTCGGGGAGCACGGGTTAAATTGCAAAATTTAGACTTGGGCATTAAAGCCAGAAGTAAAGAACAAATCTTTGGAATTTAAGTAAATTAAGAAAAGTATAATGTGAGGAGTGTGAAGAAACGTGGTTAACCGTGGTTTTAATGGTCAGTGCAGTTGCACGGTAATAATGGGGTTCCGCGTTCTATTCACCGAGCGGGCGAGGAGAATTGGAAGCGTTACAAAAGAAAAAGCCATTGGTTGGCGCCAGGAAGGGCAACCATCCAAGGAATTCCTCACTGCCAAAACAAAGTCCTTTTCAAAGGCACCGTTTGAGCCTCAATTGCTGGGGAAAATGACGTTCAAACAAAAAAAATGAAAAAAAATGTGTGGAGTTCAGTTGAGTATCGATTGGATCATGCGGTGTTGATAAACTTGTTTTGGCTTATCCAAAACTTGCAATTGCTATACTGAAAATACCGAGCTTTTACCACATTTTGCAGAGATTTTTAAATGCCATTTCAGAAAAAGATACTTCGATACAAGAATAATTTTCCATATCAGATCCTATGTGAAAAATATCACTATAGCTTCTGCGCTTTGAGGTGACAAGAAGATCATTGCATCATAGTAAATAGTGAGTACCATCAGACGTGGTATCATAATTATGACTTGATGATTAACACCAGTCATTTTGATAGTTAAAGAGGTCCTTTTCCTTCGGGTAATATACAACATGAAAAACGTCGAGTAATATCCATAACAAAATTCTTTCTAATCCTGGATTTGTGTACTCTATAATTCGTGTCTTCTTTGATCTACTGGGGCTAAAAAATGTAAAAGAAGACGTTTCTTCTTTTGTTAATGATAACGATCTTGTCACAATTATGGAACACGTGTCTGAGCCACAAATTTGATTTCAAAACAACTTTGACCCCAAAAGTTCCCATTACTTACTTGCAACAAGAAATTGAGAAATTAATTTGTTAACACAATTTTTCATCTGAAAGACTTCAAACAAACGAAGGTCAAAGATAAAGGTGGTTATTATAGAAATCCATATAATTGAAAACACTGCAGGCCTTTATAAGCTTTCTAGTAAAGCTCGTCTGCGACCGACTTAACATAAAACAACAAATATGAACCCTTTTGCTGTAACTGCTTCGTAGTCAGGGTTTAAAATTGTCAAAAAAGATCAGTTTTAAATTTCAAAGAATTTATATCTATTACCTTGACATGATGGAAAATGATGTCTTCTTTCCTAGTGTTTCTACAATTTTAATGGTGAGCGCCTTTCAACAAGGAGAAGGAAATATTTTGTTAGTTCATAAATTTACTTTGATTTGAAAAAGATCAATTTATGCCGGATTAATTAAAATAATCAAAATCTATATTTACAAAAATTATATTGTCATTTATTATTATAATAATTTATATAAATTATATAAATTTAAATGATGTAAATGATATAAATGATATAAATGACATAAATGACATAAATGACATAAATGACATAAATGACGTAAATGACGTAAATGACGTAAATGACGTAAATGACATAAATGACATAAATGAANTGTTTCTACAATTTTAATGGTGAGCGCCTTTCAACAAGGAGAAGGAAATATTTTGTTAGTTCATAAATTTACTTTGATTTGAAAAAGATCAATTTATGCCGGATTAATTAAAATAATCAAAATCTATATTTACAAAAATTATATTGTCATTTATTATTATAATAATTTATATAAATTATATAAATTTAAATGATGTAAATGATATAAATGATATAAATGACATAAATGACATAAATGACATAAATGACGTAAATGACGTAAATGACGTAAATGACATAAATGACATAAATGACATAAATGACATAAATGACATAAATGACGTAAATGACGTAAATGACGTAAATGACATAAATGACGTAAATGACGTAAATGACGTAAATGACGTAAATGACATAAATGACATAAATGACATAAATTTCTGACATTTATTTCTTCTTACCATTTACAAGTAGAGAATAATCGGTTTCCATCTAGTGAACAAGGTTTACAAAAATAAAACAATTGAAGATGAAATAGAATACAGTAAAACCTATTAGATAAAATAGTTGAAGTTCGTATAGTCATTTCGAGACACAGGCAATTCGATTGGTGTAGATAATTACTAATTCTTGGCAATAGTGTCAAATATTTTAAACTGCGAATATAATAATTTGCATTTAAAAACTTTTGTAAATTTTCCCTGAACCACGCGTAACAATCACTTGCATTTTGTTAATGTGAATATTAATGTCATCAAACTCTTAAGTCTTTTAAGTAATCTCTGAGGCATTTTGGCACGTATCCAAGTGACCCTACAATGATGAAAATTCATTTCAAACCTGAACATTGGGTACATGATTTGCATATTACGAACTAGGGGACCGTAATTGTTGAGTTTCTCCTGAATTATGCTACTGATATTGGTGTCTGCTGGACAGCTGACCTCTATGATTGAACATGTTTTATTAGTATTGTCCCATACTAGTAAATCTGGCTTGTCGTGTGGTACTTTCGTTATTGTTCCTATCCGTATGTTCCACCAATATTCAAAGTTGTCGATCTTTTTAATGTATATGGGATCTCTCAAAAATCTGTATATGTGTTCTGGGTGATTCTTCCAAATTATTGCTTTAAGAATATACTTTGCCAATTCGTCATGTCGGATTGGTAGTTAGTATCTAGCAGACATCAAGGGACAGGAGCTTATAATTTGTGGAACATCCTCGACCGCTGCTTTACATAGTCTGCATTTGTTTGTAATCGGTGGAGTTTGACCTTGATCAGTTTGCCTTTTGCATTGCAGGTATTTGGTGGGAATATCTTGGTCGATTATTGCTTCAAGGTACCCAGAAAATTGTGAAATCATGCTTCTGTTTTTAGTTCTGGAACGGCTAAGCAGAGAATCAATTCTTTCATCTTTTGAAAGAGTTCTTTCAAAGTAGCCATGCATTTTCTTATTTCTATACCTTTCTTCCTGCTTTGTTCTTAAAGCAGTGCTTATCTTTCTGCCTAACAGTTTTGGTTTTTCCAAGGTGTCGCCAGTAATTTCATAGCTAGTAAGAAGTTCTTGTGAAAGTCTAACAATTGATTCTTTTTCCCACTCATAGACGTATTTCAATAATTGATTATGTTTAGAGTTCAGTTTTAGGTGTTGGTTGACCAATGCTATTTTGTTTTCGGAAAGGTACTGAAATGTCCGGCGTTATGATATTTCGCTATTATGTCATTTTCATTGATATTGTCTCCATCAGAGAAGGTAACCGCGGCTGAAGAAATTTGTCCAGAAACCGTTTCTGTTGTGGGAACTGGAACAAACGGTTCGGCATTGGCATTTAGCGTGGTAGTCAATCTACTGAGAGCGTCAGCAACCTGATTTTCAGATCCTGGAATGTGTTGAACTTTAAAATCGTATTTTTCTAGAGACATTTGATAACTAGCATGACGAGCGTTTATGGGTTTAGTTTTTATTATTGATAATAACGGCTTGTGGTCTGTCAGCACCAAAAACTTACACCCCAAAATAAATGGACGAAATGTTTAATTGCCAAAGTTAGTGCAAGAAATCCTCTGTCAGTTGCACTATAGTTCATTTCCGCGCCATGAAAAAGGCGACTAGCGTAGGAAATAGGAGCACTATCTTGACTTAGAATTGCGTCTAGTGCGATGTTGCGTGCATCAACTGTTAGTGTGAACGATTTAGAAAAGTCCGGAAAACGTAACAAAGTGTCTTTAGCCAACGTGGCTTTTAATTTCTGTAACGCTGCGTCGGCTTGTTCCGTCCATTGAAACGGTATGGTCAGTTGGCCTTAAAAATCGGGGCTATTTTATTAGAAAAGTCCTTAATATAGCGGCTTAGATAATTAGCGAAGCCTAATAAAATCTCCGTTTCACGTTTGGATTTGGGTGTCGCCATCGATGTCATTTTTTGTACTTTGGATGTATCCGGGCGAAAACGCTCGAACGATACGTGGTGGTACATAATAGACGGGTAAGCAAAATTACACTTTGATCCGTTTAGTTTGAGATTGTGTTCTTGGAATTTACTTAAAACACTTCGAATAGTGTTTAGATGATCACTGAAGTTTTCCGAGGCTATTACAGCATCGTCTAGATAAGGTAGAATATTTAAATCGCCCATAATCGTTTGCATTAGACGTTGAAAGGTCGCAGGACCATTACAGAGGTCATAGACCATAACGTTGAATTTGTACAATTGCCAATTAGCTTGGAAAGCTGTTTTTGGCTTCGCCTCTTCGTCTAACTCTACCTGCCAGTATCCAGACGATAGATACAAATTTGTAAAATACCGGCTACCACACATGTCTATTAAAAGTTAATCGATTAATGGTAGCGGGAAACAATCCTTAACAGTCTGTTGATTTAATCGGCGGTAGTCTACCACAAATCTAAGTTCTATAAGTTCCATTTTTCTTCTTAGTTAAGAAAAATGGGGAGCTGTAAGGCGAATTGCTAGAGCGGATAATTCCGTTGTCCAACATGATCTGAATCATTTCCGTCATTGAAGTTTTGTGCGCTTGTAATTGACGATAGGCTCTCATTTTTTCAGGTTTTCCTTTAGTAATTACAGAATGTTTGACTGTAGCAATACCTCCAATATCGTCAGGTGAACTCGAAAACCTATCAATAAATTCATTTAATAGACCAGAGAACTGTCCTAGTTGACGGCGTGTGAGTTGTTTGCTGATATTGGTTGTCTGTTCTACCGAACTAATCACAATAGGTCCGTCTGAATCATTTATATTTATATCAGGCGGATTGAATGAAACCGTAGCATTCAAACATTTTAGTACGTCACAACCAAGTATAACACTGTATGGAGTATTTAAGACCAATAGTCCAACAACAATAGAGACTCCTTTACAGGTCACTGGGTATTCAGTATATTTAGTCACCTTGAACGGATTACCGGACACCGACATAAAAGATGGGTTATACTTGCGCTGCTGACCTATACTTTGAATAAATGCACAACTCAGTGATATGAAGGAAACCGGCGAACCACTGTCAATCTACGCTATTTCATTATGTTCATTGTTCACTAAAACATTACTACAGGGAGATGATGTACTATCGCATAGGCTAGTGGCGGGGCCACAGACCACAGCCCATATTCGTTTTTTGGACTCGTTGGTTTCTGATCTTTTTCTGCGCCAACAATTTTTTGAAATTTGCCCTGTTCTATTACAATGAAAACAGCGAACTTTTTGCACAAATGTATTAGTCGCATCAACCACCTCTTGACCGTGAAAAGCTAGCGAAGACAGAAAATTAATAATTTCTTTCGGGGTAAGGGTTTTTCTGTAGAAAAAAGTTTTCATATTTTGTTTAGTTACCCTGTCAGTAAGTAAATTTGTCAACAAATGACAAAGAAAACCATCACTTGCATTGGTATAATATTTCAGTCGGTTGAATTGCTGCCACACTGGTAACACGCCCTCAGTGCAGTTTATATTTATTGACTGCATTACTGCTGTAATATCTAAAGGTCGAGTTATCCATATCCATTTTTCACGTACCGCTCTCAATGCAGTGTTATACTTTATTCTTCCAGAAGTAAATTTATCCGGACAGCCGAGAAAAATGTCTTCGTGTAAAGCACTTGGTAATAAAGAAAGACGGTAATTTGAAATTAACTCAACATTCTGTTTTTCATCCTCTCCTAATTTAGAATAAATTAAACCATGTGTCGCCGATTCAAATTGCAATTTTCACACCTCAAAATCTATCTCCTTACTCAAAACTGGAAACGCCATAATTATAAACTTAAGTAAAACTATCCTGTCGACTGCGTCAGTTATTAGGAGCAACAAGCGACACGCCTCTTTAGCTCAAGCACTTTTATTAGACTAACTCAAAGCACGTACAGTACAGGTAATACATTATATACAGAAAGGCGAGTGGAACGCTTACACAATAGTAAGATAGATATACAGACGTTATTCACAGATTGGTGATTTTGTAACAACAGTGGCCCTCACAGTAACATTCGTAGTAAAGGGCCATATGCGTTTTCGTTCCCGTTGAGCTGGGTCACGTCAGCTGGGCAACTGAATTCGACGACTTGGCACGTTTTGTCGGATAAGTTCTAGACAATTAAGTCTAGGTGGTTGTGTTGGACTTTGCTAGGCGTTCATACAGGGACGTTCCACCAATATTCATGTTGCCTATTCCTCTCAATAAACTGGCCGCCATACGTTACTTTTGTCTCAAGGTTATGTTTATGACGCAGTTTTTGATACACATATTTTGCTACAATGTCGTGACGTAGTGGTAAGTAGTATTTGGACGACATTCTGCAGCAGCTACTTATTACGTGGGTGATATACTCCACTTGTTTACATTGGGGACAATTGTTGTCACCGGGTGGATTTTGATTTTGGCGTTGTTTTCCTCTATAGATGATGTTTTTTGTGCCAATTTCCTGCTCGTAGATAGCACAGGCGTACACTTAAGAGTGAGAGTTGATATCATTGTTGGTGAGACACTCCCTGGTGCTTTTGACATCGATTTTATTTATTCCGGCAACTGCTTTTGCGGTGTAGCCGTGAAGGGGTTTAGCAAAAAATAATTCCTGATTTCTTTCTAAGCATTTTGCAGTGAAGAGTTTTCCTACCTTACTGGGTTTTTGGTCAGCAACATGATTACTCTCCATACTCTCCAGTAGTTCCTTTCCAACCCGCATCAGTTTTTTCTCCTCATGTTGCATCATTTTAACAATTTATCTATTATCGTTTCTATTCTGCCTCAAATGCTGTCTTGCTGTCACCATTCTGCTTTCGAAAGCAATTCGTATTGATTTTAATCCCCTTCTTCCTTTCTTCCTCTAAACAAAGAGACGGTCAATATCGGAGTTACGATGGAAATTGTTCGTCATATTTAGTATCTTTCTTGTTTGGATATCAATGTTGTCGATCCCTTCAATAGTCCATTTTAGTATGCCAAACGTTGGTATCAGGACTGGCACTGCGAAGGCATTATGTGCAATGTGATCGTGGTAAGCAGACAATTCACTCATCCAGATCTTTTTCATTCGCTTTTTGTATTTGTTGATGACTCTGTCTTTATCTATTGGGCCAGCATATCCGACGCTTTCATCCTTTCCTAGGTATTTGTAAGAATCGTTCACTTTTAATGGTTGGATGGTGACACCATTGATAACGATTGGTTCTCTTGGTGTGGCAAGTTTTCTTTTCTCGATGCTAATATATGCACACTTTGGCTCACCGAACAGCATTCCAACGTCATTAGAAAACTGAGTAACAATATCCAGCAACATTTTCATTTGGTTTAAGTTCGTTGAATATAATTTCAAGTCATCGACGAAAAACAGGTGGGTGATGTTTGTGTCCAGCCTTCCATTATTGCCAATTTGATATCCTCTGTGTTGGTTTAGTAAGAGTGACAGTGAGTTGACTGCTAGGATAAATAGCAGTACTGAAAGGCTATCTCCTTGGAAAACACCTCGTTTGTATTGGATAGATTCGGTTACTAAAGGGCTTCTATTGCCTTAGAGATGGACTTTGCTTGACCATTTCGTCATGAAAGACTGCAATGCTGAAACAATTTTCTCTGGAACTTTGGCTAGTCTAAGTGCTTTAATCAGCCATTCGTGTGGAACGCTGTCAAACGCTTTTTGGTGATTCAGCCACATTGTAATCAGCGATCTCCGGTTGTTTTTGACTTCATCAAGGATTGCCTTATTTATCATGAGTTGTTCAAAACATCCCTATATGTCTTTCTTTCCGCCGGCTTATTCTATTGTTACAATTTTGTTTTGACTGCAATAAGTCTGGAGCAGTTGGTTTATGCACCATGTGTACAGTTTTACCATGATGTTCAGTAGCTTAATCGGGCGATAGGTTTTGGGTATTTTCATTTCTTTGTTTTTTGGTAGTAATTGTATTTTCGCTCTTGAGAGCCATAGTGGGATATCAGTATCTCCATTGAATGACTTTTCGAATAAGGCTGCGAGTTTATTACGGTAGAATATCAAGTTTTTGTACCGATATCCGGTTAGCAGGTCACTTCCGGGGACTTACTGTCTTGTAATCGGTTGATCGTTTTTGATAAAAGATCAAGTGTTATCGAACATTTTTCCAATTGTGTCACTTGTGCACAGTAGTTCCTTTCAAGGCTTTTCAACCATTCTGCTTCCTGGTTGAAATTGCCTTCGACTTCCCAGCTACTACGACAGTAATTTTCAACTTCCTCTTTGGATGTTATTTCCTTCACGTCAACTGAGTCACCTAGGAATGAGCGATAAACGGATTTTGGGTTATTTGTGAATCGTCTATTGATACGTTCTCGTTCGTATACATTTTTCTTGTATGACAGGCTTACAGCTGTGGCTTTCAGTTCATTTTTCATTGATCCAAGACGAAAGATCAGCGTTTGCTTTTTGGTGTTTCCAAAGGGTTTTTGTAAGGAATTTTAGAAGGTTGAGTTGTTTTTGCGTAAAAGTTTCAGTTTGTTTATGTAACAGTAGACACATGCTATTACAGATGACCACGTATGTTTTGAGACATCTAGAACCGGGTGATGTGTCTCAGTTTGGTCACTAGTAATTTTAGCATAACAATAGGTACCAATGAGGACAATGTAGGGATCATAAGTTGCTGCCTGAAGCTTTCTCATTAACTCAAGATATTAGGACATCACGAGTTCATTTTGAGCCCTGATTAGAAGCACAGGTTATAAATACGATCGCTTCTTAGTATTCGTCAGTCGAAGAACTTACCTTCCGAGATCTACAAGCCTTTGTTGCGATCGCTTTTGTACACAATATATATTTTGAGGATAACTAGACGTCTTTTTGTATTCCTTGTCCGTGGAATTAAAAAGAACCTAAAGTCACAATTGGTGCAGTCGACAGGATTCTACAAAAAAGGAAAGAGCAGTAGCATTTACAGACAACGTGTCGTCAGAGGACCAGATTGAAGAACTAAGAAGGCAGATGTAGAACATGGCCAGTGCCCTTGTCCAATTCCAGAAGACTGAACAGGGAAGCAGACCAGAAAGACCATACGTTGTCGTCTCCAGAGAAAGAAAAATCAGGACGTTTATCGGACCAAAAACTGAGGAAAACGTTAGCTTGGAAGACTTTCTAGAATATGTAGCACGAGCAATCCGTACACGATATATTCCACCCGATGACCAAGCCGATTTTGTTCTTTCATACCTGGCCGGGCCTGCAAGGGAAGAAATCAGGTCACGACCACCAGAGACCAGACAGATGGAGTGGTAGCACAACAGATGGAACAAGCCTCCTCGTCAAGCCTTGCAGGGTGAAACAAAAAAATTCCATTATCATGACAGATACCATTAGCACAATAAGAAGGGGCATATTCCATATCCTATTTTCACATTGGAGGAGCATGATGTTTGGGTGCAGCCCAGAACAAGACTTGGCATCCTCTATGAGGCATCAGTGTAACCAGGTTGTCTAGAGATCGAATTTAAAATCCTTGGATTGAACCACTATGTTGTTTGCCGACGCATACAACATGAAGAAAAATACAGTACAGATGCGGCGTGCCCGGTTTATTTCTTCCACCTTGCATACTATGGCAGAAAGAAGCAAAGATTGAAAGACCTCCTCAAGCAGTCTGCTGATGTCTTTGCCACAGATGATGTAGATCTTGGCCACACCGAAGTAGTCAAACATCGTATTTGCCTCAATGATGACCAGCCAGCTGCCCAACCATATTGTCGCATCCATCCAAACCAGTATGAAGAAGTAAAGTCACACACTGGAAAGCTTTTGCAGAAAAACATCATCGAAAAAAGTAGAAGTTTCTATGCCTCTCCAATCGTCGTTTGTTTTTCAGAAGGATGGTGGTCTCTGCATTGACTACAGGAACCTGAACGTAAGGATGAAGAAAGATGCGTACCCTTTCGCGAGGAAAGACGAGTCGGTGGGTGCCCTTCATGGTGCAAAATGGTTCTCGGTGATGAACCTAGCCAGTGGATTCAATCAAGTAGCTATGGAAGAAAGGGACACGGAAAAAATGGCCTTCACCACGTTGTATGGTCTTTTCCAGCACAAGAAAATGCCGATGAACCTTTGCAATTCACCAGCTATTTTTATAAGGCTTTTGTAGTATATCCTTAAAGAACAGATGTTACAGATCTTGCTGGTCTACCCAGATGACATAATAGTTTATTTAAAGACATTTGGAGAGCAACTAGAGCGACTGCAGATAGTGTTTTAGCACCTCCGACAGGCAGGATTAAGCTCAAGCCAGGCAAGTGTACCTTTCTGGAAGATACAGTAAGATACCTAGGACATCAGATTTCTGTCAGGGGAATCGAAACGGATCCACAAAAAAATTGCAGCAGTTGCCAACTGGATGAAACCCGCTACTTTAAGAGATCTTCTCTCCTTTATCGGATTTGCCAGTTACTACCGTCATTTCCTAAAGACCTTTGCAAAGATAGTTGCTCCTCTACATGAACTGGTTAACTCCTGCCTTCACACACATAAGACAAAGCAAAAAGCAATACCATTGTACAAGTTATGGACTCCAACTCATAAAGCCTCCTTTCAAAAACTGAAGCTGAAGCTGACCATAGCTCCTGTTTTGGGTTATGCTGACTATTCCAAGGCCTTCATATTTGAGACAGATGCATCAAATGAAGGTTTGGGTGCCGTTTTATCGCAAGAGCAAGATGGGAAGAAACGAGTAATTACCTATGCGAGCCGAAGGCTTCAACCTGCAGAAAAAAACATGGACAATTACAGTTTTATGAAGCTAGAGCTACTGACATTAAAGTGGACTGTTGCAGATAAATTCCGTAACTATCCAAGTTTACAGTATACACTGACAACAATCCACTAACGTACCTTCAAAAATCAGCAAGACATAGGGCAGTGGAACAGCGTTGGAGCTCACAACTAGCACAGTTTGACTTCCAGATGCAGTATAAGCCAGGCAAAAGCAATGTAAATGCAGATATTCTTTCCAGATCGGAGAACTGTATGGAGGACTATGCCATCCCTGCTGAGGGTACCAGCAGCCTTCAGCTTTCATCATCCACACTTGTTCCAGCTAACCTGAGGCATGTGATTAGTTCCTCTCAGGCAGTCCAACATCAAGATCAACCCCTCAAGGCAACAAAGACGATACCCCAGCTAAGCAAAAAGCAGTTCCGGCACTTTCAATCAGCTGATGCAGCCTTAAAGCTATTCAGATATTATTGGGCCCAAGGACAGAAGCCAACCTACCTTGAAAAGAATGCCGCTCCAAACCAAGGTAAACAATACCTTAGAGAATAGGACGATATTGTAGAATCTGATAGACTTCTTTTCCGGATGGCGAAAGGAAACTTTGGTGAGGCCTTAAAACAGTTTTTGACGCCTGAAGCTTTGCAGAAGACTATCCTTGACGTGTATCATACGGGGATGGGCCACCAAGATCAAGAGAGAACTCTACAATCAATCAAAAAGAAATATTACTGGCCAAAGATCAACAAAGATGTGAAGATATGGGTCACCACCTGCGGAAGATGTGTTCTCTCCAAAGGTTTTCATCCAAAAATCCAGCCCCCTCTTTAGAGTATTGTAGCCTCAAGACCACTTGAAATTCTGACAGTCGACTTCACCATCCTTGAACCTTTAGAAGATGGAAGAGAAAATGTACTTGTCATGACAGACATTTTCACCAAATACACACAGACCGTGCCGACAAGAAATCAAACAGCACAAACGACAGCCAAGATACTTGTAAAAGAGTGGTTTGCAACATTTGGTGTCCCTTCGAGATTACACTCGAATCAGGGTCGGAATTTTGAGAGCAAATTCATTTTAGAGCTTTGCACCATGTATAGCATCAAGAAGTCGCGCACCACACCTTACCATCCCATGGTGAATGATCAATGTGAAAGATTCAACAGGAGCCTTCATTCCCTCCTCAAGTCACTGGAGTCGTAGAAAAAGAAACTTTGGCCCTATCACCTGCCAGAATTGACTTTTAAACGCGACCCCCCATTCTTCAACGGGATACTCCCCATATTACCTCATGTTAGGTAGAGAGGCCAAGGTCCCAGGAGATTTTATTATGAATGATGATTAAGAAGAACCGATGGACGATTGGGTTGCAGAGCACCAGAGACGATTAAACTACGCTTACCACAAAACAGGGAAGTTGACAGGACTTCAGGCTGAAAAGAGAAAACATCGTGCCCGAGAATTTGAAGTACCTATTGCTGTTGCTCAACACGTTTTCCTACGAAAGCGTTGCCAGGATCGAAACAAGATTCACGACACGTGGGACTCAGATTTAAGCCTTATCGAATCCTGGAAAAGGAAAGATCAGTCCTTACCGTTACTCCTGATGATGGGCATACCCCAAAGCAGGTCAACCAGAGAGACGCAAGACCATGTCCAACCCCCATACCTACAGATGAAGAAGAGGATGATATCATTACAGATGATGAGAGCGAGGAAAGACGACTCATATCAGACTCTGAGGACGATTCAGAACTCGAGGTCATACCGACTCGAACCCCTGAAGGTCATCTAGAGGAGATCCTACTTGACGAAGTTAGCCCATAAGAGACCACTCTCGCTACGAGACGCACAAGACGAACGACTGCCGAAAACATTCAAATCCGTATCACTTACCGAATCTCTTTCATTACGAACTATAGAATCATCTTTGTGTGTGGACTTTATCGTGTATGCTATCATCTTAGGATATTTATTATTTTCCATAGTTTTATAGATCATACTCTCTACATATTTTAGGATACTAGCTAAGTATAGGATATAGCAAAGGATGTCTATCTTTTAGCAGGGGAGTATGTAACAATAGACACGTGCTATTACAGCTGACCACGTATGTTTTGAGACATCTAGAACGTTGGGTGTTCAGACGGAGTACTAACCAGTAGCAACAATCAGCTGGCCTCCAAGCGATGGACCTACCAGTCAGCTGAAGATACCCAACTCTAAGGTCTGGGACCCGATCTGGCTCCAAGTAGCTGCTTGTCCACGGTAGCGGCCACACTCCGGAAAACCACTTCAGCTGGCAGGCTAAACGACACGAGGGTACACTGTAATTCATTATTGGGGATAGGTGCATGTCTCGCGCCAGTGCATGAAGTTAGGGAACGGCGGAGTTGGTGGAGGAGTCTCTCGTCAGACCAACGGCAATGAAGGCGCAACCTTCAAACGCATCGTGTTATACCGAGGGCACGATTGAGTCGAGAGTAGAAGTGGCCATCAACCAGTGGAAGGCAAGGGCAAACCACCACTGTATCTCGCCAAGAATAATCATGAATATGCACAGAATAATATCTACCGCTATCAGCGTGAATGGGGTTGATGACTACACAACCGTCAACAGCTCGCTCGGTCGGGTTGTTCATGTTCGACAGGTGGGACCCGATCGACATTCTATTACTGTCAGTAACAAACCCACCAAAGGGATTGTAACATGGAATGTACGCACGCTGTATCAAGTAAGGAAGCTGGCAAACGTTAAACTGGAAAGGGAAAGAATGAATATCAATATGCTAGGTTTGTGTGAGACAAGATGGTCTGGCAAAGGATGTTTCGACATGGAAGGATAAAAAGTTATATATTCTGGAGGGGAGCGACATTAAAAAGGAGTTGCCATGATCATGGACAATGAACTGAGTAGATGTGTTATGGAATATTGGAACCTTTCCGAAAGAGTTTTGCTAGTCAATCTGAATAGGCAACCATTTAATAAATCTGTAATTCAAGTATATGCACCAACAGCCGACAGCAGTGACGAGGACCTTGATGTATTTTATGAACAACTTGAGGAAGCCATGAGACAGTGTAATTCCCAAGAGGTAGTCATAGTGATGGGAGATATGAATGCCAAGGTCGGAGATCAAAGAGTAGGAAACATAGTAGGAAAATATGGGCTAGGAATACAGAATTATAGAGAAGAAAGATGGGTAGACTGGTGAACAGCGCATGACCAGGTGATTATGAACACATGGTTTAAAAATCATAAAAGACACCTGTGGACATGGAAAGATCCTGGAGACAGATATAAAAATTAAATTGACTATGTAACCATCAACAGTCGTTTCCGAAATGCTGTTAACAAGATAAAGCTTACCCCGGAGCAGATTGTGGAAGTGACTACAATCCTGTTGTATGTACAGTGAAACTGAAGCTTCGTCTACTAAAACTCACAACTGCAGAAGCTAAACTGCAGTGGAATCTTGTACGTGAAAATCAGGAGCTTAGATATGCAGTTGCGGTAAAGAACCAGTTCGAAATACTACAGAAAGAAGAACGCAGTAAATGGGAAGTGCTAAAAGAAGCACTATTAGAAGCAGGCAAAAAATTTGTTCAGCCCCAAAAAAATGAACAAAAGCAAGCTTGAATGAAGCCAGAAATTCTGCGGAAGATGAGAGAAAGGCAGAAAATTTCAGACAGAGACTCGGTTCAATAAAAAAACTTAGATCGTGAGATAAAAAATGAATGTCAAAAAGCGAAAGAGACATGGATAAATGAACAGGCCAAAAAAACCCAGATACAAAGTTCATGCACAAAAAGATTAAGGAATTGGTAGGTAATAGAACATACTACTCAAGTGGATGTGTTTATGCAAAAGATGGTTCTATGATCATGGAAAAAGAAGAACTGTTGGCACGCTGGGCAGAGTACGTTGACCAGCTGTTTAGAGATGCAAGGGGAGACAAACCATCTATTAAGAAACCCATCAATGGACCTAGAATTCTAACATGTAAAGTGATCGCGGCGATCAAGAAGATGAAGGTTAAACAAGGCAACAGGGCCAGACAGAATCTCCGCAGAAATGATAAAGGCTTTTGAAGGGTTTGGGGTATGTTAAGTCACGGAACTACTCAACGATACATATGACAGCGGAGAAATTCCATCAGACTTAACCAAATCTGTATTTATAGCTCTACTAAAGAAACCAGGTGCTACGGAGTGCAAGCTACACAGAACCATCAGTCTAATGAGCCATGTAACTAAGATCCTTATGCGAGTCATAATGGCAAGAGCTAGAAGAGCAATAAAGCCGGAGATAGGGAAGCAACAATTTGGCTTCGTCTAAGATTCAGGTACAAGAAACGCTATAATAATGAGAATAATAATGAGAATGTTATCGGAACGAGCGATAGAAAAGCAGAGAGATTTATTTATACCTGTGTTTCATTGACTACTCAAAAGCATTTGATAAAGTGAAGCATGAACGCCTATTACAGATGCTACAAGATCTAGACATAAACAGTACAAATGTAAGAATCATAAGGAATATGTACTGGGAGCTGACTGCAGGTGTGAGAGTAAAAAACGAAGTTGGGAAATACTGTAATATTCAAAGAGGAGTTAGGCAAGAATGCATCTTCTCACCGGATTTATTTAATATTTACAGTGAGTACATTATGAGAAGTATCGAGGAGAAAGAAGGCTTTGTGATGGGAGGTTATAATATGAATAATATAAGATACGCAGACGACACAACACTTATAGCTGATACTCCAGAGAAGCTACGACAACTACTCAACACAATCATAGAAGAAAGTGAAGCCAAGGTTCTCACTACCAACCGCCGAAAGACCTTTTGCATGGCTGTCGGTAAAAGGAGTGCAAGCCTGAACTGTAAATTAAAGATTGATGGAGAAGACATTCAGCAGGTGGACAAAGTCAATTATCTTGGTAGTATGATTACATCAGGCGTAAGATCCATTGTGGAGATTTCGAAACGTATTGCAACAGCAAAGCAGGTTTTCCAGCGAATGGCCAAACGTCTGATAAACCTTACAATATCCGTGTATACCACAGTCAGGATATTATATTGCTATGTGATTCCGGTACTACTGGGTGTTGCTATGTGATTACTGGGTGTGAAAGCTGGACAATTACACCAACACTAGAGAAGAAGATTGAAGCAGGAGAGAGGTGGTTCTTAAGGCGCATTTTAAAAATATCTCGAACTGAGCATGTTTCCAATATGGATGTTTTGAAGAGGAAGCAAGAGAAAGCTGGTATTCATTATTTGAGAAAGACAGCTTTCTTTCTTGGGTCATATAATGAGAAAAGAGTAGCTCGAAGAAGTGACACTAACGGGAAAGATCGAAGGAAATCGTGGTAGGGGAAGGCCAAGAACGATCTACCTAGGAGGCATAGCGGCATGGAACCGTGAAGGATAAAAGCCTGTGGAGAACCATGATCGCCAACGTTCTGGAACAGCATGGCAGCTGAAGAGGAGGAGGAGGAGGAGAAGAACCGGGTGATGTGTCTCAGTTTTGTCACTAGTGATTTTAGCATAACAATAGGTACCAATGAGGTCAATTTAGGGATCGTAAGATGTTGGCTGTAGCTTTCTCATTGGCTCAGTGTATTAGGCTATCACGAGTTCATCTTGCGCCCTGGTTAGAAAGGCATGTTATAAATACGGTCGCTTCTTAGTATTTGTTAGTCGAAGGACTTACCTTCCGAGATCTACAAGCCTTTGTTGCTATCGCTTTTGTACACAATATATATTTTGAAGATAACTAGACGTCTGTTCGTATTCCTCGTCCATGCAATTAAAAAGAACCTACGGTCACATTTACATTTTAAGATGAGTTCTGTGTGGGCAATCGTTCTCCTCAACTGGTTGATTGGTTTGGTGTAATTTCCTCATCCACTTTGGTTCAGTACTACGTTTTTCTGCAAATGGTTTCAGACTGACATCTTTTTGTTGTTTTAACGTCACTGCAACTACATACAATAAACAGTTGATGTCCTCATACGTCACTGATCTTTGTTCCTTAATATCATTCATACATTCTTTTGCTATATAGTTTATCATTTTTAGCTCTTCCTCGTTGGAGCGCTTTTTCACAGATGTCAGCTCAATTCCATCATTGTCAACTGATCTATATTTGCCATAATTATCGAGAAATCTCCTCCCAGGTCCTCGTAAAGCTGTCTATTGTTTGGTAGATCGGTTTGTTGCTCTGTGACAATTGGTGTGTCATTAGGTGGTATGTCATTAACAATGTCATTGATACCATTATCAACTTTATCATGTTCCTCATTGTTTCTTTGGTCATTATTATTGACTGCACTAGCTAATTGTCCCTGGGGATTGTTGTTTACGTTTGAATTTGTGTTTGTTTCCAAAATATATCCGCGCTGTATAACATAAGTAGCTTGTTGACGCAGATTTTTTTCTGTAAAATTTAATTCAGGATGAATTTCGTCCCATAACAGTTTCATGCGTTTCATGTATCCTTTGCCTGAAATTTCTCTAGCTTTATTATAACAGTCAAAAACATCCTTATTCAGCTCATAAGTCCACTGAAATTGTTTGGTATAATTTCTGTTTTTGCGATAACTTACTGATGTAGCCATAGTTGTTGAAGGAAAACTTTCATAAATATAAANGTCCCTGGGGATTGTTGTTTACGTTTGAATTTGTGTTTGTTTCCAAAATATATCCGCGCTGTATAACATAAGTAGCTTGTTGACGCAGATTTTTTTCTGTAAAATTTAATTCAGGATGAATTTCGTCCCATAACAGTTTCATGCGTTTCATGTATCCTTTGCCTGAAATTTCTCTAGCTTTATTATAACAGTCAAAAACATCCTTATTCAGCTCATAAGTCCACTGAAATTGTTTGGTATAATTTCTGTTTTTGCGATAACTTACTGATGTAGCCATAGTTGTTGAAGGAAAACTTTCATAAATATAAAAAATTCAAAGTTATGTTTCTCCTTCAATCCCGTATATCCAGTGTTTCTTCTTTAATACGAATCAGAAAACAACAAGATATAACCATAACCACTTTAAATCGAGATAAATCCAGAAGAAAATTGTGAATAAACTCAAATCTTCTGCTCTTTAACCCACGTCCGCACTCCAAGGCGGTCAATAACTAAGTAAGTGAGTAAGTAAGTAAGTAAGTAAATTATCGAGTGGTTACAAACCATCTAGTGGTGGATGGGTGAAAAACCCGCATTCAGCGCCCAGCAACAAGCCAGGAAAGTTGAATGCAGGCACATGTACTGTAGCCACAAGAGTGAGATAAATGGAAAACCAAATCAAAATGTAAACATCACTTCAACCTTGCAAGTGCCACCCTACAATCAGTGAGGAAAGGCACATTGCTCAAGCGGTTCTTGTTGTATGACAACAACTCATGAATACAGCACTCCCCACTCCTAGCCTGATAGCTGACAATACATGGAAAGATATCTTAGTACAAGTACTAAGTCTGGTATTGCAGCATTGAATTCAGACTGGATATTTGTTATTGCCCAGTTTGCTGACAAAAACAACAATAAATAGGCCCAAAAAGCCATGTTGTAATGTATGCCATAGGGCATAAATAAGTAAGTAAGTAAGTAAGTAAGTAAGTAAGTAAGTAACTAAGGAAGTAACTAAGGACGTAACTAAGGAAGTAAATAAGGAAGTAATTAAAAATGGCATTTTTGTTAGATATGGGATTTATTTCTTTTTCGTGTTAAATATTGTATAACATGTGAGCTTTTTAACGAGGTGTGACATGACGAGTTCAGATAAAATAATCAATACGCTTCCTGGATTCATCGCAGTTGCTCTTTACAGTACCAAAAGAAAATAATTCTTCTCTTACAAAGCAATTAATTATTATTTAGCTGGGCACGGAAAACTTCTCAGCTAATAGCTAAACAAATACACATTTTTTCATCAATAGCAAGATTTGATCCATAGGGGCGATGGAAGTCAGAAAATGCAACCCTGAAGCAACTCAAGTAGTTTATATTTGAAAGCTGGGTCATATTTCAATGACTCACACATATTGAAATACTGTGTTTTCAAATTGTATTTGGTTTGCATCGTTATCTCATATTAGGTTAAAGAGAAAAATCCACCCTCCCCTCCCAACTCCTAGACAATATTTGAGGATTTTTGGAGCGGGTAAAAAACACTAATTAATGGGATGCAAGCAGTTCCATTTTTTCTCATAATATAAAAAAGGAATCATTTTCTTTATATAGAATGGGTAACAAGGTAAACAAGGAAATAACTACCCTTGAACCTTACAACTAATCTAATTTGAGAGAGCTGGCCAATCATCAGGTAAAAAGTTAAAGGGCTACGTTTAGTTTCTTGACACACTTTGAATGTCTAGAGTGGTTTGAGATGTGTGAATGGATGGAAAGAGGCAGAGAATTAAGTATGTTGATATCATTACCAAGTGGATGCAGAGACATGTTCAGCATGTTTGCAAAATCTCCAATACTGTGATAGAAAAAGTCTTGACTAATGTAAAACCTGTGGATAACAACACTGCTAATGACGTCACAACCATCTGCATGAAACTGCATTGTAACGGGGAACACATACAATAGTTATTACGTTCACAAGAAAGAAAACTAAGAAGACCTACGAAAACTGGTCAGAGATTCATATTCTGAGCCACCTACACAACCAAGAACGAAGGATAAAACATCAAAACGTCTCACTTCGAACGTTGGATATCGTTTCGTCTGCCCTGGTTGCTCAGCGGATTACATAGGCAAGACCGATTGGAACCTCTTTGAACAATGTGTTGAACATGCTACAACCAAGGACAGTACTGTCTTTCATCACATTAAATTCTGTCAAGAATTTACTGCGTCATACACCTTCTACGTCTCGGCGTTAACAACATAACAAAAAGTGAAGACCGTCAATACCTTATCAACTGTGTGGCAGATAATACACATATTATAGACACATCCTCAAATTGCAATGCTTTACTTCTCAAAGAAGCACTATACATTACGAGAGAGAGACCTTCACTAAATAGTGGCCTTAAGGCGTCTAGAGAATTGTTTCTTTTTTCTTGATCATTTAGTCACCCTTCGCTTGGCTAATTCTTTTACTGGTACCTTCTATCGTTATTTTATCAAAGCTAAGTATACACTGTCATGGTACAATTGAATGCATGTTATGCCATAATTTAGCTCTTATATAACAACAAAAATTCTATTGTACAATTACTTGCCTGAAAGATGTAGAAGTTTCCTGCGAAAAATAGCTGATTTTACTGCATACATTTTGTCTGTTTCTTAAATCAAGAATTCAAAATGAATCTGGTTGGATTTTCGTTCTTGTTATATTACTTAAGATTATCAGTTCGTATTGGACACTGTTACGAGCAGCGACTGGATGGTGTGATGCATTATTGAGGTACTGGTCAGTGTGAGTTTGTTTCCTGTAGGTGGTAACGGAAATACTCTAATTAACTTGCCTCTTTACTAGGACATCCAGTGAGGGTATTTCCCTTTCTCTTACTTTCTCTATGGTGAATATGATATTTGGGTGTAGGCTGTTGATGTCCTCAAAGAAACTTTGTAGATGATCCTTCTTGATGATTGCAAAGACATCGTTGATGTACCTTTCCCAGACAGTTAGCCCTTGGTCTGCTGTTGATAATGCTGTGGCTTTCAATGATTGGAAGAATATGTCAGCAATCACTGAGGATGTAGGAGCTCCCATGGGTACAACGGATAGTTTGAGTGTAGATATCATCGTTGGAGAGAAATCATATGTTGGTGAGGTTTTAGTTTTCAGTGTGGTTCTTCATGCAATGAGTCATTATGGTAATGTAGATCCTCTACAATTCGTAAGGTGTCATCAATGGGGATAGTTGTGTATAATAATGTGACATCAAAGGAGACCATGAGTTCATCTGCCTGGATTCTTAGTTGTGTAATGAAGGCGGCAAAAACAGTGCTGTTGTTGCAGTGGTGTGGATTCATTCTTGTGTAAGGGGACAGGAGGTCTGCTATTTAACGTGAAAGTGAATGGACAGACTTCCAGAGCAAGCGACAATCGGACGTATTGGAACATTAGGTTTGTGTACGTTTGGTAATCCATAGAACAGTGGAAAAGGTGAGACTTTAAGTTTCAATCTGTGGTAGAGGCAGTTTTCAAGGAGATGTTTTTTTTGTAACGTAATTAGTGCTCTGCTGACTTCGGTCTTGACTGAGTTCATTGGATTGCACTTAACTATGGTATAAGGTCCATTGTTGAGATGTTCCTTACACTTTTGGATGAGGTCAGCTTTGTTAACGATGACAATTACATACCCTTTTTCAGCTAGCAGGATAGAGATAGAATCATTGTTCTTTTTTAGTGAAGTTGTCAATGGGTACTTTGGAGGATGAAAGGGTAAGACTTGTTTTTGCTCGGGTTGTGTCTGCTACACTTTTGGGAAGGTCTTTTACTGCTGTTTTTACTATCGAGACAATCTCCTTTGCAGGAGAACGGAGACAGAAGGAAAAAGAGAAATACTCTTCCTGGACGATAGGAGAAGAATCTCTCGAATGGTAGCTCAGGAAAAGCTTACGGCTGAAGACATGATAAAGCTCTTACATTTACTAGCTAAAAGAAAATAAGCGCAGTTCTTTCTGGGGCGTGTCTGAGACCGGGTGCCTCTCGCATGATAAGGCGATGATTAATCATTGAGCCACTACTGCTTGTTGCATAGCTTTGGAATACGTACGAATATATAAGGTTGCTATATTCTTTTCTTGCTTGATTTATGTTTGGTTTATGCAAGAACATTAGAGCTGAACAAAGGTTTTACCTGCAAACAGAAAACGATACATGAAGTGAAGTGTTATAACAAAGTTACTGTGCTGAGGAAAATGCTTTCAAAATAATCGATACTTGTACTTATTATCTTGTACTTTATTTCCTTTCTCTGTCGTATCTTACGATCTCTTGTAAAACAAAAATTGAAAGCTATCGGAGTGGCTGATTCAGATGTCGGTATTGTAGCATCAGCAATAATTATTGTCGTCGAGGTACTACCGGTCACTGCTTTGGCAATGTTAAAGCCGGTGTCCTTGCAATACTTATTAAGTTCACTAGACAAAAAAATAAGTAATAATTTAAGGCCAAAGCAATACACAGAGAGTAATGGCATTACTCTCTCAGCAAAATCACCGTCTTCGTTCACTTTTACCAATAAAATTAAAAAGTCTACCTCCAGTTTCTACATTGTCCTCTGGGGTCTTATCGGTTGTAACATTTGAATCGTATGTGAACTTTTATCTTCCGAAGTTGGCTGTATTATGGAACCCATAAATCTAGATAGCACCCCCTGCCTTCCGTAAATTGCAATGGCTATTTTCGTTCTTTTAAATTGCTGCCCAAAGCCACCCGCGATTCCCAGTAGTCGCATGTGGAATTTCATAATTTTTTTCATTTTCCTTAACACATTGTTACACATGGTCATTTTGGTCGAGCTTTTTTTCAGTACACCAGGACGCTAGGATAGGAAAATACAAGTCAAGTGAGTTTATCAATGCGGAAAGCAGAAAGAGGATCTAAGAAGTCTTTTGTAGAAGAAAATAGAATTTTTCTAGTTTTTCTGAAATTACTTTGGGTGTAGTAGTAGAAAAGTATCCAGGAGCTGCCTGGAAATTTGATTTTCGAATTTAGTGGAAACCAGGATTATCCAGGGTAGTTTGAGGTGCAAAGAGCACTTTAGAAAGCCCATGTTAATAGGATTTTTAAAGTTAGATAATGTATATCAAATAACCTTGTCTAATACATCGTTAGAGTACCTATTACTGAACAGAATTCATGTAATTTTATCCACGTCTCCTGACACATTGTCAGGAAGGTAAATAACCACAGTAAGTTTAATTTGAAATTAGTTGAACTAAATGATTCCCACCCCAAATATTTCCCAGTGAGCGATCGGCTTTCAAAACCATTGTGTTTTGAAAGCCAAGAAAGAGAATAAAAGCGAAAATTTCTTTCTTCATCTAAAATTATATTTTACTTACCACAAACGTAAGAATAATTGTTTAAATGCTAGTGTGCTTTAGATTGATCGATGGGGAAAAGCGCATATGTTTTGAATTGAGCCAAAAAGAATTGAGCCAAAAAGACAGAATTCTCAATAAGTTGTCAACGGTCTTTAGTCTATACCACAGGATCCACTGCTGAACTGCGAATGCAGCAAAAGTTTCATTCCAAAGCAGTTCAAAGCACTTTGCAGAGCCAGTTTTGCTCTCCATTTCGAATCATAAGAGAAGCGGAGCTAGAAGTGGCTGAAATGCGCATAATGAGGTGGTCACTAGGTGTGACGCGACTAGACCGAATTCCTATCGACAACATTCGAGAAACATCCTATATCAGGAAACTTAGAGACAAGATGAAGGAGTCAAGACTTCGCTGGTACGGGCACATAGCAAGGCGTGATACAGGTTGTGTAGGAAGGACGGTACTGACCAGGTAGCAGGCGAAGAGGGAGACCGAAGAAAAGGTGGAAGGGCGTGATTGGCAGAGATAGAGAGGCTGTTGGTGCAAGGGATATTGATGTAACAAACAGAACAGGCTGGAGACAGCTGGTCCGTTATGGTGACCCCTAACGGGATATAGCCGAAAGGCAAAGAAGAATAAGAAAAGAGGCAATTCCTATTCAACTATTATCACCTCCTTTTTTAGAAAAGAAAAATTCGTGTATGGTCTTCAATTGTTTTAGACCGTCAGTCACAATAAATGGCAGGATTTCTCGATCCTTTCTCTGTTTTCCGTATTGATAAAAAGTCATTGGATATGCGTTTTCCTTTTCTGGCGTCATGGTCCTGTTGTGTGCCAGCGAAAAGCTTTTGACCGAAATGACCATAACTTTAATTGTCGTTTTAAATTTCTGTAACACAAATCGTTTAAATGGTTGTATAAAACTGTACATGTTATATATTAACGACAGCTTAATTCCTCCACTGACGACATATACGTCTTCATATCTTCCTCGTTATTTTAGTTTTGTGACTAAAGACTTCGTTCATATTGTTAAAAAAGGTTCTGAATACGAAGAATAAAGTTCTAAATTCATGTCACCATTTCACTTCAACAACAACAACAAAGTTATTTATCAACGATATTTGATACCTAAAATACTGTAGCATCTAGTAAGTCACGACATGAAATTTCCTTTGCTGAAATCTGTTTTGTGTGAAAAAAAAATCAAAATAACTTCTTCCCGTTGTTAAATAAATCCTCTTCAGGTACTCCCAATAGATCTCTGGTGAGTAAATTTAGTTTAATAACAATGATATTTCTGCTTCAATTTGGCAAAGACTAATTATTGTGGAAAACAATCTTTCAAAAGAATTCAGATATTCATAGTGTATTTAATGTGGCCAAATTCAAAAGAGGGAAGAAGGTGGAAGAGGACTGATTAGTGTCGAGATATGCGCAAGAGCTGAAGAAAATAATTTAGCATGGTATGTTTTAAATAGTATAATGATGCTGCAAATGGCTAAAAATCCAGGTCTTTTGAAAACAGAAGGATGTAAGGACCCAGAAACTTTTAAGAGAGATAAATAGGTTGAGATGATAAGGGAGTGGAAGGAGAAAAGATTGCATGGACAATTCTTAGAAGAGAATGAGGCCGTTGATTAGGATAAGGCTTGGGGGTGGTTGAATAAAAGATACTTGAAAAGTACCACTGAGGCGTTGATTTGTATTGCTTAGGAGAAATCACTGAAAACGAACTATTTGAAATATCACATTGAAAAAACAGCAGTGACCTTTATGCAGGATGTGTTTCGAGAGGGGTGAGAGTGTCAGCCATGTCGTAAGTGAGTGTTCCAAGTTAGCAAAGAGAGAATATAAAAGGGGTCATAATGTGGCAAGATATGTCCATTGGGCAATGTGTCGTACGGCAGGTTTAGAACGGGCGAACGAGTGGTACAACAATGCGCCAGATGGTTGTAGCAACAATGAAGAACACAAACTGTTATGGGACATGATGATACAATGCGACCAAAACATCGAAGCTGGAAAGCCTGACATTGTGATGATAAATAAAAGAACAAAAGAAGCTAAAATAATAGACATCGCCATTCCTGGGAATAAAAGGGTAAGCGTAAAGGAAACGGAAAAGATTGTGAAATTCCAACCATTGAAGGATGAAATTGCAGGGTTATGGAAGCTGAAGAAGGTTAAAGTGAGTCCTGTTGTTATAGGTATATTCTCAATCCCATCCTATCATGTCGCCTCTTGTACTCCTTCTGAGCCAGTACCTTACACCCACACGCAACATGCCAAACTGACTCAGATTCAATTCCGCATATGCGACACATAGGACTAACACCACCATCCCACTTCGACTGCGCCAACCTTGTCCTCAATGCTTGCTCTTGAGCAGCAAACACAAATGCCTCTGTGCTTTTTGCAAGGAATCCACCTTTAACCCACTGTACTGATCTCTCTGTTGCATTTTCATCCATCTCCC